>JAUMJK010000314.1:0-492210 GCA_033558105.1 Coccyzus lansbergi
GAGGATCTGGCGAGGCTTGAGGGGAGGGGGCGGGAAGAGCTCTCGCGAGATCTGACTCAAGTCTCGCGAGATCTGCCGCGGGAGGCAGCGGGATGGGAGCGCAGAGGTGATGGGAGCGACCTGCGGGGGGAGGGGGGGGGGTTGGGGACACTTGGGGGGCAGGAGGAGTCGACTTATGGGGTAGGAGGTGTTCACTTATGGTACAGGAGGAGTCGCTTATAGGGCAGGAGGAGTCACTTATTGGGAGGAGGAGTTCACTTGTGGGGCAGGACGAGTCACTTATGGGGCTGGGGAGTCCACTCGTGGGGCAGGAGGAGTCGACTTATGGTGCAGGAGGTGTTCATTTATGGGGCAGGAGGAGTCGACTTATGGGGTAGGAGGAGTCCACTTAGGGGGCAGGAAGAGTCGACTTATGGGGCAGGGGAGGTCACTTGTGGGGCAGGAGGAGTCACTTCTGGGACTGGGGACTTCACTTATGGGGCAGGAGGAGTTGACTTATGGGGCACGAGAGTCGCTCATGGGGCAGGAGGAGTTGACCTATGGGGCAGGAGAGGTTACTTATGGGGCAGGAGTCGTCCACTCGTGGGGCTAGGGAATCCACTCGTGGGGCAGGAGTCGTCACTCGTGGGGCAGGAGGAGTCGTCCACTTATGGGGTAGGAGTCGTCACTTATGGAGCAAGGAGAAGTCACTCATGGTGCAGGAGAGTCCCTTATGGGGCTTGGGGGTGTCACTTGGGGGTCTGACTCTCCCCCTAACCCCCTCCTCTCTCTCTTTCCCCACCCCCCAGATGCCCCGGCACTGCTCGGCCGCCGGTTGCTGCACTCGGGACACGCAGGAGACTCGGAATCGCGGCATCTCCTTCCACCGGTGGGTTTCTCTCTCCCCCACCCCCTCTCTTTTTAATGGTTTCATCCACATTAACCCCCCTGTACAATGGCTTAAACCCCCCCTCTCTCTTAATGGTTTCATCCCTATTAACCCCCCAGTACAATGCCTTAAACCCACTTAACCCCCTCCCTTAGCTCTGATTTAGTCCGAGTTAACCCCCTCCCTTAACGGTGGTTTAAACCAATTAACATTCATTCCTTATTACCTCCCTCCCCATTCATTCCTTATTACCCCCCTCTCCATTCATTGCCTATTACCCCCCTCTCCATTCATTGCCTATTACCCCCCCTCCCCATTCATTCCTTATTACCCCCCCTCCCCATTCATTCCTTATTACCTCCCTCCCCATTCATTCCTTGTTACCCCCCCTCCCCATTCATTCCTTATTACCCCCCCTCCCCATTCATTCCTTATTACCCCCCTCTCCCCCTCTTTTTTCTCAATGGTTCAGCCCATCCCTATTCCCAGCTCCTACTCGGACTGTTCCATTTCCACTTGGGGGGGGGGGGGGGGTCACCCTCTAACTTGCTCCAAACAGCCTCAAGGAGGGGTTTAAAGCCACTAATGAGTGTGTCCCACTTATATGTGTCCCCCACTCATCTGTGTGCTCCCCTATATGTGTCCCCCCCCCCACTCCAAGCGAAGTGAAGTCCCTTTGCCTGTTGAGCCTGGAGGAGGCTGAGGGGGAGACCTCAGTGCAGGTTGTTGCTTATAGAATCATAGAACAAGCAGGTTGGAGGTGACTCAAGTGGATCATCGAGTCCAAACGGAGCAGGAGGAGGAGGAGTCACTCCAATTCTGTGATTGAGACTCAGGCCAAGCCTGGAAGGGTTTGGCTCTGAAATGAAACAGAAAATCAATGTGAAGAATCTCACTTTAACTCTCCCAGTGACGGACTTTTTGTTGCTGGGACAGACGAGGACCCAAGTCTCTTTGAGAGGTGAAAACACATGACGGCCTCAGGTTTATCCCAGTTTGGTGCTTTATCCCTTTTAAGAGAGGAGGTTGGAAAAGAGATTTGGAGTGTGAGAGGAAGGTGATTAAGCAAAGATGAGAGATTTGGGTAGGGGAGGGACAGGTTTGCAGGGATTTGCTCAACTATTCGAGTGGATTCGTCCGAGTCTGGTCCCCGAGAAACAGTAATTAAGAAATAAATTGCCACTTAGCAACCGTTTTGACCACTCTCCTTAATCAATGGTTTGAGCCAAGCCCTTTATTCAATGGTTCAGCCCAGCTCTCCCCCCTCCCCATTGATTGCCTATTACCCGCCTCCCCATTCATTGCCTATTACCCGCCTCCCCATTCATTGCCTATTACCCGCCTCCCCATTCATTGCCTATTACCCCCCTCCCCATTCATTGCCTATTACCCCCCTCCCCATTCATTGCCTATTACCCCCCTCCCCATTCATTGCCTATTACCCCCCTCCCCATTCATTGCCTATTACCCCCCTCCCCATTCATTGCCTATTACCCCCCTCCCCATTCATTCCTTATTACCCCCCTCCCCATTCATTCCTTATTACCCCCCTCTCCATTCATTCCTTATTACCCCCCTCCCCATTCATTGCCTATTACCCCTCCCCATTCATTGCCTATTACCCCTCCCCATTCATTGCCTATTACCCCTCTCCATTCATTGCCTATTACCCCCCTCCCCATTCATTGCCTATTACCCCTCTCTCCATTCATTCCTTATTACCCTGTCTCCATTCATTCCTTATTACCCCCCTCCCCATTCATTCCTTATTACCCCCCTCCCCATTCATTGCCTATTACCCCCCTCTCCATTCATTCCTTATTACCCCCCTCTCCATTCATTGCCTATTACCCCCCTCCCCATTCATTGCCTATTACCCCCCTCTCCATTCATTCCTTATTACCCCCCTCTCCATTCATTGCCTATTACCCCCCTCCCCATTCATTGCCTATTACCCCCCTCTCCATTCATTCCTTATTAACCCCCTCTCCATTCATTGCCTATTACCCCCCTCCCTATTCATTCCTTATTACCCCCACCTCATTCATTCCTTATTACCCCCCACCCCATTCATTCCTTATTACCCCCCACCCCATTCGTTCCTTATTACCCCCCTCTCCTCCCTCTTTTTCCTCAATGGTTCAGCCCATCCCCATTCCCACTTCCTATCTGGACTGTTCCATTTGCACTTCATGGGGGTGTTCACCCCCTAACTTGCTCCAAACAGCCTCAAGGAGGGTTTTAAAGCCACTAATGAGCGCGTGTCCCACCTCTATGTGTCCCCCACTCATCTGTGTGTCCCCTTTTTTTGTGTCCCCCTGCTCCAGGCTCCCCAAGGACACCCCCCGGCGAGCGCTGTGGCTGGAGAACAGTCGGCGCCGCGACGCCTCGGGCCAAGGCCGCTGGGATCCGGCCTCCAAGTACATCTACTTCTGCTCCCAGCACTTCGAGAAGAGCTGCTTCGAGATCGTCGGCTTCAGGTGCCTCGTTAGGGGCTAACGAGGCGCCGAACGAGGGGCCCTCACCCCAATCCTATCACCAAATTAAGCCTAGTTAACAACCACCCTTCCCAGTTTGATAGCAAATGGGTCCATTTGGCTCTATTAGGGCTCTGGCCCCACAACTCCTCATGCCTCAGTTTCCCCCTTCAAGGCCTTTTAAGGGCTTTGGGGGCGGAGTCCAGGCCTTTGGGGACCCCCCTTGGAGCCCCCCAAGTCCCCTTGGACCCCCCAGAGTCCACTTGGACTCCCCCAAGTCCCCTTGGGCCACCCCAAAGCTCAGAACCCTCAGAACCTGAGTCTTGGGGCCCCCCCGAGTGCCCCCCCCCAGCCCCCTCAGAGATTTTTAGGGTTCCCCCTGGAGTTTTTAGGGTGTTTTCTTGACCCCTTTTTTAATTTTTCCCGCAGCGGCTACCACCGCCTGAAGGAAGGAGCCGTCCCGACCGTCTTCGGGACCCCCCGGCCCCCCCGAACCCCCAAACCCAAGACCCCCACCCCCGACAGGGACCCCCCCAAACCGCTACGGAGCACCAGGAGATGGAGGTGAGTCCGGGGATCCCCTAAAACCCCCTCAGGGACCCCAAACCCTCTCCAGGTGAGTCCAGAGACTCTCAAAACCCTCCATTGACCCCCCAGACCCCTCCAGGTGAGTCCAGACACCCCCAAAACCCTCCAGGGACCCCAGACCCTCTCCAGGTGAGTCCAGGGACCCCAACCCCTCTCCAAGTGAGTCCAGAGACCCTCAAAACCCCTTCCAGGAGATGGAGGGGAGTCCAGGGACCTTCCAGCCCATTCCACGACCTCAATTCTTGACTATTCCTTGAAGAACTTCACTTTTCGGGTGTTGGATGAGCCATAAGGCCCTTCCAGCTCATTCCACGACCTCAATTCTTGGATCTCCTTCTCCCTCCAGGCTCTGGACGAGCCATAAGCTCCTTCCACCTCATTCCATGACCTCAATTCATGGATTTCCCTCAAACTCCTTCTCTCTCCAGGTTCTGGATGAGCCATAAGGTTCCTCCAGCCCTTTCCATGAGCTTAATTCTTGGATCTCCTTCACTTTTCTGGCTCTGGATGAGCCGTAAGGTCCTTCCAGCCCATTCCATGACCTCAGTTCTTGGATCTTCTCTTTCCAGGCTCTGGATGAGCCATAAGATCCTTCCAGCCCTTTCCACGACCTCAATTCATGGATTTCCCTTGAGAAACTTCACTTTTCAGTCTCCAGATGTTCCATAAGCTCCTCCCACCCCATCCCACGACCTCAATCCTTTCTTCTTCTCTCTCTCTCTCTCTCTCTCTCCACAGACGCCACCTCCTGCCCTCTCCCCCCTTCTCCTCCTCCTCCTCCCCCGACGTCTCCTGCTTCCCCCGCGACTCCGAGGAGGAGGCGGGAGCCCCCCCGGCCGGCGACCACGGTGGGGTCCCGGCCCTGCCCGGCCCCTCGGGGGCTCTGCCGGAGGCCACGGGAGGCGACGAGGAGGTCAAACCCGACCCGGTCCTTCCCGAAAAGGCTCCTTCGGCCTCTGGGGCGGCTTCTCGGCCTCGCCCGGCCTCCCCCTCGCTCTTCATGCTGCGGCTGCCGCCGAGGGCCGGGGCCTACATCCAGGCGGAGCACAGCTACCAGGTGGGCAGTGCTTTGCTGTGGAAGCGCCGCGCCGAGGCCGCCCTGGACGCCCTGGACAAGGCCCAGCGGCAGCTGCAGGCCTGCAAGCGGCGCGAGCAGCGCCTCCGCCTCCGCCTCACCGAGCTCCAGCGCGGGCGGCGCCTCGGCGGGGGCTGGGGGGGGCACCACGAGGCCCAGCGGGGGCACCCTGAGCCTCGGGGACAACTCGGGGGACACCTCGAGGCCCAAGGGGGACGCCTCGAGGGACACCCTGAGGCCCAACAGGGTCACCCTGAGGCTCAGGGACACCTTGAGGTCCAATGGGGACACCTCGAGGGACACCCTGAGGCTCAACGGGGGCCCCTTGAGGCCCAACAGGGACTCCCTGAGGCCCAACGGGGACACCCTGAGCCTTGGGGACACCTCAAAGCTCAGTGGGGACACCCTGAGCCTCGGGGACACCTCGAGGGACACCCTGAGCCTCGGGGACACCTCGAGGGACACCCTGAGGCCCAACAGGGACACCCTGAGGCTCAACAGGGACACCCTGAGGGACACCCTGAGGCTCAACAGGGACACCCCGAGGCTCAGGGACACCTCGAGGGACACCTCAAGGCCCAGTGGGAACACCCTGAGGCTCAATGGAGGCACCTCGAGGCCCAGCAGGGACACCTTGAGGGACACCCTGAGGCCCAATGGGGGCACCTCGAGGCCCAACAGGGACACCCTGAACCTCAGGGACATCTCGAGGGACTCCCTGAGGCCCAACAGGGACTCCCTGAGGCTCGGGGACACCTTGAGGGACACCTTGAGGCCCAACGGGGACACCCTGAGGCTCAATGGGGGCACCTTGAGGCTCAGGGACACCTCAAGGGACGCCCTGAGGCCCAACGGGGACACCTTGAGACCCAACAGGGACACCCTAAGCCTCAGGGACACCTTGAGGGACACCCTGAGGCCCAACGGGGACTCCCTGAGCCTTGGGGACACCTCGAGGGACACCTTGAGGGACACCCTGAGCCTCGGGGACACCTCGAGGGACACCCCGAGGCCCAACAGGGACCCCCTGAGCCTCGGGGATGCCTCGAGGGACACCCTGAGGCTCAACAGGGACACCCTGAGCCTCGGGGACACCTCGAGGGACGCTCTGAGGCCCAACAGGGACATCTTGAGACCCAATGGGGACACCTCGAGGGACACCCTGAGGCTCGGGGACACCCCAAGGAGGAGGAGGAGGAGGAGCCTCCAAGGCGAGAGGCGGAAGCGCTGGGAGAAGTGGGAGAGTGAGGAGGAGTTGGGGCCGGAGCCCACGTGCTGCTTCTGGAAGGTTCTTCCCGGATGGATTTGGCTTCGCTCGCCGGGCTCTGGTGTCCACCTCCTGAGATCCGGAAGGAGGAGAGAGACCTTGGGGCGGGATCTGGAAGGAGAAGAACCTCCAGGCTTTGGAGCCTCCGGGATTAGGATCCAGAGTGAGAAGAACCTCCAGGATTTGGCTCCAGGACTAGAAGAACCTCCAGGATCTGGAGCCTCCAGGATTGGGATCTGGAGTGAGAAGAACCTCCAGGATTTGAAACCTTCAGGATTTGGATCCAGAGTGAGAAGAGACACCAGGATCTGGAGCCACCAAGATCTGGATCCAGAACAAGAAGAACCTCCAGGATTTGGAGCCTCCAGGGTTTGGATCCAGAGTGAGAAGAACTTCCAGGATTTGGAGCCACCAAGATCTGGATCCAGAATGAGAAGAGACCAGGATGGGATCTGGATCCACAAGGATCTGGAACCTCCAGGTTTTGGATCCAGAACAAGAAGAACCTCCAGGATTTGGATCCAGAACGAGAAGAACCTCCAGGATTTGGAGCCTCCAAGATCTGGATCCAAAAGGAGAAGAACCTCCAGGATTGGAATCTCCAGGATTGGAATCCAGAGTGAGAAGAACCTCCAGGATTTGGATCCAGAACAAGAAGAACCTCCAGGATTTGGAGCCACCAAGATTTGGATCCAGAAGGAGAAGAACTTCCAGGATCTGGAGCCTCCAGGACTGGAGCCTCCAGGATCTGGAGCCTCCAGGATCTGGATCCAGAGCGAGAAGAGACACCAGGATCTGGATCCAGAGTTAGAAGAATCTCCAGGATCTGGAGCCACTAAGATCTGGATCCAGAGTGAGAAGAAACTCCAGGATCCGGAGCCTCCAGCATTGGAGCTACAAGGATCTGGAGCCTCCAAGATCTGGATCCAGAAGGAGAGGAACCTCTTGGATTTAGAGCCTCCAGGATCTGGATCCAGAAGGAGAAGAACCTCCAGGATGGGATCCATGAGGATCTGGAGCCACCAGGATTTGGATCCAGAGCAAGAAGAACCTCCAGGATCTGGAGCCAGTAAGATCTGGATCAAGAGTGAGAAGAGACACCAGGATCTGGAGCCTCCAGGATTTGGATCCAGAATGAGAAGAAACTCCTGGATTTGGAGCCTCCAGGATCTGGAGCCAGAACAAGAAGAACCTCCAGGGTCTGGGGCCACCAGGATTGGAGCCATGAGGACTGGAGCCACAAGGGTCTGGAAGGACCAGGGTCTGGATCCAGAGTGAGAAGAGACGCCAGGGTCTGGATCCAGAACAAGAAGAACCTCCAGGGTCTGGAATCCACCCTCCTGGAGCTCGAAATGCTCGGAGAAGGTGGAGAGAGTGAAGACCTCTTGGTGGAACCAACCTCCTGGAAGCTCCTTCTGGGCTGGTTTCTCCTCCTCTTTCCATCCGGAGCCCAAATCCAGCAGGAGAAGAGACGTTGGGATGGGTCCCACCAGGCTCTGGAGCCGTCCTGGTGGCTCTGGGCTCCTCCTCACCCCTTGCCCAGGTTTGTAAATAAAAGATTTTTCTCGTTTTTTTATGGGAAATGGAGAGATTTGGGGCCCGAGGGCAGCAGGGAGGAGGTTGGGTTCTCCTCACGGCTCCGCCTGGAGGAGAAAGGGAGCTCCTGGAGGAGAAGGGGAGCTCCTGGAGCTCTTGGGGTGACTCCTGGGGAGGAGGGAGAAGCCTCTGGGAGTGGAAAATGGGACCAGGAGGAGGAATAAAGGGCATTGGCTGCGGCTCCAGGAGCTGAAGCTGCTCCAGGGGCTGCTGGTGGGATGCGAAGAGGACTCTGAAGGTGGAGACCTTCCCACCTTCTCTGAGAAGCTCCAAACCTTCCCTGGAGAGGAACCCAAAGCACCTGGTTCGGCCCCAGATTGGCCTCGGGGGTCGCTCCGAGGTGGGGCCAGGGGCTGAGGGGCTGCTGAGGGACATGGAGGTGATGGGGGTGGATGGAGAGTTGGGGCTGGATGGAGGTGGTTGAGTCGGAGGGAGGTGGTTGAGTGGGATGGAGGTGGTTGAGTCAGATGGAGATGATTGAGTCAGGTGGAGATGATTGAGTCAGGTGGAGATGATTGATTGAGTCAGGTGGAGATGATTGATTGAGTCGGAGGGAGGTGGTTGATTGAGTCGGAGGGAGGTGGTTGAGTCGGAGGGAGGTGGTTGAGTCGGAGGGAGGTGGTTGAGTCGGAGGGAGATGGTTGAGTCGGATGGAGGTGATTGGTTGAGTCGGAGGGAGATGGTTGAGTCGGAGGGAGATGGTTGAGTCGGAGGGAGATGGTTGACTGAGTCTGAGGGAGATGATTGATTGAGTCAGAGGGAGATGGTTGAGTGGGATGGAGATGATTGAGTCGGGTGGAGATGATTGATTGAGTCGGGTGGAGATGATTGATTGAGTCGGGTGGAGATGATTGATTGAGTCGGGTGGAGATGATTGATTGAGTCGGGTGGAGATGATTGATTGAGTCGGGTGGAGATGATTGATTGAGTCGGAGGGAGATGATTGATTGAGTCGGAGGGAGATGGTTGAGTGGGATGGAGACGGTTGAGTTGGATGGAGGTGATTGGTTGAGTTGGATGGAGGTGATTGGTTGAGTTGGATGGAGGTGATTGGTTGAGTTGGATGGAGGTGATTGGTTGAGTGGGATGGAGGTGATTGGTTGAGTCGGGTGGAGATGGTTGGTTGAGTGGGATGGAGATGATTGGTTGAGTCGGGTGGAGATGGTTGGTTGAGTCGGGTGGAGATGGTTGGTTGAGTCGGGTGGAGATGATTGAGTTGGATGGAGATGATTGGTTGAGTGGGATGGAGATGGTTGATTGAGTCGGAGGGAGATGGTTGAGTGGGATGGAGGTGGTTGAGTGGGGTGGAGATGATTGATTGAGTTGGAGGGAGATGATTGATTGAGTTGGAGGGAGATGATTGATTGAGTTGGAGGGAGATGATTGAGTTGGAGGGAGATGATTGATTGAGTCGGAGGGAGATGATTGAGTCAGAGGGAGATGATTGAGTCAGAGGGAGACGGTTGAGTGGGATGGAGGTGATTGATTGAGTCGGGTGGAGACGATTGATTTGGATGGAAACATTGGAGCTGGACGGAGATGATTGAGTTTGATGGAGAAGTTGGAGCTGGATGGAGATGATTGATTGAATGGGATGGAGATGATTGATTGAATGGGATGGAGACGTTGGGGCTGGATGGAGATATGGATGTTGGATGGAGATGTTGGAGTGGATGGAGATGATTGGGTTGGATGGAAACGTTGGAGCTGGATGGAGAAGATTGAGTTTGGATAGAGATGATCGAGTTGGACGGAGATGATTGATCGAGTTGGACGGAGACGATCGAGTTGGACGGAGACGATCGAGTGGGATGGAGACATTGGGGCTTTAGTTGAGGTTGAGGTTGGGTGGAGACGTTGGGGTTGGATGAAGATTTTGGGGTTGGAGGGAGATGGAGTGGACGGAGACGATTGAGTTGGATGGAGACATTGGGGTTGGATGGAGATGGTTGCGCTTGGAGACGTTGGGGTTGGATGAAGATTTTGGGGTTGGATGGAGGTGATTGAGTTTGATGGAGATGATTGAATGGGGTGGAGACGATTGAATGAATGGGATGGAGACGATTGAATGAATGGGATGGAGACGATTGATTGAATGGGATGGAGACGATCGATTGATTGAATGGGATGGAGACGATCGATTGATTGAATGGGATGGAGACGATCGATTGATTGAATGGGATGGAGACGATTGAATGGGATGGAGATGTTGGAGTGGATGGAGACGTTGAGGTGTTAGATGGAGACGTTGAGGTGTTAGATGGAGACGTTGAGGTGTTAGATGGAGACGTTGAGGCTGGATGGAGACGATCAAGTTGGATGGAGACATTGGGGCTTTAGTTGGAGACAGTTGAGGTTGGACAGAGACGTTGGGGTTGGACGGAGACGTGGAGGTTGGATGAAGATTTTTGGGTTGGATGGAGATGGAGTGGACGGAGATGATTGGGTTGGATGGAGATGTGGAGGTTGGACGGAGGTGATTGAGTTGGACGGAGGTGATTGAGTTGGACGGAGGTGATTGAGTTGGACGGAGGTGATTGAGTTGGATGGAGATGTGGAGCTTGGATGGAGATGTGGAGCTTGGATGGAGATGATTGACTTTTATGGAGATGATCGAGTGGGATGGAGACGTTGGGGCTTTAGTTGGAGACAATGGAGGTTGGATGGAGATGATTGAGTTGGATGGAGACATTGGGGCTGGATGGAGATGTTGGAGTGGATGGAGGTGATTGAGTTTTATGGAGGTGATTGAGTTGGATGGAGATGTGGAGCTTGGATGGAGACATGGAGCTTGGATGGAGATGATTGAGTTTTCTGGAGGTGATTGAGTTGGATGGAGACGTTGGGGCTTTGGATGGAGACGTTGGGGCTTTGGATGGAGACGTTGGGGCTTTGGATGGAGACGTTGGAGCTTGGATGGAGACAATTGAGCTGGATGGAGACGGAACTTGGATGGAGACAATTGAGCTGGATGGAGATGTGGAGCTTGGATGGAGATGTTGGGGTTGGATGGAGACTGTTGAGCTGGATGGAGACATGGAGGTAGGATTGAGACGATCGAGGTGGACGGAGACATTGGGGCTTTAGCTGGAGACGATTGGGGTTGGATGGAGACGTGGAGGTTGGATGGAGATGTTGGAGTTCTATGGAGACTTTGGGGCTGGATGGAGAGGTTGGGGCTTTAGATGGACACGTTTGGGGCTGGATGGAGACTTTGGGGCTGGATGGAGATGAGGAAGTTGGATGGAGACGTTGGAGTGGATGGAGCCATGGAGCTTGGGTGGAGATGATTGACTTTTATGGAGGTGCTTGAGTTGGATGGAGAGGTTGGGGCTGTAGATGGAGCCGTTGGGGCTGGATGGAGACGTTGGAGTGGGTGGAGGTGGTTGAGTTGGATGGAGACGTGGAGGTTGGATGAAGATTTTGGGGTTGGACGGAGATGGAGTGGACGGAGGTGATTGAGTTGGATGGAGACGTTGGGGTTTGGATGGAGACGTTGGGGTTGGATTGAGATGTGGAGCTTGGATGGAGACGTTGGAGTAGGTGACGGTGATTGAGATGGATGGAGACGATCGAGGTTGGATGAAGATTTTTGGGTTGGATGGAGATGGAGTGGACGGAGATGATTGAGTTGGATGGAGACATTGGGGCTGGATGGAGATGTGGAGGTTGGATGGAGACATTGGGGCTTTAGATGGAGACGTTGGAGTGGATGGAGATGATTGAGTTTTCTGGAGATGATTGAGTTTTCTGGAGATGATTGAGTTGGCTGGAGACATTGGGGCTGGATGGAGACGTTGGAATTGGATGGAGACGATGGAGCTGGATGGAGACACTGAGGTGTTAGATGGAGACATTTGGGCTTTGGACGGAGACGATTGAGCTTGGATTGAGCCACTGGAGCTTGGATGGAGACGTTGGGATTGGATGGAGATGATCAAACTGGATGGAGATTTTCAGGTTGGGGATGTTGGGGCTGGACGGAGACCTTGGGGCTTTAGATGGAGACGTGGAGGTTGGATGGAGTCGTCGAGCTTGGATGGAGATGATTGAGTTTAATGGTGATGATTGAGTTCGATGGAGACATTGGGGCTTTAGTTGGAGACGATCGAGGTTGGATGGAGACGTTTGGGCTGGATGGAGACATTGGAGTGGGTGGAGGTGATTGAGTTGGATGGAGATGTGGAGGTTGGATGAAGATTTTGGGGCTGGATTGAGACATTGGGGCTGGATGGAGATGTTGGAGTGGATGGAGACATGAAGCTTGGATGGAGATGGAGTGGACGGAGATGATTGAGTTGGCTGGAGACATTGGGGCTGGATGGAGACGTGGAGGTTGGATGGAGATGTTGGAGTGGATGGAGACACAGAGCTTGGATGGAGGTGATTGAGTTGGACGGAGAGGTTGGGGCTTTAGATGGAGACGTTCGTTGGGGCTTCGGATGGAGTCGTTGAGCTTGGATGGAGATGTTGGAGTGGATGGAGGTGATCGAGTTGGATGGAGATGGTCAGGTTTGGATGGAGATGTGGAGGTTGGATGGAGATGTTGGAATTTTATGGAGATGATGGAGTTGGATGGAGAGGTTGGGGCTTTAGATGGAGCTGTTGGTGTTGACTGGAGACCTGGATCTGGCTGGAGACGACCAAGTTGACTCAATCCGTGGAGACTCCTCCCCTTCAGCTCCAGCCGCTCGGTCCAAAGCTCAGGAGGCCTGTGGGAGGAGCTTCTCTCGGTCTCCACCCCAAACAGTTCAAGGTCCACCAGGCGCGGGAGGGTTGGGACTTTGTCCCCGTGGGGGGGTGGACGATGCCGACCTGGGCGGCTCTGGCCCTGGTGGCCTCGGGGGTGGCCGTGGGGCTTCTCCTGCTGCTGCCACCACCTTATTTCTGGCTGGACCTGGTGACCTTCGTGAAGCTGACCTCCTCCTCCCTTCGCTGCCGCCGCCGCCTCAGCCGGAGACCTCCCGTCACCCTCCTCGACGTCTTCCAGGGCCACGTGCGGCGGAGGCCCCACCACCCGCTCCTCCTCTTCGGCCGAGAGGTCTTCTCCTACCGGGACCTGGACCGGAGGAGCAACCAGGCGGCTCGGACCTTCTGGGAGCGGCTGGAGCTGGGCCGGGGCCAGCCCGTGGCCCTCTTCTTGCCCAACGGCCCCTCCTACGTCTGGGCCTGGTTGGCCTTGGCCAAGCTGGGCTGCCCCGTGGCCTGCGTCAACGTCCACGTGCGCGGAGACGCCCTGAGGCACGCCCTGAGGGCCGCCCAGGCCACCGTCCTGATCAGCGGCACCGGTGAGGGGGGACGGGGACCTCTGGGGGCTCCTCGGGGACCTTCTAGGGCTCCTTGGAGTCTCACTGGGGCTCCTTGGGGACCTATGAGGTGTTTTGGGTTCCCACCTGAGATCCTTGGGGCCCTGACTCTGGTTTCCACCTCATCCAGGTCCTTCCTGGGGCTCCTCAGGGACCTCCTGGGGCTCCTCAGGGTCTCACTGCGGCTCCTTGAGTCCATTCTGGGGCTCCTTGAGGCCCTTCTGGGGGTCACTGGGGCCCTATGAGGTGGTTTGGGTTCCCACCTGAAATCTCTGGGACCCTCAACTCTGGTTCCTGGTGTCCCAACCTCATCCAGGTCCCTCCTGGGGCTCTTCGAGGACCTTCTGGGGCTCCTCAGGGCTCTTTGGGGACCTTCTGGGGCTAACTGAGTCCCTTCTGGGGGTCACTGGGTCCCTATGAGGTGGTTTGGGTTCCCACCTGAAATCTCTGGGACCCTCAGCTCTGGTTCCTGGTGTCCCAACCTCATCCAGGTCCCTTCTGGGGCTCTTCGAGGACCTTTTGGGGCTCCTCAGGGCTCTTTGGGGACCTTCTGGAGCTCCTGGAGTACCTTCTGGGGCTCCTTGGGGGCCTCTTGGGGCTCCTTAGGGCTCCTCAGGGACCTCCTGGGGCTCCTTGAGTCCATTCTGGGGCTCCTTGGGGCCCTGTTGAGGTTCATTGAGTCCCTATGAGGTGTTTTGGGTTCCCACCTGAGCTCCTTGGAGCTCCCATCCCTGATTGCTGGTGTCCCAACCTCATCCAGGTCCCTTCTGGGGCAACTTGGGGTCATTCTGGGTCTCCTTGAGGACCTTCTGGGGCTCCTTGGGGCCCTTCTGGGGGTCACTGGGTCCCTTTTGAGGTTCCTTCAGTCCCTTCTGAGGTGTTTTGGGTTCCCACCTGAGATCTGTGGGACCCTCACCTCTGGTTCCTGGTGTCCCAACCTCATCCAGGTCCCTCCTGGGGCTCTTTGAGGACCTTCTGGGGCTCCTCAGGGCTCTTTGGGGACCTTCTGGGGCTAACTGAGCCCCTTCTGGGGGTCACTGGGTCCTTATGAGGTGTTTTGGGTTCCCACCTGAGAGCCTTGGAGCTCCCATCCCTGATTCCTGGTGTCCCAACCTCATCCAGGTCCCTTCTGGGGCTCCTCAGGGACCTTCTGGGGCTCCCGGAGTCCCTTCTGGGGCTACCTGGGGCTCCTTCAGGTCCTTCTGGGGCTCCTTGGGGCCCTTCTGGGGGTCACTGGATCCCTTTTGAGGTTCCTTCAGTCCCATTTGAGGTGGTTTGGGTTCCCACCTGAGATCTTTGGGACCCTCAACTCTGGTTCCTGGTGTCCCAACCTCACCCAGGTCCCTTCTGGGGCTCCTCAGGGCTCTTTGGGGACCTTCTGGGGATCCTTGAGTCCCTTCTGGGGCTCCTTGGGTCCCTATGAGGTGTTTTGGGTTCCCACCTGAGATCTTTGGGACCCTCAACTCTGGTTTCCACCTCATCCAGGTCCCTCCTGGGGCTCCTCAGGGTCATTCTTGGGCTCCTCAGGGTCATTCTTGGGCTCCTTGGGGTCCTCCTGGGTCTCCTTGGGGACCTCCTGGGACTCCTCGAGGTCCTTCTGGGGCTCCTTGAGTCCCTTTTGAGGTGTTTTGGGTTCCCACCTGAGATCCTTGACCCTCACCTCTGCTTCCCTTGGTCCCCATCTCCTCCCGTTGCCCCTCGGGCCCCTCCTGAAGCCCAAATCCGCCTGAAGCATCATGGGAGCCGTGTCCCTGTCCCCGCCTAGAGCTCCAGGAGGCCCTGGAGGAGGTTCTCCCTGCCCTGAGGAGCGACGGAGTCCGTGTCTTCTACCTGAGCTCCTCGTCGCCCACCCCGGGGGTGGAGGCTCTGCTGCCGACCATCCTGGAGGCATCTGAGGAGGCTTTGGGCTCCCAGCACCGAGCCCACGTCACCCCCGACTCCAGAGCCGCCTTCATCTACACCTCCGGCACCACCGGTGAGCAGGGACCAGGGAGGAGAAAGGAGGCACCTGGGGAGGGAGAACACACCTCGGCCTCCTCGGGGAGATGGGATGGGACCTCCCAAATCCAGCCCAGGACCCCAGCCCAGGTCCCACCTCCACTCACAGGAGCATCTCAATGAGGTTCCTCATGGTTCCCGAGACCCAGACCCCAGCCCAGGTCCCACCTCAACCCACAGGACAATCTCCATGAGGTTCCTCGTGGTTCCTGAGACCTGGAGAGCTCTAGGGATGGAGACCAACCACATCTCCTTGTAGGGATGGGATAGGACCTCCCAAATCTGACCCAGAATCCAACCCAGACCCCAGCCCAGGTCCCACCTCCACCCACATGAGCTCCTGGATGAGGTTCCTCATGGTTCCTGAGGCCTGGAGAGCTCTAGGGATGGAGACCCAGCAAGTCTCTGGGTCCTCTCCTTGATGGAAAGAGCTGGGACCTCCCTCCTCCAACCCAGAATCCAACCCAGACCCCAGTCCAGGTCCCACCTCCATCCACATCTTCATCCGGATGAGGTTCCTCATGGTTTCTGAGACCCAGACCCCAGCCCAGGTCCCACCTCAACCCACAGGAGCATCTCAATGAGGTTCCTCATGGTTCCTGAGGCCTGGAGAGCTCTAGGGATGGAGACCAACCAAGTCTCTGGGTCCTCTCCTTGATGGAAAGAGCTGGGACCTCCCTCCTCCAACCCAGGATCCACCCCAGACCCCAGTCCAGGTCCCACCTCCACCTACATCTTCATCTCAATGAGGTTCCTCATGGTTTCTGAGACCTGGAGAACTCTAGGGACAGAGACCAACCTCATCTCCTTGTAGGGATGGGATGGGACCTCCCGAATCTGACCCAGAATCCAACCCAGACCCAGCCCAGGTCCAACCTCCACTCACATGAGCCCCTGGATGAGGTTCCTCATGATTCCTCAGGCCTGGAGAACTCTAGGTGTGGAGACCAACCAAGTCCTCCTTGTAGGGATGGGATGGGACCTCCCAAATCCAACCCAGAATTCAACCCAGACCCAGCCCAGGTCCCTCCTCCATCACCATCTTCATCTCAATGAGGTTCCTCATGGTTCCCACGACCCAGACCCCAGCCCAGGTCCCACCTCCACCCACACAAGCACCTGGATGAGGTTCCTCACGGTTCCTCCGACAACCTCTTGAGCTCCCCCCCACTCAGGGAAGGGTTTTGCCCTCCCAACCCTCATGAGAAGCTGCAGTAGGACCTTCCCCGAGCCTGCTTTGTCCTCCCCAGGGCTCCCGAAGGCGGCAGTGATCACGGAGACGAAGCTGCTGCTGGTGGCCACCATGGCTCAGCTGTGTGGGGTGGGGGCAGAGGACGTGGTGTACACGGCGCTGCCCCTTTACCACGCGGCCGCCCTCCTCATCGGCCTCGGAGGCGTCATCAACCTCGGTGGGGACCAGGGACACCGGGAGGGACATGGGAGGGAGGGAGGGAGGGACACGGGGAAGAGGAAGAAGGGAGAGAAGGAACATCTCAGATGGAGGGAGGGATGGAAGAAGGGATGATGGTTTGACGGAAGGAGGGAGAGAGGGAGGGATGGAGTAGAAGGTGAAGAACAGGGAGAAGGAACATCTTGGAGGGAGGGAGGGAGGAAGGAACCTGTGGAAGAGGAAGAAAGGAGAGAGGGAACATTTCAGTTGGATGGAGATGGAAGGATGGATGGATGGAGTAGAAGGTGAAGAACAGGGAGAAGGAACCTGTGGAAGAGGAAGAAAGGAGAGAGGGAACATCTCAGATGGAGGGAGGGATGGAACAGGGGATGGTGGTTTGATGGAAGGAGGGATGGATGGAGTAGAAGGTGAAGAACAGGGAGAAGGAACATCTCAAATGGAGGGAGGGAGGGAGAGAGGGATGGAAGGAGGAACCCGTAGAAGATGAAGGAGGGAGAGAGGGAGCATCTCAGATGGAGGAACCTGTGGAAGAGGAAGAAAGGAGAGAGGGAACTTCAGTTGGATGGAGAGATGGAACAGGGGATGGTGGGACGGATGGAGGAACATCTACAAGAGGAAGAACAGGGAGAGGGAGCATTTCAGATGGATGGAAGGAGGGATGGAGGGATGGATGGAGGAACCTGTGGAAGAGGGAGAAGGGAGAGAGGGAACTGTGTCCATAGACGCTTGAGGGATGGAGAGATGGACGTTGTGGATGGATGGAGGAATCTGTGGGAGAGGAAGAATGGAGAGAAGGAACATTTCAGATGGATGGAGAGATGGAAGGAGCAATGATGGTTTGACAGAAGGAAGGATGGAGGGAGGGAGAGATGGAGCAACATGGAGAAGAGGAAGAAGGGAGAGAAGGAACATCTCGGAGGGAGGGAGGGATGGAAGAAGGGATGATGGTTTGACGGAAGGAGGGAGAGAGGGAGGGATGGAGTAGAAGGTGAAGAACAGGGAGAAGGAACATCTCAGAGGGAGGGAGGGAGGAGGAACCTGTGGAAGAGGAAGAAAGGAGAGAGGGAACATTTCAGTTGGATGGAGATGGAAGGAGGAAGCTGTAGAAGATGAAGAAGGGAGAGAGGGAACAAGAGATGGAGGAACATGTGGAAGAGGAAGAAAGGAGAGAGGGAACTTCAGTTGGATGGAGAGATGGAGCAGGGGATGGAGGGATGATGGAGGGAGGGATGGACGGAGGAACCTGTGGAAGATGTAGAATGGAGAGAGGGAACATCTCACATGGATGGAGATGGATGGAGGGATGGATGGAGGAACATCTACAAGAGGAAGAGCTGAGAAAGGGAACATTTCTGATGGATGGAGGGACAGAGGGATGGACATTTGGTTTGATGGAGGGAGGGATGAGGAAGAAGAGAGAGAGAGAGAGGGAACCATGTCCATAGATGCTTGAGGGATGGAGAGATGGAGGAACCTGTGGAAGATGAAGAAGGGAGAGAGGGAACTGTGTCCATAGATGCTTGAGGGATGAAGAGATGGACAGGTGGACGTTGCAGAGGGAGGGATGATGGATGGGTGGATGGAGAGTTGGAGGAACATGTAGAAGATGAAGAAGGGAGAGAAGGAACATTTCAGCTGGATGGAGAGATGGAAGGAGGGATGACGATTTGATGGAAGAAAGGATGGAGGGAGGAACCTGTAGAAGATGAAGAAGGGAGAGAGAGAGAGAACATTTCAGATGGAAGGAGATATGATTGGTTTGATGGATGATGGAGAGAGGGATGGAGGAACCTGTAGAAGATGAAGAACAGAGAGATGGAACATTTCAGATGGATGGAGAGATGGAAGGGGGGAGGGATGGATGGAGGAACATGTAGAAGATGAAAAATGGAGAGAGAGGGAACCACGTCCATAGATGCTTGAGGGATGGAGAGATGGAGGGATGGATGGAGGAACCTCTGGGAGAGGAAGAACGGAGAGAAGGCACATTTCAGATGGATGGAGAGATGGAAGGGGCGATGATGGTTTGACAGAAGGAAGGATGGAGAGAGGGAGTGATGGATGGAGGAACATGTAGAAGATGAAGAAGGGAGAGAAGGAACATTTCAGATGGAAGGAGACGGATGGTTGGCTGAGGGACGTGTGGAAGAAGAAGAAGGGAGAGAGGGAACTGTGTCCATAGGGTGCTTGAGGGATGAAGAGATGGATGGAGGGATGGATGGTTTGATGGAGGAATGTATAGAAGATGAAGAACAGAGAGAGGGAACATGGATGGATGGAGATGGAATGAGGGAGAGAGGGAACATCTCCAATGGAGGGAGGGATGGAAGGAGGGATGATGGTTTGATGGAAGGAGGGACGGATGGAGTAGAAGGTGAAGAACAGGGAGGAGGATCATCTCAGATGGATGGATGGAGGGAGGAACCTGTGGAAGAGGAAGAAAGGAGAGAGGGAACATTTCATTTGGATGGAGATGGAAGGAGGGATGGAAGGAGGGATGGATGAAGGTGAAGAACAGGGAGAAGGAACATCTCAGATGGATGGAGAGATGGAAGGAGGGATGGAAGAAGGAACCTGTAGAAGATGAAGAAGGGAGAGAGGGAACATCTCAGACGAATGGAGAGATGGAAGGAGGGATGGAGGAACATGTGGAAGAGGAAGAAAGGAGAGAGGGAACTTCAGTTGGATGGAGAGATGGAGCAGGGGATGGAGGGATGATGGAGGGAGGGATGGAGGAACATGTGGAAGATGAAGAAGGGAGAGAGGGAACATCTCACATGGATGGAGGTGGATGGTGGGATGGATGGATGGAGGAACATCTAGAAGAGGAAGAGCTGAGAGAGGGAACATTTCTGATGGATGGAGGGACAGAGGGATGGACATTTGAGAGGGAAGGATGGAGGGATGGATGGAGGAACATGTAGAAGAGGAAGAAGGGAGAGAGGGAACATCTCGGATGGAGAGGGATGGTGGGACGGGTGGAAGAACATCTAGAAGAGGAAGAAAGAAGGGAGAGAGGGAACTTCAGTTGAATGGAGAGATGGAAGGAGGGATGGATGGAGGAACCTGTGGAAGATGAAGAAGGGAGAGAGGGAACTGTGTCCATAGATGCGTGAGGGATGGAGAGATGGAGGGATGGACATTGTGGATGGATGGAGGGATGTGTAGAAGACGAAGAAGGAAGAGAGGAAACATTTCAGATGGATGGAGATGGGGGGATGGATGGAGGAACATGTTGAAGATGAAGAAGGGAGAGAGGGAACATCTCGGATGGAGAGATGGACATTTGAGAGGGGAGGATGGGTGGATGGATGGATGGATGGATGGAGTGTGGAAGATGGAGAACAGAGAGAGGAAGCATTTCAGATGGATGGAGAGATGGAAGGAGGGAGGGATGGATGGAGGAACATCTAGAAGAGGAAGAAGGGAGAGAGGGAACATCTCAGATAGATGAAGATGGAAGGAGGGATGGAAGGATGGGTGGATGGAGGAACCTGTAGAAGAGGAAGAAGGGAGAGAGGGAACTTCAGTTGGATGGAGAGATGGAAGGAGGGATGGATGGAGGAACACGGAGAAGATGAAGAAGGGAGAGAGGGAACATTTCAGGTGGATGGAGAGATAGAGGAACACATAGAAGATGAAGAACAGAGCAGGGGAACATGTCACTTGGATGGAGATGGAAGGAAGGATGGAGGGAGGGATGGAGGAACATGTAGGAGATGAAGAAGAGAGAGAGGGAACATTTCAATTGGACGGAGAGATGGAAGGAGGAAAGGATGAGGAAGAAGGGAGAGAGGGAATCATGTCCATAGATGTGTGAGGGATGGAGGGATGGAGGGAGGGAACATCTCAGTTGGATGGAGGGAGGGATGGAGGAACATGGAGAAGATGAAGAAGGGAGAGAGGGAACATCTTAGTTGGATGGAGGGAGGGATGGAAGAACATGGAGAAGAGGAAGAAGGGAGAGAGGGAACATCTCAGTTGGCAGGAGATGGAGGGCTGGGAGAACATTCTAGATGGAACAAGTGATGGAGAAGAAGGAAGAGAAAAGGGGAGGGGTAACACCCCCCCCCCCGCCGTCCCTGTCACCCCCTGTGTCCCCCCCCAGGAGCCACCATGGTCCTGAGGGCCAAGTTCTCGGCCTCCCAGTTCTGGGACGACTGTCGCTTCTACAAGGTCTCCGTCATCCAGTACGTGGGGGAGCTGCTGCGCTACCTCTGCAACACCCCCAAGGCAGGTCCCCCCCGCCGCCCGCAGACCCCCCCGGGGGTGGCCACCGAGGGCCTGGGGTGGCCACCAAAGCCCTGGGGTGTCCACCGAGGCCCTGGGGTGGCCATAGAGGCCCTGAGGTGACCACTGAGACTCTGGGGAGGCTACTGAGGCTCTGGGGTGTCCACCAAAGTCCTGGGGTGACCATAGAGGTCCTGGAGAGTCCACCAAGACCTTGGGGTGACCACGGAGGCCCTGGGGTGACCACTGAGTCCCTGAGGTGGCCACCAAAGCCCTGGGGTGACCATAAAGGTCCTGGAGAGGCCACCAAGACCCTGGAGTGTCCACTGAGGTCCTGGGGTGGCTATCAAGGCCCTGGGGTGACCATAGAGGCCCTGGGGAGGCCACCAAAGCCCTGAGGTGACCACCGTGGCTTTGGGGTGACCACTGAGGCCCTGAGGTGACCACTGAGACCCTGGGGCATCCACAAAGCCCTGGGGAGGCTACTGAGGCCCTGAGGTGACCACTGAGACCCTGGGGCATCCACTAAGTCCTGGGGAGGCTACTGAGGCCCTGGGACAGCCACCAAAGCCCTGGGGTGACCACTGAGGCCCTGAGGTGTCCACAAAAGCCCTGGGGTGACCAATGAGGCCCTGGGGTGACCATAGAAGCCCTGAGGTGACCATAGAGGCCCTGGGGAGGCCACCAAAGCCCTGGGGTGACCACTGAGGCCCTAGGACAGCCACCAAAGCTCTGGGGAGGCCACTGAGGCCCTGAGCTGACCACTGAGATCCTGGGGCAGCCACAAAGGCTCTGGGGAGTTCACTGAGGTGACCACTGAGGCCCTGGGGTGGCCACCAAAGCCCTGGGGTGACCACTCAGGTCCTGGGGCAGCCACCAAAGCCCTGGGGTGACCATTAAGGCCTCGGGGAGGCCACTGAGGCCCTGAGGTGACCACCAAGGCTTTGGGTTGACCACTGAGGCTCTGAGGTGATCACTGGGGCCCTGGGGTGTCCACTGAGGTGACTATAGAGGCCCTGGGGTGGCCACCAAAGCCCTGGGGTGTCCACCGAAGCCCTGGGGTGGCCACGGAAGCCCCGGGGGGTGTCCAGGGAGGTGACCCCCATGGTGGTGGTGGCCGCAGCGAGCAGATGACCGCCAGCACGGGGTGCGGCTGGCGCTGGGCAACGGGCTGAGGGCCGAGGTGTGGAGGGAGTTCCTGCAGCGCTTCGGGGCCATCACCATCCGCGAGTTCTACGGAGCCACCGAGGGCAACGTCGGCTTCATCAACTACTGCGGCAAGATCGGAGCCGTCGGCAGGGACAACATCTTCCTCAAGGTGAGGAGGCCTCATGGTGGTGGTGGTTGAGGCATCAAGGAGGCGGTTGAGGTCTCAAGGTGGTGGTTGAGGTCTCTAGGAGGTGGTTGAGGCCTCAAGGAGGTGGTTGAGGCATGAAGGAGGTGGTTGAGGTCTCAAGGAGGTAATTGAGGTCTCAAAGATGTGGTTGAGGTCTCAAGGAGGCGGTTGAGGTCTCAAGGAGGTGGTTGAGGTCTCAAGGAGGTGGTTGAGGCCTCAAGTTGGTGGATGAGCTCTCAAGGTGGTGGTTGAAGTCTCAAGGAGGTGGTTGAGGTCTCCAGGAGGTGGTTGAGGCCTGAAGGAGGTGGTTGATGTCTCAAGGAGGCGGTTGAGATCTGAAGGTGGTGGTTGAGCTCTCAAGGTTGTGCTTGAGGTCTCAAGGTGGTGGATTAGGCCTCAAGGTGGTGGTTGAGGTCTCAAGGAGGTGGTTGAACTCTCAAGGAGGTGGTTGAGGTCTCAAGGAGGTGGTTGATGTGTCAAGGAGGTGGTTGAGGTCTGAAGTAGGTGGTTGATGTCTCAAGGAGGTAGTTGAGGTCTGAAGGTGATGGTTGAGGTCTCAAGGAGGTAATTGAGGTCTCAAAGACGTGGTTGAGGCCTGAAGGAGGTGGTTGAGGCCTGAAGGAGGTAATTGAGGTCTCAAAGATGTGGTTGAGGTCTCAAGGAGGTGGTTGAGGCCTCAATGAGGTGGTTGAGGTCTCAAAGACGTGGTTGAGGTCTCAAGGAGGTGGTTGAGGCCTCAATGAGGTGGTTGAGGCCTCAATGAGGTGGTTGAGGCCTCAAAGAGGTGGTTGAGGCCTCAAAGAGGTGGTTGAGGTCTCAGTGACGTGGTTAAGGTCTCAAGGAGGCGGTTAAGGTCTCAAGGAGGCGGTTGAGGTCTCAAGGAGGTGGTTGAAGTCTCAAGGAGGTGGTTGAGCTCTCAAGGAGGTGGTTGAGCTCTCAAGGTGGTGGTTGAAGTCTCCAGGAGGTGGTTGAGGTCTCCAGGAGGTGGTTGATGTGTCAAGGAGGTGGTTGATGTCTCAAGGAGGCGGTTGAGATCTGAAGGTGGTGGTTGAGCTCTCAAGGTTGTGCTTGAGGTCTCAAGGTGGTGGATTAGGCCTCAAGGTGGTGGTTGAGGTCTCAAGGAGGTGGTTGAACTCTCAAGGAGGTGGTTGAGCTCTCTAGGAGGTGGTTGAGGTCTCAAGGTAAGGGTGGAGGTCTCAAGGAGGTGGTGGAGGCCTCAAGGTGATGGTAATGGTTTGAGGAGCCAGTGGAGTCCTCAAGGTGATGATAATGGAGCCTCATGGTGATGATGATGATGATGGAGACCTCAGGGTGATGATGATGGAGGCCTCAGAGTGATGATGATGATGGAGGCTCAGGGTGATGATGATGAAGGCCTCAGGGTGATGATGATGAAGGCCTCAGGGTGGTGATGATGATGATGGAGCCTCAGGGTAATGATGATGATGACCTCAGGGTGATGATGATGGAGGCTCAGGGTGATGATGATGATGAAGCCTCAGGGTGATGATGATGAAGGCCTCATGGTGGTGATGATGATGATGGAGCCTCAGGGTAATGATGATGATGACCTCAGGGTGATGATGATGGAGGCTCATGGTGATGATGATGGAGCCTCAGGGTGATGATGATGATGACCTCAGGGTGATGACGATGGAGGCTCAAGGTGATGAAGATGATGGAGGCTCAGGGTGATGATGATGATGAAGGCCTCAGGGTGATGATGATGATGACCTCAAGGTGATGATTATGATGGAGCCTCAGGGTGATGATGATGATGATGATGGAGGCTCAGGGTGATGATGATGGAGGCCTCAGGGTTGTGATGATGATGACCTCAGGGTGATTATGATGATGACCTCAAAGTGATGATGATGGAGCCTCAGGGTGGGGATGACGATGACCTCAGGGTGATGGTGACCTCAAGGTGATGATGATGGTTTGGGGGCATCTTCTTCCCCTCAGCCCTTCACGCCCTACGAGCTGATCAAGTACAACGTGGAGGAGGACGAGCCCGAGCGGGACCAGCGAGGTCTCTGCATCAAAGTCCGACCTGGTAAGAAGAGTTCCCAAGGGTGTCCTGGGGAGGGTTGAGATCCATCGAAAAACATCTCCTGGTCCTCAAAAGGAGAAAACCCTTAAAGAGAGAATCAGGAACAAGACTCGTGGTGGAAGCCACCAGAGATCTCTCAGAGAGAGAATCAGGCCACCCAGAAGCCTTGAGATGCTCCCAGTGGCTACCACGAGGCATTGAGATGGTCCCAGTGGCCACCAAGGAGCCTTGAGATGGTCCCAGTAGCCACTGAGAGGCCTTGAGATGTTCCCAGTGGCCACCAAGAAGCCTTGAGATGGTCCCAGTGGCCACCGAGAAGCCTTGAGATGGTCCCAGTGGCCTCCATGAGGCATTGAGATGGTCCTGGTGGCCACCGAGAAGCCTTGAGATGGTCCCAGTAGCAACCGAGAAGCCTTGAGAGGGTCCCAGTGGCCTCCATGAAGCATTGAGATGGTCCTGGTGGCCACCGAGAAGCCTTGAGATGGTCCCGGTGGTCACCGAGAAGCCTTGAGATGGTCCCGGTGGTCACCGAGAAGCCTTGAGATGCTCCCAGTGACCACCAAGGAGCCTTGAGATGGTCCCAGTGGCAATTGAGTAGCCTTGAGATGGTCTCAGTGGCCACCTAGGAGCCTCGAGATGGTCCCAGTGGCCTCCATGAGGCATTGAGATGCTCCCAGTGGCCACTGAGAAGCCTTGAGATGGTCCCAGTGACCACTGAAAAGCCTTGAGATGCTCCTGGTGGCCACTGAGAAAGAATCAGGAACATGACGAGGACCTTCCCATCACGGACGGAGGTTTCTGAGGAGCTTCCGTCCTCCTTCCCCAGGGGAGACAGGGCTGCTGGTGGTGAAGATCACCCCCAACACCCCCTTCCATGGCTACGCGGGCGACGCAGAGAAGACCGAGAAGAAGGTCCTGAGGGACGTCCTGGTGAGGGGTGACCGTTACTTCAACAGTGGTGACCTCCTCCGCATCGACCGCCAAAGGTTCATCTACTTCCAGGACCGCGTTGGGGACACCTTCCGGTGAGTTGGTGGCTCTGGCGAGACCTCGAGCCCGAATCCCCGACTCCTCGCGGCTTCCACCTCCTCGTGGTTGTCTTCTCCAGGTGGAAAGGGGAGAATGTGGCCACCACCGAAGTGGAAGCCGCTCTGGCCACCGTCGACTTCATCCAGGAGGTCAATGTCTATGGGGTGGAAGTGCCAGGTGAGTCGATGGCAGCAAAAGGAGAAGCTGCTCAGGTTTGATCCACGTCAGAAGCCTTGAGATGCTCCTGGTGGCCACCGAGAAGCCTTGAGATGGTCTCTGTGGCCACCGAGAAGCATTGAGATGGTCCCAGTGGCCACCGAGAAGCCTTGAGATGGTCCCAGTAACCACTGAGAAGCCTTAAGATGGTCCCAGTGGTCACCGAGAAGCATTGAGATGGTCCCGGTGGCCACCAAGAAGCCTTGAGATGGTCCCAGTAACCACTGAGAAGCCTTGAGATGGTCCTGGTGGTTACCGAGAAGCCTTGAGATGGTCCCAATGGCTACCACGAGGCATTGATATGGTCCCAGTGACAACTGAGAAGCCTTGAGATGGTCCCAGTGGCCACTGAGAGGCCTTGAGATGGTCCTGGTGGCCACTGGGAGGTGTCAAAGTGGCTGGTGGTCCTTGCAGGGTGTGAGGGCAAGTGCGGGATGGCTGCTGTCCGCCTGAGGCCCGGGATGACCTTCCAGGGTGAGAAGCTCTTCGCCTTCACCAAGGAGACGCTGCCCGGCTACGCGGCCCCTCGCTTCGTCCGCATCCAGGTCGGTGGCTCCGGCTTTTCCCTGGGTGAATGAGGGGCCTCCCAGTCTGAAGGAGCCTCAGGACGCTCCACGGATCCTCTTCCTCCGTCCATCCCGACCTTCTCCCCATCCCCCTCTCCCCAGGACGCCCTGGAGGTCACCGGCACCTTCAAGCAGCTCAAGGCCAAGCTGGTCCGCGAAGGCTTCGACCCTAAGTCCATCTCTGACCCCTTGTTCTTCCGCCATGACTCCCACAAGTCCTACGTCCCCCTGGACCCCGACCTCTTCCAGGCCATCCTGGACATGAAGTTCAACCTCTAGAAGAGAAAATCTGGGATCTCCCCCTCCCGAGGACAATTTGGGGCCAAACCAGGTGGTTTTGGTCCCTCTCCAGGGAGCGTTTGGAGCTTCTCGGGGGGAGGTGGGAAGGTCTTTTTGTATATTAACAATGTAAGGATGACTTACAGACTTGGTGAAAAACTGTTGGGCTCTGTCTGTTTAATCAAGTTAAATCAATTTAATTCAGCCTCTGTCCTGGCCCAGCGCACACTCTCCTGGGGGGAAAACTGGAAGAGCGACAAAACTGGGGAAGGGGCACACACGTCCGCTTCGTGTGTCGGCAGAGGGAAGGGCTGGGAAACGGATGTCTAGGATCCTGGAGGGCTTTTCTCTCATTGTTACAATTTCAGGTGGTGACACGTTGACTCGAAGCTATTTAATAGTGTTTCTGCATTCATTAAGGGCCAAGTTCAACGTGGTGTGTGCAGTGTGGGTGGTGTATGGTGTACGTGGTGTGTACGGTGTACGTGGTGTGTACGGTGTATGTGGTGTACAGTGTATGTGGTATGTACGGTGTATGTGGTATGTACGGTGTATGTGGTGTGTACGGTGTATGTGGTGTATGGTATATGTGGTGTGTACAGTCTATGTGGTTTGTACGGTGTATGTGGTGTGTACAATGTATGTGGTGTACGGTGTACATGGTGTGTGAGGTGTACATGGTGCACGGTGTACATGGTGTGTACAGTGTACATGGTATATGGTGTACGTGGTGTGTACGGTATACGTGGTGTGTATGGTGTACGTAGTGTGTACGGTGCATGTGGTGTATGGTGTATGTGGTGTGTTCGGTGTACATGATGTACAGTGTACGTAGTGTGTACGGTGTACGTGGTGTGTATGGTTTACATGATGTACAGTGTACGTGGTGTGTATGGTGTACATGGTGTGTACGGTGTACGTGGTGTGTATGGTTTACATGATGTAAAGTGTACGTGGTGTGTATGGTGTACATGGTGCGTATGGTGTACGTGGTGCATATGGTGTATGTGGTGTATGGTGTACGTGGTGCATATGGTGTATGTGGTGTATGGTGTACGTCGTGTGTACAGTGTACGTGGTGTGTATGGTGTACGTGGTGTGTACGGTGTATGTGGTTTGTACGGTATATGTGGTGTACGGTGTACGTAGTGTGTGTGGTGTATGCGGTGTGTACGGTGTATGTGGTGTGTATGTTGTACATGGTGTATGGTTTACGTGGTGTGTACGGTGTATGTGGTGTATATGGTGTATGTGGTGTACGGTGTGCGTGGTGTGTGTGGTGTATGCGGTGTGTACGGTGTATATGTTTTACCTGGTGTGTATGGTGTACATGGTGTACGGTGTACGTGGTGTGTATGGTGTACATGGTGTGTATGGTGTATGTGGTGTATATGGTGTATGTGGTGTGTATGGTGTACATGGTATACGGTGTACGTGCTGTATGGTGTATGTGGTGTACGGTGTACATGGAGTGTATGGTGTACGCGGAGTGTACACTGTACGTGGTGTGTACAGTGTACGTGCTGTACAGTGCAGATGGTGTACGGTGTACATGGTGTGTACGGTGTATGTGGTGTATGGTGTATGTGGTGTATGTTGTACATGGTGTATGGTGTACATGATGTGTATGGTGTACGTGCTGTACGGTGTAAGTGGTGTGTATGGTGTACGTGGTATACAGTGTACTTGGTGTACAATCCTTTTATCTAACACTTAAGCCTCCCGATGAGGCTGGTGGGGGAGGAAGAGCAGTTGTGGGCAGAGCAACTGTGCAGGAGAGACTCTTTGGACCCTCTGTGCATCAGAGGAAGTTTCAAAAGAGCCTCTGAACACACCAGTTCAGACAGACTCTTAGGGAAGGCAAAGATGCAACCAATGATTCTCCAACACCTGCATTTTGGAGCTTGAACAATCCACAAATAAGTTGTCAAGGCAAACTAAACTCCCTACAGCAGTTAATTCATAGAATCAGAGAATCATCAGGTTGGAAGAGACCCATTGGATCATTGAGTCCAACTGTTCCTATCAAACACTAAATTATGTCCCTCACCACCTCGTCCACCCATCCCTTAAACACCTCCAGGGAAGGGGAATCAACCACCTCCCTGGGCAGCCTGTTCCAATGCCCAATGACACTTTCCGTGAAAAACTTCCTCCTAATCTCTAGCCTAAATCTCCCCTGGAGGAGCTTGAGGCCATTCCCTCTCATCCTGTCCCCTGTCCCTTGGGAGAAGAGCCCAGCTCCCTCCTCTCCACAACCTCCCTTCAGGTAGTTGTAGAGAGCAATGAGGTCTCCTCTCAGCCTCCTCTTCTCCAGGCTAAACACCCCCAGCTCTCTCAGCCATTCCTCATCAGGCCTGTTCTCCAGCCCCTTCACCAGCTTCATTCTCTTCTCTGGACTCGCTCAAGAGTCCAGAGATATAAATAGTACAAGACGGTTGTGCTGAAGATTAATACAAGATGGTTGTGCTGAAGGTTGTTGTCTGTCTGCATCGTGCAGGACTGACTTTTCTTCACAGCTTCCCGCAAGAGCCTGATTATTTGGGCTTTGTTTCACAGACAAAGAAATCTGATTCAAACAAATAATCAGAAAAAAGAAGATGCTCAGAAGTATGTGTTTAGCTGTTGTCATACCTCTTGGACAGTTAGCCCAAAGTTGTACTCTTTTATTTAAAACCAACATTTGTGGAGGAGTTAAATGAATATTTTAAATGGTTGCTTTGGATTGTTTCCTTGAAATACATCCAACAAAGGTATAATTTTGGATTTACTAGCTTTTATTTTCCCCACCTTACTGCTCACTCTGGAGAGCAGTTCTTAATAGTGTTGATATATTTCTGAAGCACTGACCTGTGGTAGGCAAACAGGCCATTTGTTCATTAAAGTTACCGAAAAAGAGGTATCTTATATACAACAAAATCTGAAAAATGGATAACAGACTCCAGGCTTCTGAAATATGAAAGCTTATTGATTACATCCCCTAAATCGACACCGGAAACTGCATCATTGCAAAATCCAGCACAGTTCCTGTATGGGGAGCTGAGTGAAAAGTTGACACGTGATTGTAGAAGTTGACATGTGACATAGAAGAACAAACTAAGAACCCTTAGCAAGTTTACAGATGACACTAAACTGGGTGGAATTGTGGATCTGTTGGAGGGTCAGGAGGCTCTGCAAAGGGATCTAAACAGGCTGGATCCATGGGCTGAGTCTAATGGGATGAGGTTTAACACGGCCAAATGCCGGGTCCTGCACTTGGGGCACAACAACCCTATGCAGAGCTATAGACTGGGAGAAGTCTGTCTAGAAAGCTGCCACGAGGGGAGGGACCCGGGGCTGTTGGCTGAAAGTGACTGACCATGAGCCAGCAGTGTGCCCAGGTGGCCAAGAAGGCCAATGGCATCATGGCTTGGATCAGAAATGGTGTGACCAGCAGGTCCAGGGAGGTTCTTCTCCCTCTGGACTCAGCACTGGTGAGACTGCTCCTTGAATCCTCTGTTCAGTTCTGGGCCCCTCAGCACAAGAAGGATGTTGAGGCTCTGGAGAGAGTCCAGAGAAGAGCAACGAGGCTGGGGAAGGGGCTGGAGAACAGGCCCTATGAGGAGCGGCTGAGAGAGCTTGGGTTGTTTAGCCTGGAGAAGAGGAGCTTGAGAGGAAACCTCATTGATCTCTACAACTACCTGAGAGGAGGTTGTAGAGAGAAGGGAGCTGGACTCTTCTCCCAAGGGACAGGGGACAGGACAAGAGGGAATGGCCTCAAGCTCCGCCAGGGGAGATTTAGGTTGGAGTTTAGGAGGAAGTTTTTCACAGAAAGGGTCATTGGGCATTGGCAGAGGCTGCCCAGGGAGGTGGTTGATTCACCTTCCCTGGAGGTGTTTAAGAGACAGATGGATGAGGTGCTGAGGGACATGGTTTAGTGTTTGATAGGAATGGTTGGACTCGATGATCCGATGGGTCTCTTCCAACCTGGTGATTCTATGATTCTACGATCACTTGCCACCTCCTTCAGGCAGACTGACACCCCACCAGTCTACCACCACCCATCATCTTGAACAATAAAAATCATCACTTCTTTCTTTTCCTGCCACAGGTTTTATCACTGAGCATGGCATCTATGTATGGGCTCTCCCTCTGCTCAGCCGGGGTCAGCTCTCCTGCCTGTGTCCCCCTGACAACTTCAAGCCTTGCACAGCTCTTTGGAGTCATTACCAAGTGTGGTTAAAGAGGAAGATTTCAAAGTGCACCTAAGAAAATTATGGCTTAGTTTAAAGTTCTATATTTCCATGCCTTTAAGAATCACAGAATGGTTTGGGTTGGAAAGGACTTTAAAGGGGGCTCAGAGGCTTTTCAGACTTAATGTTTCTGTGTTTGCGTGAGTGAGGGGCCAGAGATCCGTGTGGCCCCCAGCACCTTCTGCCAGCACACTCAACCCTGTTTTTTTGGGCCAGATCCCCTCTTTTTTTGGCCAGAACCCCTGTCCCAGCCCCTGGTTCTGCTCCCCCCACCATCCCTCAGTGCCTGCACCTGCTCCTAAGCTCCAACTTGAGCCTGAGCCATTGCCTGGCAATAGCACAGGGGGCTGGGGCCCTCATTTTAGGGTACAGACCCTCCTTTGCAAGCTCCAACCCCCATTTTTGACCTTCAATGACACATTTTAAGGCCCAGAGTGCCATTTTTAAGGCACAAAGTGTGTATTTCTATGTCCACAGCTTCAGTTTCAGAGACAAAAGCCTCTGAAAGGGTTCAAAAATCTCATTTTAGCCCTCAAAGCCTCATTTTACGATCAAGTCTAGATATGTGAGTGATCATATTCTTTATATTGAGACTCTCAAGACTAATTTTTAGAGTGCAAAGCCTTCCTCTTTGCTCCCACAGCATCATTTGAGGGCACAACACCTTATGTCAGGGCTCAAAACCTTAGTTTCAGTTTCAGAGCATCATTTGTAGGAACCAAAACCTGATTTTTGAAGCTCCAGACTCTCATGGAAAGGATCTTACTGCCTCTTTTAATGCTCAAAGCCCCCACTGGAGCCCCTAAAGCACTGCATTTGGGACCAGAGCTTCATTTTCTGGGGCCACAGAGGAACCAAGAAGTTCTCCCCACTTGCAGGGTGAAAAGATCCATTCGTAGTACTGCATCCATCCCTATAACACCCAAATTCTCACATGTTGGACTGAAATCCTCAATTCCAGGGTTCCAATCTATTTTATTAGGACCCATAGATTTTGAGGACCCACAGTTATATTTTGAGGTTCTAAACTCTCATTTTTCGTGTCTCATAACTCATTTTAAGGGTCTCATTTTTAAAGCCCGAAGTCTGATTGTGAAATCCCAGTGCCAGCGTTTGAGGGGCCAAACCATATTTGTAGGTTCCAAAAGCTTGTTTTTAATCTTCCAAAGACTCCCTCAAAGAACAAAGCCTTGTGTTTCAAATTATCCACAATTTTGATGGCCCAAATCCTCATTCAGTGCCTCTCAGGGTATTTTTGCCAGTGGTAGATGGTTTGGACTCAATGGATGTTTGAGGTCCCTTCCAAATCCAACCATGGTTCTGGCCATGGTCTCTGTGATGTCATCCTCTGTGATGCTGCCTGTGTCCTAGGAGACCTCTCTGCTCTCCAGGACAAGCACCCTCTGCACTCACTCTCCAGGAGGGTCTGGAGGAGGCAGGTGGTCTCTGTGCTGGGAGCTGCCTGCTTCTTGCTGTGTGCATGAGAAACAAAGCCGCTGTGGTTCAGCTGTCGCAGTGCCCAGTGTCAGTTCAGCTGGAGAGGAAATTCTGCCCCACGGCCAGGGTAGGAAAGGCCTGTTAATGCCTGATCCTGTGCAGTCATTGCTTGGAGTTTGATCTCCATGGCAGGGCCTCAAGTTACAGTCATAGAATCATAGAATCATAGAATCAGCAGGTTGGAAGAGACCTTCTGGATCATCGAGTCCAACCATCCCTGTCAATCACTAACCCATGTCCCTCAGCAGGCACACAACGGGGACCCCCAGTTCACCAAGCCCCAATCCAAAGGGCTTCTGTCCCACCACTGACCCATCACCCACCCCAGAATGATAGCTCCTCCCAACCCAAGGGCACACAGAAGGGTCAGCCCTGCTGAGAGTTGAGATTGGAGCAGCCACCACCCCTCCCAATCATCCCTACCCCCCAGCCTTTCTTCCCCCCCAGCACCACCACGCTCCCATGGGATGTAGGGTGTGCCATGGGGACTCACCAGTGATGCCAGGGCAGCAGCGATGCCAGGAGATGCATCCCTCACCCACAGCCCAGCCAGGCACAGCTAGAGGCTGTTGGTTCCCCCCCGGGAAGAAAAAGGGATCCCTCGGAGAGGGCAAAGCAGCAACACCTGGGGAGGGAGGAGTCTCCAAGAGAGCCCAGGTGCCCTGCAGCTTAGAACCAGAGAACCACAGAATCGCCAGGCTGGAACCACAGAGAACCACAGAATCACCAGTCTCTCCAATCCTCTGAATCACAGCACAGAGGGATCAGGTTTTATTCCAGTTCACTCTCAGTGGGTGCTCGCCAAGGAATCTGGCCAGGCTGGAACATAGGGCTCTTGATTCGAGGCCTTCCCTGTTCTTTTCATTTACCACACACAAAAGAAGTTTAATTACTTTCTACAAGCCATTAGCAGATGCTGACCCAGCTCAGAGCTCCCAGCAGAAGAATCTGGTTCATTGTTTCAGTTGTGATTTTAACCTGATTCCCTTCTGTCGGTTCCCCTGTAGAGACTCATCTATGGATCCATCTTCCTTGTTGTCAGAGATGTCTCAGATCCATCCCACGGCTTTAAATCTCATTGCCGTGCAACTGATAGCCGAGAAGGAGAAATAGAATCATAGAATCATAGAATGCCTTGAGTGTGAAGGGACCTTAAAGATCATCCAGTTGCAACCCCGTGCCATGGACAGATACATGCCACTGGATCAGGCTGCCCTAGGCCCCAACCAACCAGGCCTTAAACACCTCTAGGGATGGGGCATCCGCAGCTTCCCTGGGCAACATGTGCATGAGCCTCACCATTCTCATCGTGAAGAAATCCCTCTTTATATTTCTATAAATATATAAATCTTTCTATAAATATATAAATAATAAAAGGAGAACTAGGGAGACCATACAGTCCCTATTGGACACAGAAGGAACAACAGTGACAGGGGATGAGGAGGAGGCTGAGGTACTTAATGTCTTCTTTACCTCGGTCTTTAATTGCAAAGAAAGTGGTTCCCCCTGTGTACAAAACCTGGAACTAGAGGAGCAATACGAGGCTCCCATGGTGTAAGAGGAGGTGGTCAGAGCCTTGCTTGCCCAACTGGACACCCACAAGTCTATGTGGCCAGATGGGATTCACACAAGGGTATTGAAGGATCTGGTGGATGTGCCTGCCAAAAGTGGATGGATGGAAGGCCCAGAGAGTGGTGGTAAATGGAGTTAACTCCAGCTGGAGGCCAGTGACAAGTGGGGTTCCCCAGGGCTCAGTGCTGGGTCCAGCCCTGTTCAAGTGTCTTTATCAATGACCTGGATGAAGGCATCGATGCACCCTTAGCAACTTTGTGGATGGCACTAAGCTGGATGGAAGTGTGGATCTGCTGGAGGGCAGGGAGGCTCCAAAGGGATCTAAACAGGCTGGATCCATGGGCTGAGTCCATCGGCATGAGGTTTAACAAGACCAAATGCCGGGTCCTGCACTTGGGGCACAACAACCCTATGCAGACCTACTGACTAGGAGAAGTCTGTCTAGAAAGCTGCCAGGAGGAGAGGGACCTGGGGGTGTTGGTTGACAGCAACTGACCATGAGCCAGCAGTGTGCCCAGGTGGCCAAGAAGGCCAATGGAATCCTGGCTTGTGTCAGAAAAGGTGTGACCAGCAGATCCAGGGACGTTATTCCCCCTCTGTACTCAGTGGTTAGACCAAGCCTCGAGTTCTGTGTTCAGTTGTGGGCCCCTCACCACAAGAAGGACGTTGAGGCTCTGGAGCAAGTCCAGAGAAGAGCAACAAAGCTGGTGAAGGGGCTGGAGAACAGGTCTTATTTGGAACAGCTGAGTGAGCTGGGATTGTTTAGCCTAGAGAAGAGGAGGCTGAAAGGAGACTTCATTGCTCTCTACAACTACCTGAAGGGAGGTTGTGGAGAGGAGGGAGCTGGGCTCTTCTCCCAAGGGACAGGGGATGGGACAAGAGGGAATGGCCTCAAGTTCCACCACGGGAGATTTAGGCTGGAGATTAGGAGGAAGTTTTTCACAGAAAGGGTCATTGGGCATTGGAATAGTCTGCCCAGGGTGGTGGTTGATTCCCCTTCCCTGGAGGTGTTTATGGGATGGGTGGATGAGGTGCTGAGGGACATGGTTTAATATTTGATAGGAGTGGTTGGACTCAGTTATCCAGTGGGTCTTTTCCAACGTGGTGATTCTATGATTTACACAGACACTTTATCAGAAAAGACAGAGAGTGAGTGAGAAAAAGAACGAGAACTGTACTATAATTAAAAAATACATCCAAACCCAAACAATACGGAAGGCAGGGTTTACCTGCAGTGAGTTACATTAGAACTGCTATGCAGAAGCCCAGCAATTTATTGCTTGATAGCACCATTCAGATAACTGTTTCCACATTGCATCCTTGAGATGCTGATTCCTCATACTATAGATGAGGGGGTTCAGTGCTGGAGGCACTACCGCATACAGAATTGACACCACTAGGTCCTGGGAAAGAGAGGAGACTGAGTGGGGCTTCAGGTGGGCAATCATGCCAGTGCTGAGAAACAGGGAGACTACAGCCAGGTGAGGGAGGCAGGTGGAAAAGGCTTTGTGCTGTCCCACCTCAGAGGGGATCCTCAGCACAGCCCTGAAGATCTGCACATAGGACACCACAATGAAAACAAAACAGCCAAATGCTACTAAGGTACTAAACACGCTAAGCCCAGCTTCCCTGGCATCTGAGCAGGAGAGCTTGAGGATCTGAGGGATTTCACAGAAGAACTGTTCCACAGCATTGCCCTGGCAGAGGGGAAGGGAAAATGTATTGGCCGTGTGCAGCAGAGTGTAGAGAAACCCAGCACCCCAGGCAGCTGCTGCCATGTGGACACAAGCTCTGGTGCCCAGGAGGGTCCCGTAGTGCAGGGGTTTGCAGATGGCAACGTAGCGGTCGTAGGACATGATGGTGAGAAGAAAACACTCTGCTCCAAGGAAGAAAACCAGAAAGAAGACCTGGGCAACACATCCTGAGTAGGAGATGACATGGGTATTCCAAAGTGAATTGACCGTGGCTTTTGGGACAGTGGTAGAGATAGATCCCAGGTCGAGAAGGGAGAGGTTGAGGAGGAAGAAGTACATGGGGGTGTGGAGGTGCTGGTCACTGGTGATGGTGATGATGATGAGGCCATTTCCAAGGAGGGCAGCCAGGTAGATGCCCAGGAAGATGCAGAAGGTCAAGAGCTGCAGCTCCCGTGTGTCTGCTAATGGCAGGAGGAGGAAATGGGTGATGGAGCTGCTGTTGGACATCTGCTGCCTCTGCATGTGAAACACTGAACAAAAAGAAAATTACAGTAATAAGTTAGGGGGTATTTCTTTGAGTAAAATCAAAGCCATTTCTCACACACAACATTTGGCATTGCTTATCCATTTCTCTCAGCCCTTCCTCCAACTCCATGGCTTGAACCCTTATTGGTGTCTGCTGAATGTGCCAGAGGAGAAGGTCCTCTTCCTGCTGGCTGCAAGGAGTCAGCTCAGCAGAGGGATCCACCTAACACCACTCAGTATCTCACCATTCCTAAGGTCTCAGCCCCCACTTTCAGCCCAGGACACACACACCTCATTTGAGAAACAAAACAGCGTTTTCTCTCATTAAACCTCTGCACAACTCAAGGGGCCTTCAGGTAATACAATGATGTGATAAGACAGGTTTGCATCCAGGAGGGAAGTTCACAGCTTAGAAGGACACTTTAAGGGCAGTCAAATGTCCTCATAATGCCATTTGTGAAGGGATATTCAGCTCCTTCCCCAGCCCCACTGACTGCATTGCCCAGAGCCTCAAAGCTCAGAAGAAAGCTGGGACACTGGTTCCCATGGACACAAGGGCAGGAAAGGAGCCACCAGTTCAGAGGGTGACTCTGCAGCTGAAACTCCCATCCCAGAGAGCCTGGCAGAGAGAACAAGAGAACAACAACAAGATATCAGGGGAGAAAAAAGGCAGAAACGGAGTGAGGGTCTGCTGCAAGAAACCAGGGCAGAGGCAACTGGGCACACAGACAGTGTTCCCCTTCCCCAACTGTGCTCGCCCCCGCCCAGACACCAACCTTGCTGGGCAGTTGCTCTCAGCCCCTGTGCTCTGGAGAGGGCACTGAAGCTGTGACTGCAGAGGAGGGGACTCAGCCGTGGAGCCCAGAGCCCTGAGAGCAGAGTCTTTGCTGAGTGGGAGAGGAGGCAACGGGCTTACTCAGAGGAAGCAGCTACACTGTGGGCATCAAACAGAACTTATCACCACAATATCACTGCATTAATTTTCCTCTCATTCCATGACCCTATCCCTTCTGCCTGGGAGGTGTTTCCCTGTCCCATTCCTTTTCCCTGTGTTCACAGACCCTACCTGACTCTCCCTGCATCCCCTGGCTCTACGCAAACCTGCCTGTTTGCTGCATAAAGCTGGACACAGATTCTTGTTTATAAGTAAAAAAGGACACGACAGACTGAGCCTGATGAGTCACACAGAGGTGATGTGGATTCTGTCCATGGGCAGGGGAGCAGCTGGAAACTCTTTAGGAGGCTCCTATCAGACTCAAGGATACAGCTCGGGAGTCTCAGTGATTAATTAAAGCAGAAGAGCTTCTTGTTCCATTGCTTCCCTGAAATCCCTCAGGTGCAGGTAACTGAAACCACAGGCTTAGAAAAGTTCCTTATCTTTAACCTAATCCTTGCCCTGATCTTCACCTTAAGATGTCCTTGTAGAATACCTAGAGGTGATGTTGAGCAGTGAGCAGCCCTGTCTCACAGAGGACCGGCTTGAAATCAGAAAGACCCTCTCCTGCAAAGAGCTGCTTCTTCCCCACAGTCTCTCTCTGCCCCATAGTGGGAATCTCTCCAGGCAGGCTGAACGCTGACCCTGGATTTGTCTCCACTGGAGAAACTGCCAGAGCCCTCCTGACAGATCCCTCAGGCTGTGGCTGTGCCAGGTTTTGGAGATCCTTCCAGCAACATCACCTGCACTGTCCTGCACCCAGACACTCACCTGGACAAGGGCTGTGAGGATTTTTCTCCAAATGAAGCCTTCTCTCTCCTCCCACCCCACCTTGCCTTTCCCCTCTCTCTGCTCCCTCCTCTCCCCTCACTGCCTGCAGGCAGTGCCCTTAGCCCTGCTGGGCTTTGCAGAGGAGCTGCTGCTGGACAGACCTGCCTCTTTTCATAACTACCCTCTAGTTATGAGCTCACTCTGTCCCAGGAGCCCAGCCCAGCTCAGCAGTAGAGGAACAGACCATGGTAGAACTTTCTCTGCCCTCTCTGAGCTCCCCGGAGGTGTTCCTGGGGCTCCGGGGAAACTGCTGAGAAACAAGCTGAAGCCATCACTGATGGATGGACCTCCCTCAGCTGGCAGAGACATTTCTGCCCTGCAATGTCATTGATCCTGAGCTGCTGAGAGGACAATGAGAATAGGTCTCAAGAAGTAAAAATACAACTCATGGTAACTTGAAGTATTAATTGGTCTCAATGAGGATCGTTAGTGACTAAGCCTCCCTAGGGACTTGTTAGCACTGATAATTGGAAGCCGCGATTGCAGGAGAGCAGAAGCTCAGTGCAGGCAGCTGTGGTGCTGAGAAAAGCCTGGGTTTGCTTGGTGAAGCAGAAAGGCCAAGCCCTGACCCCCAGGCCCTGGGCAGGCAGATCTGGTTTTGGCTTCAATGACACTGGTGTCATGAACATTCTCAAAGTCCAAAATCAAATTTGGAGCCGTTATTCCATGCAATTCCAAAAAGTGGCTGTAGAGTTATGGGAGGAGCCAAGGCTCTTACACAGCTTGATGCGGTTGTAGAAGGTTTGGGTTCTAGAGTGTTTGGGTCATAAAACTGTTGCTTCATAACAGAATGACAGAAAACGTGGGTGTGAGAAGAACAGTTAGGTCATAGGGGAGTAGTAGAGTTCACTCCTAGAAGATTCACACAAATGTTGGGTCATAGAAGATTCTGGTCTTGAATGTATCATAGAATATTTAGGTCATGAAAGAGTGGAGTTAGAAAGTGAAAAGTGTGAGATTTATGCAGGTTTGAGAGGGTTTGGTAATAAAGGTTTCAGTTCAGAGAATGATCAGGACCTAGAAGAGTCATCAAAGAATCAGTTCACTGAAGGGTCATAGAAGATTTATGGGAGAGTCAGAGCACAGAAGTGTCAGTTCATAGACATGTTGGGTCATAGAATAGTATGGTCATGGAATATTGAAGTCATACAGGAGCTGGATCACAGAAGAGTCATAGAGAAGTCAGGTCACAGAAAGTCATAGAAGGATCAGAGAGTCAGGTTGGGTCATTGGCAGCTTGGTTCACGTAGAGCTCGAGTCTTAGAATAGTTGGTTCATAGAGGAGTCATAAAAGATGGGATTAATAGAAAAGTCAGGTCCTAGAAGTGTTTGATTTGGAAGGTGCAAAGAAGTCTTGGGTCACAGAAGGCTCACGGTTCATATAAAATTAAAACTAAAGAAGTGTTGGATCATAGAAGAGATTTCTCACACAAGTATTGGGTCGCAGAGGAGTCATAGAGGAGTCAGGTCATAGGAGGGTCAGTTAGTAGTAGAGTTGGTTCATAGAAGCGTCAGGTCCCAGAAGAGTTGTGTCATAGAAGAGTCTGGTCGTAGTTGTGTCTGGTTCTAGAAGTCATGGGGCAATGGTGATTCATTGCATAGAAGGGTCAGGTCATATAAGAGTCATAGAAGACTTGGGTCATAGAATGTCACATATAGAAGAGCCAGAGAAGAGCTGGGTCATAGAAGGTCATAGAAATTTTGGGTAATAGAAGAGTGATAGAATACTGGGTTTGTGGAAGAGTTGAGTCATAGAAGCGTGAGAGTTTAGTTGGGAAATACAGGGGTCACTGAAGAGTCAAATCACAGAAGTCCCAGTTGATATAAGATTTGAGTCTTAGAGAAGTCGAGTCACAGAAGAGTTGGGCTATAGAAGAGTCCTGGAGTCGTCAGGTCATAGAAAGTGATAGAAGGCTCAGGGAAGAGTTGGGTCATAGAAGAGAGATCATAGAACATCCTGGTCATAAAGGAGTCAAAGAAGTGTGGCAGCAGTGTGCCCAGGTGGCCAAGAAGGCCAATGGCATCATGGCTTGTATCAGAAATGGCGTGACCAGCAGGTCCAGGGAGGTGATTCTCCCTCTGTATTCAGCACTGGTGAGGCCACTCCTTGAATATTGTGTCCAGTTCTGGGCCCCTCAGCACAAGAAGGATGTTGAGGCTCTGGAGCGAGTCCAGAGAAGAGCGATGAGGCTGGTGAAGGGGCTGGAGAACAGACCCTATGAGAAGCGACTGAGAGAGCTGGAGTTGCTTAGCCTGGAGAAGAGGAGGCTGAGAGGAGACCTCATTACTCTCTACAAGTACCTGAAAGGTGGTTGTGGAGAGGAGGGAGCTGGCCTCTTCTCCCAAGTGCCAGGGGACAGGACGAGAGGGAATGGGCTCAAGCTCCGCCAGGGTAGGTTTAGGCTGGAGATTAGGAGGAGGTTTTTCACACAGAGGGTCATTGGGCATTGGAATAGGCTGCCCAGGGAGGTGGTTGAATCACCTTCCCTGGAGGTGTTTAAGACACGGGTGGATGAGGTCTTGAGGGACTTGGTTTAGTGTTAGATAGGAATGGTTGGACTAGAAGATCTGATGGGTCCCTTCCAACCTGGTTGTTCTGTGATTCTGTGATAGAAGAGTCAGGTCATAGAAAAGTTCAGTCACGGGAGGTTTATAGCTGTATTGGGTCATAGAAGAGTTGGGTCACAGAAGAATTGAGTCAGAGCAGATTTTTTTAAAGTCTCTGCTCATAGAAGTTTTATGGAAGATTCTGGTCATTCAAGGCTCACAGAAAGCAGGACATATAAGACTCAGGTCAGGTGAGACACAAGGATGGGAGCTCTTCAAAAAGGAGATCCTAGCAGCTCAGGAGAAAGCCATCCCTGTGTTCTGGAAAAAAGGCTGGCAGGGGAAAAAAACAGCTTGGTTGAGTAGAGAAATCTTGAGTGACATTAGGAAAAAAAGGGATATTTATAGGCTCTGGAAGAGGGGACAGGCCTCTTGGGTGGACTTCAAGAGGGAAGCGAGGTTGTGTAGGGAAAAAATCAGAGGGGCTAAGGCTCAACTAGAAATCAGGTTAGCAAAGTCTGTAAAAGATAACAAAAAAATCTTTCTATAAATATATAAATAACAACAGGAAAACTAGGGAGACCATACAGTCCCTTTTGGACACAGAGGGAACAACAGTGACAAGGGGTGTGGAGAAGGCTGAGTTACTTAATGCCTTCTTTGCCCCAGTCTTTATCTATAAAGAAAGTTGTTCTCTCTGTGTACAAACCCTGGAACTAGAGGAGCAATATGAGGCTCCCATGGTGTAAGAGGAGGTGGTCAGAGCCTTGCTTGCCCAACTAGACACCCACAAGTCTATGGGGCCAGACGGGATTCACCCAATGGTATTGAAGGATCTGGTGGATATGCCTGCCAAAAGTGGATGGATGGAAGGCCCAGAGAGTGGTGGTAAATGGAGTTAACTCCAGCTGGAGGCCAGTGACAAGTGGTGTTCCCCAGGGCTCAGTGCTGGGTCTAGCCCTGTTTGAGTGTCTTTATCAATGACCTGGATGAAGGCATTGAGTGCTCCCTTAGCAAGTTTGCAGATGACACAAAGCTGTGTGGAAGTGTTGATCTGTTGGAGGGTAGGGAGGCTCTAATACAAGGGATCTAAACAGGCTGGACCGCTGGGTTGAGTCCATTGGCATGAGGTTCAACAAGACCAAATGCCAGGTCCTGCATTTGGGCCACAACAACCCTGTGCAGAGCTACAGACTGGGAGAAGTCTGTCTAGAAAGCTGCCTGGAGGAGAGGGACCTGCGGGTGTTGGTTGATAACCGACTGACCATGAGCCAGCAGTGTGCCCAGGTGGCCAAGAAGGCCTATGGCATCATGGCTTGTATCAGAAATGGTGTGACCATCAGGGCCAGGGAGGTTCTTCTCCCTCTGTACTCAGCACTGGTGAGACTGCTCCTTGAATACTGTGTTCAGTTGTGGGCCCCTCAGCACAAGAAGGATGTTGAGGCTCTGGGCAAGTCCCGACAAGAGTGACAAAGTTGGTGAAGGGACTGGAGAAGAGACCTTATGAGGAGCTACTGAGAGAGCTGGGGTTGTTTATCCTGGAGAAGAGGAGGCTGAGAGGAGACGTCATTGCCGTCTACAACTCCCTGAAAGGAGGTTATGGATAGGAGGGAGCTGGGCTCTTCTCCCAAGTGCCAGGGGAAAGGACAAGAAGGAATGGCCTCAAGCTCCACCAGGGGAGATTTAGGCTGGACATGATTGAAAAATATTCACAGAAAGTGTCATTGGGTACTGGCAGAGGCAGCCCAGGGAGGGGGTTGATTCCCCTTCCCTGGAGGTCTTTAAGGGATGGGTGGATGAGTTGCTGAGGGGCATGGTTTAGTGTTTGATGGGAATGGTTGGACTGGATGATCAGTTGGGTCTCTTCCAACCTGGTTGTTCTCTGATTCTAAACAAGCAGAACTTCAGCATCCAGCCAGGATGGCTCCTTACAAAACCTGGAGTCGGTGACAAAGCACTCAGGAAATAAATCAGATCAGAGTGAAGGAGAAGGGGGCAAGGCTGACACAGTTAAACTAAAGTGGGACCACCAGGTCTCAGAATATCTCTCATGTGGAAAATAACCAGGAGCACAGGCTCCACCTCCTAGGATGCATAAGAACGGAAGCTTACAGAACCTTTAAGAACTGGAGGCCCTTCTACAGAGATTAAACTCTCAGCAATGACTGCACTGAAGCACCATGGACAGGTCTGACACAACTGGAGGAAAGGAGCCACCAGTTCAGAGGGTGACTCTGCAGCTGAAACTCCCATCCCAGAAAGCCTGGCAGTGAGAGCAAGAGAACAACAACAAGAAATCAGGGGAGAAAAAAGGGAGAAAGACAGTGAGGGTCTGCTGCAAGACCCCAGGGCAGAGGCAGCCAGGCACCCAGACAGCATTCCCTTTCCCCAGCTGCGCTCACCTCCTCCCAGACATCAACCTTGCTGGGCAGTTGCTGTCAGCCCCTGGGCTCTGGAGAGGGCACTGGAGCTGTGGCTGCAGAGGAGGGGGCTCAGCCTTGGAGCCCAGAGCCCTGAGGGCAGAGGCTTTGCTGGGTGGGATAGGAGGCAAGGGGCTTGCTCAGAGGAAGGGGCTGCACTGCAGGGGATCACACAGAGCTTTCTGAATTCTCCCTCCTACAACGTATCTGTTCTAAGGTTTCTCTCATCGTCTGATCCTGTCTCTTTTGCCTGGAGATTTTCCTTGATGGAGGTGTATCTCTTTCCTATGTCTTTTCCCTGTCACTCCTCACAGGCCCTATCTGACCATTTTTGCATTCCCCTGGCTCTACACAAACCTTCTTGTTCCCCAGATAAAACTAGGCACAGGCTCTGAGTGGGAGAGGAAGCAAGGGGTCTTGCTCATAGGAAGGGTCTGCACTGGAGGGGATCACATGGTACTTTCAGAATTCTCCCTCCCACAACATCTCTCTTTTATGTTCCTCACATTCTGTGATCCTATCCCTTCTGTCTGCAGACTTTCCACGCTGGAGGTGTTTCCCTGTCCCATGTTTTCTTCCCTGCTCACAACCCCATCTCAGCCTCCATGCACCCCTCTAAAAAACCATCCTACTTGAAGGGCACTGCCTGGGCACGGGTTCCTGTTTGGTGGTTCTAAACAGCAGAACAACCTGGTGGGTCCAGCACAGGTGGTGCAAGTGTTGTCCATGGGCAGAGAAGTTCCTGAAGGCACTTTATCAATCTCCTGCTCAACCTACTGTTGGCTCAGAGCTGCAGTTCAGAAATCTCAGTGAGTGTTAAAAACTGAGCACTCGCTCTATTTCTACTTCTGACTTTATTTCCCCCATTCTTCCCAAAACTCCTCTGGAAAAGGAAAGAGCAAACTTAGTCTCAGGCAAGCTCTGTACTTTTAGAGCAATCCTTGCAGATCCACCTTTACCCCCCCCCCCCCATGGCTATCAGCAGAAGGCAGCCTTTTTTTTTTTTTTTTTCTGTCCCTCTGATGGTTCAGTGCAGAGTCCTTGATCTGCAGCACGTTTTCCTCCTCCTTCAATCTACAGAAAGTGAGGGTTGTACTTACGGACTACATGAGCTGTGGGATGTGTCCCCTTTGGGAGATCCCTCCAGGAGCTGAAGCTGCATTGCCTTGCACTAAGAGATGTAGGGATTCCTCTTTAAGGGAGCTCTCAGCGTCCTCCAATGCCACCTGCCTTTCCCCTCTCTCTGCTCCCTCTGCTCCCCTGCTGGGCTTTGCTAGACTTGTCTCTTTTATGAACTCCTGTCTCATGATGAGCTCCCTCCCTGTCAGGAGCCCAGCCCAGCTCAGCAGCAGAGGAGCACACCAAGGTAGCGCGTTCTCTGCCCCCTCGGGGCTCCGTCGAGGTGTCCCTGGGGCTCCAGAGGAACCTGCTGAAAAACAAGCTGAAGCCAACCCCAATGTTCTCTCCCTCAGCAGTGAGAGACACTTCTGTCCTGCACTCTCATTGCTCCTTTCAGAAAAACAGCTGTGCATGTGAATCACTCTTTTCCCCCATCATTTATCAGGACCTTAAGAAGGTGACAGGGAATAGCCTCATCCCTGGGAGCTTAGTGAGAAGGACAATGTCACAGTGAGGCCACTCCTCCTCATCTTCTAAAGGTCGTAAAGACTGAGGAAACTTCCTGACCACTGACACCACTGCCACATTCCGTGTCCTTTTCAGAAATGTCCATTGGATGAGCAGGGCATGCAAAGGCTGTGTCCCAGATGTTATCTCCTCAGGTAACATTTCTGGTTATCTACAAGAGACGGGGACTGGGTTCCCTTGGGCAGATTGTGTCTCACCATCCTTCTATGAACCAAGTCTTCCATGACCTGAGCCATCTGTGACATCCCTACTCTAATGACTCTTACTATGACCTGATGCTTCTATGACCCTTCTATGACTCTTTTGGGACTAGTATCTATGTCCCAGACCTTGATGTCCCTTTTCTGACCTCACACTTCTGTGATCAACACTTCTATGACTGTGACCCAACTCCTCAGGGGACTCCACTAACCAAATACTTCTGTAACATGTCTTAAATTACCCAAAACTTTTATGACCAAACTCTGACCCTTCTATGACTTTCTGTCACCAGTCTCCCCTATGATTCTTCTATGACCCCACTCTTCTGTGACCCAGCTCCTCTATAACCTTAATAATTTATGACCCAACTCTTATAGGACCCAACACTCCCATGATCTGAGTCTTCTGAGACCATTTTATGACCCAGTCCTTCCTCTTTCCTGACTAAACTCTCATGCTTCTATGACTTGATTCTTCCATGAACCAAATATTTTATGACCCTTCTATGACCCAAATCTTTTATGGTCTGAGACTTCCATGACCTGATACCTTTCATCTTTGTATGATTAAATTCTTCTGCTACTCCTCTGTGATCTGACTCATCTATGACCCAACTCTTCTTTGACCTGTCTCTTACATGGTCTGACCATTCTGTGACTCCAGCCTTCAATGACCTTTTATGACTTGAGTATTCTCTGACTCTTCTTTGCTGTGAATTTCTATGACCAATTCTATGACTGTTCTGTGAAACAGAACATCTATGTCCTGACACTCCTACGACCCAGCTCTTCTAATGTGTGACCCTTCTATCCCCCACCTGTTGTATGAACCAACCCTACTATTACCTGGCCTGCTGCAGTACGTTCCGCAACAATAACCCGCTCCGGGGAGAAGGGCATGGAGACCACCCCCGCCTCCGGGCCAAGTAACACAGACACCAATATGGGGATGCTACAAGGGCGTTTATTCAATATCAACATAGCCTTATATAGTCTCTTAAAGCCAACCACGCCTCCTGGTACCTTCCCACAAATCGGGTTCTCGCTAGAGCCACACTTCCTACTTACTTATCGCTAAGCCTACAGATAAAAGCATGTCTACTCGCTAAGTGTTTACTGACTACACCAACTCCCTCAATGCCACGTTGGCAGTTTACGTTCCCCATTCTCTTCGTACATCGCGAGATCTTCCGATCGCCAACACTCCCTATTCTTTCCATACATTGCGAGATCTTCCGATTGCCAACACTCCCTATTCTTTCCATACATTGCGAGATCTTCCGATTGCCAACAATCCCTATTCTCTCCGTACATTGCGAGATCTTCCGATTGCCAACACTCCCTATTCTCTCCGTACATCACGAGATCTTCCGATCGCCAACACTCCCTATTCTCTCCGTACATTGCGAGATCTTCCCATCGCCAACACTCCCTATTCTCTCCGTACATCGTGAGATCTTCCAATCGCCAACACTACACTGGCCCTTCTGTGAGGCCATTCCTGTATGACTTGACTCACATATGAGCCACCATATGAGCTCTTTTATGATTTGACACTTCTATGATCCAACAATACTATGACTCCTCTATGACCCAGTGCTTCTATGACCTGACACTTCAATGACAACCCCCTTCTAGGACTCTGCTCTTCTATGAACATTCTGTGATGCATCTCTACTTCTATGAACCAACTCTTCCACCACACTACTCATCTATGACTCCTCTATGACCCGACTCTTCTATAACCCAAGCCTGCTATGAATCAAGGCTCCTATGACCCAATTCTTCTATGATCCTTCTATGATTTTCTGACTCTTCTATGACCCGAATAATCTATGACCCAACCATTTCATGACCTGACACTTCTAGGAACTGACTCTTGGATGACCCTTCTCTGACCAAGCTCTTCAAAAAAAAATTCTCATGTTTCTGTGACTTGACACTTCTATTACCTGAAAATTCTGTGACCTAAGACTTCTTTGAACCTTCTATGACAGAACTCTTCTATTATTCCTCTGAGAGCTGACTCATCTATATCTCAACTCTTCTGTTATCCATCTCTTATATAACTAGATTCTTCACTAACTCAAGCCTTCTATGTCACAACACTTCATTCTATGCCCTGACTCTTGTCTGAGTGTTCTATGAAACTTCTCTCCATGACCTGACTTTTCCATGAACCTTCTGTGACCAGATTCTTCCATGACCTGGCAGTTCTAGAACACTTCTATGAGCCAGATGTTTTCTGAACCAAACCATTTGTTACCCTTCTATGAATAAACCCTTCTAAAACTCAAATAAACTCTCACTTCAATGACTTGACTCTTCCATGGCCTGAATAGTCGATGACCCTTTTATGAACTCAATCATCTCCGACCAAATTCTGCTATAAGAATTCTATGAATCAACACTTCAATAAACCTTCTATGACTACACTCCCCTGTTACTCCTCTATATCTAAACCCTTCTGTCACCTGGTTTTTCTCATACCCAAGTTTTCCATCACTCTTCTAAGACCCAACCCTTCTATCACCCAACTCTACCATAACTCCATGGAGCTGTGCGAGAGCCTTGGTAACTCTTGTAACTCTACAGGCCTGTGTTGGAATTACATGGAATAACTGATGCCAGTTTGATTCAACCATGTGAGAATATTTATGACACCAGTGTCATTGTAGCCTAAGTCAGATCTGCTGCCCAGGGCCTGGGGGTCAGGGCTTGGCCTTTCTGCTTCATCAATCAAACTCAGGCTTTTTTCAGCATCACAGATGCCTGCACAGCTTCTTCACATTCCTGCAGTCATGGCCTCTGATTCTGGGCTCTAATAAGTCCCTGGGGAGGCTTTGCCACTAATAATCCCCACTGAGACCAGTTAAGAGTTGAAGGAATTTTGAGTTTTGCTTTTGACTTCTTGAAATGTTTCCTCAATCTCCTCTCAGCAGTGATCCTTCAAGGACTCAGCAGCAAATGCACCCTGGCTTTAATTAAATTACAGAAAGACTTAACAAGCTCTTTCACTTCCTTTTTTTTTTTCTTAAGGTCTTCAAGGCTTGCACAGCTCCTTGGAGTCATTCTCCAGTGTGCTTAAAGAGGAAGATTTCAAAGTGCCCCTAAGAAAATAATATTTTGGTTTAAAATTCATATATCCATGCTTTTCAGAATCATAGAATGGTTTGGGTTGGAAGGGACATTAAAACCCATCCACTTCCACCCCTTTCCATGGGCAGAGACACCTCCCACTAGGCCAGGCTTCTCAAGGCCCCATCCAAGCTGGACCTGAACACCTCCAGGGAGGGGGCAGCCACAGCTTCCCTGGGAAATGTGGGCCATTGACTCACCACATTCTTTTTGAACAATTTCTTCCTAAACTTCCCTCTTCAAATTTAAAGGTATTCCCTCTTATCCTATCACTCCATGCCCTTGTGAAATGTCCCTCCCCAGCTTCAGGTACAGGAAGGCTGCTCTAAGGTCTCCATGATGCCTTCTGTTCTCCAGGCTGACAAATTTCCAGGCAAAGATCAATATTTCTTTGAAAAATCTCTTCTGAAAGATCTTGGTATTGGTAGAGGTTTCTTGTGAGTGAGGAGAAGTGTTGCTGTCTACAGGTCCTTCTCCTTAGGACACTCCTAGAGGGCCACGTCTCTGCTGTTCCATGGTGCTCCACGGGGGATGAGATAAAATAGCTTCATAGGTGGAAGAAAACAGACAAAAACCTACATAATCCAAACCCCAAAATAATGCAAATGTCAACACTTGCCACCTCCCTCAAGAAGACTGAAAAGCCACCAGTCTACCACTAGCTCTCACCTTGAAAAATAAAAATCTCCACTTCTTCCTGCTTCTGCTACACTTTAAACTTTTGGGATATACACCCTCATTTGTTTTCCCAAGCCTCCCTTTTTGAGATTCAAAACCTCATTTTAAGGCCAAAAGCACTATTTCTAAGGATCAAAGTCTGAATTTTTTTTTATGTCCACAGACTCTATTTAAGAGACAAAAGCCTCTAAAAGAGTTCAAATGTCTTTTTCAGCCCTCAGCCCTCAATGTCTCATTTCAGTCCTCAAAGCCTCAGGTTCGTGGCCCTGGGGCAGATCCCGCAGGGGCTCCAGTGCACATGGGCACAGACCAGACCCTGCTCTGCCGGTCCTCAAGGTCTCACAGGGGGCTGTACTGTGAAAGGAAACTGCTGCCTCTCCAAATCCACCACACCATCACTGTTTAGTTTTACACTGCTGTCTTCAGCTCTGGCTCATATTATTTGGCATGTCCTTGATGGAAACTTTGAAAAAAAGCATTAACCCTTCAGTCTCTTCCCTGAGTGGATCCCCTTGCTTTATGGAAAGGCTGTTGTGAAGGCAGCTCTCTCCCACAAGTGCCCACTGCCTGTCCCTGCCTGCGGGCACAGCACTGCCACACAGCACAGCTGTGACCAAGCTGAGAGCCCTCAGGCCTTACAGTAAGGCAAGGAGGGAGGAGGATAGTGTGGAAGTGGAGAGAGAAAAGCCCTGGGAGATCAAGTGCTAGTGCCTGGAAGTGCTGCTGTACTGGGAAGCTTTTCCTTCCACCTGTGCCCACAGGAACTGTCCCTGCAGCACAAAATAAAACCTTGGAGGAAAGATATCGGGAAGCAAAAGTCATTGAATGTCCCTTTATTTTGTTTCAACACACAGAGACAACAGCTCCTCATTTACACAGTGAATCAGCAAGAGAAGAGAAGACAACTGTGAATTAAAAACTTGATCTCAAGATTATCAGAACAGAAAAACAGACATCACCACCAAAAAAAACAGAGAAGCCCGTCTGGGCCTGCCATGAGTTGCATGAAAACAGCTATGCAGAAGGTGATAAACAGTTCATTGCTTCAGAGAATCATCCAGTTATCAGTTTCCACGCTGCATCCTTGAGCTGCTGGTTTCTTAAGCTGTAGATGAGGGGGTTGAGAGATGGAGGCACCACTGAGTACAGAACTGACAGCACCAAATCCAGGGATGGAGAGGAGATGGAGGGAGGCTTCAGATGGGCAAATACCCCAGTGCTGAGAAACAGGGAAACTACAACAATGTGAGGGAGGCACATGGAGAAGGCTTTGTGCCGTCCCTGCTCAGAGGGGATCCTGAGCACAGCCCTGAAGATCTGCACATAGGACACCACAATGAAAATAAAACAGCCGAATGCTACTAAGACACTGACCACAAGAAGCCCAATCTCCCTGAGGTACGAGTGTGAGCAGGAGAGCTTGAGCATCTGTGGGATTTCACAGAAGAACTGTTCCACAGCATTGCCCTGGCAGAGGGGAAGGGAAAATGTATTGACTGTGTGCAAGAAAGCATAGAGAAAAACACTTCCCCAGGCAGCTACTGCCATGTGGACACAAGCTCTGGTGCCCAGGAGGGTCCCGTAGTGCAGGGGTTTGCAGATGGCAACGTAGCGGTCGTAGGACATGATGGTGAGAAGAGAATACTCTACTGAACTGAAGAAAAAATAAAAGAAGACTTGTGCAACACACCCTGCATAGGAGATGGCCCTGGTGTCCCAGAGGGAATTGGCCATGGATTTGGGGACGGTGGTGGAGATGGAGCCCAGGTCGAGGATGGAAAGGTTGAGGAGGAAGAAGTACATGGGTGTGTGGAGGTTTTGGTCACAGGCGATAGTGGTGATGATGAGGCCGTTGCCCAGGAGGGCAGTCAGGTAGATGCCCAGGAAGAGGTAGAAGGTCAAGAGCTGCAGCTCTCGTGTGTCTGCTAATGCCAGGAGGAGGAACTGTGTGATGAAGCTGCTGTTGGACATCAGCTACCTTTGGGCACACAGCACTGTCCAGGAGGGAAAAGAAAGAGTCAAGTTAGGGAACATTTCTCTTACCAAATTCAAAGCTATTTCTCATAGTGCCACCCAAAAACTGACATTTGGCAGGTCCCTTTCACAAGCTCTAGTTTCTCCTCTCTGAGCTTTCCCCCATGTAGCAGAAGGCTGTGATGTGGGCTCTGCAGGAGTTGGTCCTGCCCTACAGCAACAGGGGAATCAAATACACGGTGATCTCAGGATGAATCCACTCCTGATATCAAAGAACTTTCCAAAACTGTCCCTTCCCATTCACCTGAGTGCAGAGCAGAGCTGAGAGGATTTTGGTTTGTGTCTTCTGTTTTGGTTGCCCCAACACAGCTCAGAATGGTTTTTAAGCAGAAACTCCTGGTACTCCAAGTGAAATCTCCTGGGTCCTGACAGGTAAACAGACTGTCCCTTCATGCAGAGGGAGCACAGCCAGTCTGTCCATCAGCCCTGGTCTCAACCACCCTACGCTTGAGGATTTTTGCACTCAGATGTTCACCCCCAAAAAACTGCACTGCTGGGAGCAGAGGAATGTAGTTCTCCAAATACCCTCACCCCATCCTACCAGAGGGGGATCTCAGCTCTCCATTTCCAGCCAGAGACACAGAGGGCTCATTGCTGCTGTCTCCACACAGACAATCAGCAGCACTTCCATGACCTTAATAGGAGGTGTCTTTTCCACAGGACTGCCAGATGACACAGAGGTACCATGGGTGAGCTGTGCCCTTCTGGAAAGAAGCCTGAAGCCCAGTAGGATTCACCAGGGAAAGAGTCAAATATCCTAAATCTGGCGTGTCCTGAAAAGAGAATCTGCTCATTTGCGTTGACCTGAACCTGCTGATTAGGAGAGGGATTAGACTCTTGATGCCCTGCAAGGCAGGACCCCCAGGACTCAACTTGTCTCAAATGCAGCTTAACCCAAACCCCATCCCAGAAGGTTCAGTGATAAGAACCTGAAGCAAAGGCAGGAGAGGAGACACACAGCACAGCACTGCTACTGCTGGAGCCAGCACAGAGACAGGTAGTTAGGGTGGGCTGGTAATTTCTCCTTTGAATGGGTGAGGATGTTGAGAAGATGACTGACCAGCCATGGCCTGAAGGAAAGAAGTGGGAGAGGAGAGCATGGGTTTGCTCCATGGTAGATGCCTGCACTGCAGGGGATGGCAGGGAGGTACCCGTGTGCCCCTTCCCATGGTGTCAATACGAGCAGATCCTTCTCCAACCCTGCTCATGTCTTTGCTTTCTGGATCTTGTCCCTGCTGGGAGTTGTTTCCCTGTCCCTGGACCTCCTCCCTGTCTGTGCTCACAGAGCCCACCCCACCCACTGTGTGCTCAGCTGTGCCCTGCAGACACCTCCTGGCAGTGGGGAACAGCCCAGGGGCATTTCTGGGAGTGCAGGGGCTGAGGAGCAGCTCACACAAATCCTAATGGGAACTGGAGTACCAGTGCTTTCTATGAATAGAGAAATAAATTCCAACCTCCGACTGCTCCCCCTATCCACCATCCCCATCCAGGCACGAGTGGAAACCTGGAATCACAGATTCCATCCCTTCCATATGAGTGCTGCCTTGATGTCATTATTCCAAAACACCCTCTGCAATGGCCATTGGGGTAACCTGGATCTTTGTGAAGCCCTGACACACACAGCACCCTCTTGACAGCAGCAGAACCCTTTTCTGCTCTGCCTGGAGTCGCTCCTTCCCTCCACAGCTTCTCCAACAGCGCCCAGGGCAGCTCCTAGGGCAGGCTGAGCACTGACCCTGGCAGGCGGTAGACTCCATGTTCCCAGCACCCAGAGCCTGGGGGGCATGGACTCTGCTCTGAACGACAGCCTGGGGCACCCCTGGCTGCACCCCCTGGCTTCACAGATCTTCCGAACTGACTCACAAGAGCCCCCTCCTCACAGATCCCATGAGCTGTGGCTGTGCCAGCTTTGGGAGAGCTTGCCAGAAACTGCACCTGCATTACCCTGCACCCAGACTTACCGTATGTAGGATTCCAAAGATTTCTCCTCCAGTCAGATCTCTGTCATCCATCTGACCACCTTTAAGCTCTCTCTGCCTTGCTCATTTTGCTGAGAAACCCTGGGAGTTCCCTTCTCCTTGCTTTCTCTGCAAAGGAGCTGCTCCTGGCCAGAGCTCCCTCTTTGTAGCAATGCCCACTTGCCATGAGCTCCCTCCATCCCAGGAGCCCAGCCCAGCTCAGCAGCACAGTAGCAGCCCAGGGCATTTTAATGACCCCTCTGGTGGGTTGGATACCAAGTCCATGAACTTCAGCCCCTTAGAGGAAGATGAACAATCTTCTCAAGAACTAAAACTTAAATTAAAGCTCCAAAGTTTCTTGTAGTGTTAATGGGTCCCACTGAGGGCACTGCTGAGAAAGCATCTCCAGAGCCCAGTTAGAGGAGAAAACTAGAGGTAGTGATGAAAGGTTGGGAAAAGCAAGGAAATGGTGGCTCTGATGTTGAGTCAACCTGGATGTGTTTCATTAATCCAAAGGGTCAAGCCACGACCCTCTATTAACCTAGTGGCCAAGACTTGACCCCAGGCCCTGGAAAGGAAGATCCTGTCCCTCACTCATTCCTCAAGGCTCTTTCTGGGCAGTGATGTGGAGATGAGCAATATCAAAGACAGGACTATGGAAAAACACCTCCCAGGCTTGTGGATGTGGATGAGAAGCCATGAGACCCTGGTGCTGTAAGGACAAGGTGCTTCCTTACTGGCATCAGTGTCAGAGACAACAGCCAGAGCCCAGGAGAGGACGACTTTTCTCTGTTAAGGGATTTTAGCCTTGCCAGAGTCCATGGGGAATGAGGAATGAAATATTGACAAAACCAACATGCTCTTAGCAAGATATGGGAGAGGGTGATGGACTCCTTAGAAAGTTGACTTCTCATTGTCAATCCCAACCTAAACCCAAACCCAAACACTGACTAACCCACATCTAGCCCTGACCCTACCCCATCTTCCCAGGCCAACAGTGCCAGTGGAACCACTCCAGTAATTTCATAGCACTCCAAGGTTGCCATGGTAACAACATCAGATGAAAAACAAATGTTATTCTAGGGGAAACACAACAGGGGGTGATGAGAATCTTTCTATCACCTTGTTAAACTTATTCATGAAATGGGAGCATAGTAAACTGCTCACTGATTCCTCATGTTCTTGATGCACCACTCTGTGCCACCCAAGTCAGAGTTTTGGGTCACATGAACCACTTTTCAGTTCTTATTGACACTATGGATTGTGACAGATACCCAGGCTGCAGACAGGCAGTTCCTCATGCAGTAGCTCCTCTCCTTCTGCCTACATGGACAGTCCTACGTGTCTCACAGAAGGAATCACCCCACAGTGCCTGGATTTGCCCATAGCTGCTCCAATTCACAGTGATGCCTCTTCGTAGCCTTTCTGATTTGGGGATCCTGGTGGGAAAAGGCCTCCCTGTCCTGATCCTGGCTTTGTTGGACTCACTAAAAGGAACCAGTATAGGTTGCTGGGTTTCAGAGTAGAGAATCAAGTAGTGCTTGAGCCTCACTCAAGGAAAGGAAGGGTGGTGGGTTTTAGTGGCTGTTGCTGAAGGCTTCCTTGGTCAGAATCAGTCCTCCAGTGTTTTAGGCACTGGGGCCACAGCAGGCTGTACAAATGTTGGTCCCGAGAGTGGAGAGATGTGACTCAGTCCTTTTCGCCTCCCCATGCAGGGGAGGATTGGATCCACCTGAGATTAATGGGACTCAAGACCCAAGAGTATTGAAGGATCTGGTGGGTATGCTGGCCAAACCCCTTTCCATCACCTTCCAGCAGTCCTGGAAGACTGGGGAGGTACCACTGGACTGGAGGCTGATGTTGTGCCCATCTACAAGAAGGGTCTCAGGGAGGATCCAGGGAACTCCAGGCCAGTCAGTCTGACCTCAGTGCCAGGGAAAGTCATGGAACAGGTGATCTTGAGTGCGATCATGAAGCACATGCAAGAGAACTGGGTGATCAGACCCAGTAAACATGGGTTCACAAAAGGCAGGTCTTGCCAAACTAACATGATCGCCTTCTGTGACCAGGATACTCGGCTGCTGGACAAGGGAAAAGCTGTGGATGTTTCTTCCTGGATTTCAGCAAAGCCTTTGACACATTTTCTCCCAGCATTCTGCTACAGAAACTGTCACCTCTGGCCTGGACAGGCGCACACTCTCCTGGGTGCAAAACTGGTTGGCTGGAGGGCCCAGAGAGTGGTGGGAAATGGAGTTAAATCCACCTGGAGGCTGGAGTGAGAAGAGGAGCTGAAAGAACCCTCAAGAACTGAAGGCCCTGCCATGGAGGTTAAACTCTGAGCAATGACTGCACAGAAGCAACCGCAGACACACCTGACCTACCCTGGCCGTAGGGCAGAGTTTCCTCTCCAGCACTGAGTGCTGTGATTGCTGAACCGCAGCTGCTTTGTTTGTCACACACAGAGCAAGGTGCAGGCAGCTCCCAGCACAGAAACCACCTGCCTCCTCTAGATCCTCCTGGAGAGTGAGTGCAGAGGGTGCTTGTCCTGGACAGCAGAGGTCTCCTAGGACACAGGGCAGCATCACAGAGGATGATATCACAGAGGCCACAGCCAGAACCATGGTTGGGGTTGGAAGGGGCCTCAAACATGTATCCAGTCCAAACACTCTGCCATGAGCAGCAACAGCCTAAGAGGCACTGAACAAGGATATGGGACATAAAAATTGTGGATAATTCCAGAAATGAGGCTTTGTTCCCTGGAAGAGGCTGTGGAAGATACAAATGTGCTTTTGGAAAGTATAAATAAACCCTGACCTCAGGTGTTATTCCCAGAAATGATGCTGTGATACCAAACACAAAGGCTTTGTGGACGAAAATTAACTTGAGAGGTTAAAAAAATAAGACTTAGATTTTACGTTTGCAAACAACTCCAAAAATGAAGCTTTGTTCCCTGGAAAGGAGGTTTGGAAGCTAGAAATGAGCTAAAATCACCCACCACTTCCACAACTCAGCTTTTCTGAGATCCAGTCCTGGTATGACCTGGCTCATCTGTGACTCCTCTATGACCTGACTCTTAAATGAGCTACCTATGTGTGTGATCCAGCCTATGACCCAATTCTTGTATGGTCTGATGCTTATATGACCCTTCAGAGCTCTTAGGACCCGAGTCTTGCATGTCCTGACTTCGGTGAGCCTTATATAACTGGAATCTTCTACAAAACTTCTATGAGCAGATTTAAACAACCCTGCTATGGTTCAATTCTTCTATGATCCAAAACTTCTATGACCCAATACTTCTATAAACCTTCGGTGACTGAACTTTTCTATGACCTAACTCTTCTATTACCCCACTCTTCTTTGACTCCTTTGTGACCAGGATGCTCTATGATCTATCTTCTAGGACCCAACTCTTCTCTGAGCCTTCTATCACTTTCCCCGACCTGACAACTCCAGGAATCTTCTATAACCCAGTTCTTCCGTGACCTTACTTCTCAAAGACTCAATCCTTATATCAACTGGGACTTCTGTGATTTGACTCTTCTATGACCCCTGAATTGCCCAATTAAGCCCTCATGCTTCTATGACTCAACCCTTCCACAACCCCAATATTATATCACCATTCTATTACCCAACACTTCTATGACCTTATATGACTCAGCTCTTCTCTGGCTCTTCTATGATGTGACATTGTATGACCCAAGTCTTCTATGTCTCTTCTATGACCTGACTATTCTATGCAATGAAGCACCCATGTCCCATGACTTCTACAACCAGACACATCTAAAACCACGTTCTTCTATGACACAAATTTTCTGGGACCCAACCCTCCTATGAACCAACCCTGCTATTAACTGACCCTCCTATGACCTGACTCTTCTAGGACTCCTCTGTGACCCGATGCTTGTGTGAGAAATCTCTTCTATGATCCAACAATTCTTTAATCTGAATAATATATGACCCGTGAGCCTTCTGTGATCCAAGATTTCTGTGCATCTTCAAGCCTGAAAAATTCTATGATGTGACTCTTTTATTAGCCCCGTCTTTTAAGACTCCTCTATGACGACCCAACTCCTCTAAGACCTGAGCTTTATGTGAACCAAACCATCGATGATCCAACCAAACTCATTGATCCTCCTATAACTTTTGGTGACCTGACTTCTCTATGACTCTTCTGTGATCCAGCTCCTGTATGATTTCAATATTCTATGACCAAACCATTCTATGTCCTGCCATGCCTATGTTTTGACACTTCTATGATCTGAGTCTTCTATAACTCCTCTACGACCCTTCAGTGAACTGATTCTTCAGTGACTCTTCTTGCACCTGATCCTTCTCTGAACCTCTCTATCAACACACCCTTCTAAAACCTGACAGGCCTGTCCTGGAGACCAGCAGACAGAATACTTCTGAACCAGAGATGATCAGCTAGGACAATCCAGACCCAGTGTGGAGCACTGGATGCCCCTGGGCTGTTTCCCATTACACATGCAGCCCCATGCAGCCCCATACCAAACCCAGAGGTGAGTCAGGGCCTCAGTTCTGGGCCCCTCAGCAAAAGAAGTATGTTGAGGCTCTGGAGCGAGTCCAGAGAAGAGCGACGAGGCTGGTGAAGGGGCTGGAGAACAGAACCTATGAGGAGCAGCTGAGAGAGCTGGGGTTGTTTATCCTGGAGAAGAGGAGGCTGAGAGGAGACCTCATTACTCTCTCCAACTCCCTGAAAGGTGGTTGTGGAGAGGAGGGAGCTGACCTCTTCTCCCAAGTGACAGGGGACAGGACAAGAGGGAATGGCCTCAAGCTCCTCCAGGGGAGATTTAGGCTGGCGATTAGGAGGAGGTTTTTCACGCAGAGGTTCATTAAGCATTGGGATAGGCTGCCAAGGGATGTGGTTGATTCCCCTTCCCTGGAGGTGTTTAAGGCACGAGTGGATGAGGTCTTGAGGGACTTGGTTTAGTGTTAGATCGGAATGGTTGGACTCAATGATCCGATGGGTCCCTTCCAACCTGGTTGTTCTATGATTCTATAACTCCCATGTGTTTTAGCCCCCATGCTATGAAGGGCCAGACCAGACTGTGCTGCAGGTCCCTTCCTCCTCCACCTCCCAACTGCAGAGGTTACACTGCCAAATACAAAACTCAGGGGAAATCCAGACTGGAATTAAGGACCATGTCAAAAGATCCCAGAGCAAAGAAGCAGGCAGATCTATGGGAATGGAGCTTCAGGAGACAGGCCAGGATGGCTGCCCACACAGCCTGGAGTCAGCAATACAGCATTAAGGAAAGAAATCCAATCAGGGTGAAGGAGCATGGGGAAAGGTTGGCACAGTTAAACTAAAACAGGACTCCCTGAGGTAGGAACATCTCCCATGTGGAAAAGAAGCAGGAACACAGCCTGCACCTCCTGGGAGGCACCAGAGCAGTAGCTGACAGAACCCTCAAGAACTGGAGGCCCTGCCATTGAAATTAAACTCTGAGCAATGACTGCACAGAAGCAGGCATGGACACACCTGACCTACCCTGGCCGTGGGGCAGAGTTTCCTCTCTGGTAGAACCAGCACTGGACACTGTGATGGCTGAACTGCATCTGCTTTGTTTCTCACACACAGAGCAAGGCGCAGGCAGCTCCCAGCACAGAGACCACCTGCCTCCTCTAGATCCTCCTGGAGAGTGAGTGCAGAGGGTGCTTGTCCTCGACAGCAGAGACGTCTCCTAGGACACAGGCAGCATCACAGAGGATGACATCACAGAGGCCACGGCCAGAACCATGGCTGGGGTTGGAAGGGACCTCAAACATGCATCTAGTTCAACCACCATGCCATGGGCAGCAACACCCTGAGAGGTTCTGAATAAGGATTTGGGCCATTAAAATTGTGGATAATTCCAGATATGAGGCTTTGTTCCCTGGAAGTGACTTTGGAAGATAAAAATAGCTTTTGGAAGCAATAAATAAGAGTTTGGCCTCTAAAACTGAGGTGTGGGAAATCGAAAATCAGACTTCAGGTCGTAAAAATGAGGGTTTTAAATGAGTGATTAGAGACAAAATGTGAGAGTTTAGATCTTGGAAATTTAACTGTAGGTCTTAAAAAGACTATGGGTCCTAAAAGGTAAGGTGGGAACACTAGAATTGAGGATTTAATTCTAAACATTCTTTGGGCAGCAGAGAAATGGGTGCAGTGCTACAAATGAGTCTTTGAGGAGAACCTCTGGGTTCCTCTATGGCCCCAAGGAAGGAAACTCTTGTCCCAAATGCAAGGCATTGGGCACTCCAATGGGGGGTTTAAGCTGTAAAAGAATGGGTTGGATCCTTTACATGAGAGTTTGGACCCTCACAAGCAGAGTCGGGGTATAGGAATTGTACTTTGAAAGTGAAATAGAGGGTTTGAGCTTTGACATCAGGTTCTGTGCCCTAAAACAATGCTGTGGTTGCAAAGAGGAAAGTTGATCACTGTAAAAAAAGGGACTTAAAGAGGCAAAAAGCGAGGATTTAAACCCTCACAATTGTGGCTTTGTTTCTAAAAGGAGGCTTTGTTCCTTGAAATTGAGGCTTTTTTGGATAAAAATGAGATTTGAACCTTTTAGAGGCTTTTGTTTCTGGAACTGAGACTATGGACATAAAATAAAAGACTGTGGGCCTTAAAATGGTCCTTTGTGCCTTAAAATGAGTCTTTGAAGCTCTAAAAGAGAGGCTTGGAACTCAACATGAGGGGTTGTAACCCAAAAATGAGGCTTTTAGACCAAAAAGTGGTCTCTCCAAATCCTCAGAATCAGGGCTCTTCACTAGCCTCTCATCCCACTGCAGGCAGGGAGGACTCCCCTCATGCTGTGAGCCCCTAACTATATCCTGCCAGCCCTCCTGCAGATCCTCTCCAGTTTCTCCACTTTCCTTCTGAAATGCGAGACTCACTGGGTCCTGTGGCATTGTCCTAGTGCCAGAAGAGTGAGGGCAGTGATTGTCTCCTTCACCCAGAGTCAAGAGTTGCTCCCTCTGCTCCTCCCAGTGAGGGGCTGGGGGTGGGTTAAAAGTTGTCAGGGGGACATAGGCAGGAGAGCAGACCCCAGCTGAGCAGAGGGAGATCCCATAACATAAATGCCATACTCAGCGATAAATGTGTAGCAGGAGAAGAGAGAAATGGAGACTTCTATCACTCAAGATGACGGGCAGTGGTAGACTCGTGGGGATATCAGTCTGCTTGAGGGAGGTGTAAGTTGCGTTAGTTTTGGTCGCTGTTTATATTTACTTTTATCTTCTTTTCTTTCATCTGTTATTTTTACCTTGGCCTTCAAATGAAAAAAACATCTCCATGGAGAAGCATGGACAGAGACCTGGCCAACTGAGGTTTGCTGTGAGGAAGTGGATATGGGCACCTGAACACTTGCTTCTCCTCATGAACAAGAGAACTCAACCAACCCCGTGCCCTTTCAAAAGGGATTTCACAAAGAAATATTGACCTTCTCCTGGAACTTCCTCAGCCTGCAGAAGAGAAGACATCGGGAGGACGTTATAGAGGCCTTTGCGTATCTCAAGGGGTCACCAAGAAAGCTGGAAGGGGACATCTTACAACCACATGGAGAGACAGGACAAGGAGAAATGTTTTAAATTGCTGAGGGGAAGATTTAGATTAGAAATTAGGAAGACACACTTCACAAAGAAAGATGGTCCAGGTTGCCCAGGGAAGCTGTGGCTGCCCCCTCCCGGAAGGTGTTCAAGGCCAGCTTGGATGGGGCCTTGAGCAGCCTGGTCCAGTGGGAGGTGTCCCTGTTCATGGCAAGGGGGTTGGAACTTGACAGGTTTTAAGGTCCCTTCCAACACAAACTATTCTATGATTATGAAAAGCATGGAAATAAAAACATTAAAATAAAATATAATTTTCTTAGGCGCACTTTGAAATCTTCCTCTTTAACCACACTGGGAAATGACTAAGGGAAGCCAGGCAAGTCTTGAAGACTTGAAGAAAACAGTAGGAAGAAAAAGAGCTCATTAAGTCTGTAGTTTAATAAGACCCAGGGTGGATTTGCTGCTAAGTCATTGAATAACAACTGCTGAGAGGAGATTGAGGAAACATCTCAAGAAGTCAAAAGCAAAACTCAAGATTCCTTCAAGTCTTAACTGGTCTCAGCAGGGATTGTTAGTGAGAAGGCCTCCCTAGGGAATTGTTAGAGCTGAGAATTAGAGGCCACGACTGCAGGAATGCAAAGGTCCCAGGAGCCCAACCCAGCTCAGCAGCAGAGGAGCAGCCCAAGGCAGTCAACATGGGTTTTCCAGAGGCAGGTCCTGCCAAACCAACCCGATCGCCTTCTATGACAAAGTCACTCGGCTACTGGATGAAGGAAAGGCTGTGGATGTGGTCTTTCTGGACTTCAGTAAAACCTTTGACACAGTTTCTCACAGCATTCTGCTGCGGAAACTGTCAGCCTCTGGCCTGGACAGATGCACACTCTCCTGGGTAGAAAACTGGCTGGATGGCCGGGCCCAGAGAGTGGTGGGAAATGGTGTTAAGTCCAGCTGGAGGCCAGTGACAAGTGGGGTTCCCCAGGGCTCAGTGCTGGGTCCAGTCCTGGTCAATGTCTTCATCAATGACCTGGATGAGGGCATTGAGGGTACCCTTAGCAAGTTTGCAGGTGACACAAAGCTGTGTGCAAGTGTCGATCTGCTGGAGGGTAGGGCGGCTTTGCAGGGGGACGTGGACAGGCTGGACCGCTGGGCAGTGTCCAACGGCATGAGGTTTAACATGGCCAAATGCCGGGTCCTGCACTTGGGGCACAACAACCCTATGCAGAGCTACAGACTGGGAGAATCCTGGCTGGAAAACTGCCAGGAGGAGAGGGACCTGGGGGTGTTGGTCGACAGCCGACTGAACATGAGCCAGCAGTGTGCCCAGGTGGCCAAGAAGGCCAATGGCATCCTGGCTTGTATCAGAAACGGTGTGACCAGCAGGTCCAGGGAGGTGATTCTCCCTCTGTACTCAGCACTGGTGAGGCCGCTCCTTGAATATTGTGTCCAGTTGTGGGCCCCTCAGCACAAGAAGGATGTTGAGGCTCTGGAGCAAGTCCAGAGAAGAGCAACGAGACTGGTGAAGGGGCTGGAGAACAGACCATATGAGGAGCAGCTGAGAGAGCTGGGATTGTTTAGCCTGGAGAAGAAGAGGTTGAGAGGAGACCTCATTACTCTCTACAAGTACCGGAAAGGTGGTTGTGGAGAGGAGGGAGCTGGGCTCTTCTCCCAAGTGACAGGGGACAGGATGAGAGGGAATGGCCTCAAGCTCCACCAGGGTAGATTTAGGCTGGAGATTAGGAGGAGGTTTTTCACACAGAGGGTCATTGGGCATTGGAATAGGCTGCCCAGGGAGGTGGTTGATTCCCCTTCCCTGGAGGTGTTTAAGGAGGTCTTGAGGGACTTGGTTTAGTGTTAGATCTAGGACTAGAAGATCTGATGGGTCCCTTCCAACCTGGTTGTTCTGTGATTCTGTGATTCTGTGATTCTCTGCCCTCTCTGGGCTCCCTTGAGGTGTCCCTGGGGCTCCAGGGGAATCTGATGACAAACAGGCTGAAGTCATTGCTGATGTTCCCTCTCTCAGCTGTGAAGAGAAACTTTTTTCATGCAGTGTCGTTGCTCCTGTTAGAAACATACCTGGGCATGAGAATCGATATTTTTGTCCCATCATTAGACAGGACAGCAGGAAGTAACAGGGTATTTATCTCATTTCTCCAAACTGGGGGAATCTGTTCCGTTGATTGAATTTAGACATTTCATCCTGGGTCTTAAGACCTGGGGCTGGGAAGACACTCAGTTCCCTTCTCTCCCAGCCATGGCTCTGTTCCCAGCAAAGCCTTTGCACACATGGGGTCTTAGAAAATTGCTCCTAGAATTCCTGATGGCAGGGATGAGCTTGCCTGGTGTAACAGCTGCAGGGCTATAGCCACAGTGGGCAGCAATTCCTTCAGCCAGGGGCCCAGGCAGCAGGAGCTGGAGCTGTTCCTGTGGGAGACAGAGCTGGGACATGGTCACAGAGCTCAGGAGAGATGGGCTTAAACAACAGCATCCTCCAAGCTGAGTGTCTGAGGTTCAGACAAAAACCAGTGCCCCATGATGAGTGTTTGCTTTTTAAGGACTAGTAAATGGCACTGTGTGGGCAGTGCTGAATTTTGGAAGAGCAGGTGTAGACACATCTGAGATTCCCTGTGTCCTCTTTGCCTCTGTCTTCCCCACCAAGGTCTCCCAGGCCTCTGTGACTCAGGGCAGGACTCTGGGGGAGATCAACCAGTGGTAACTGGGGATCAAGTCAGGGATCACTTGAGCAAACCCAATCCTTCCCAGTCTGTGGGACAGGAGGGGCAGCATCCCAGGGAGCTGAGTGAGGAGGACCGTGTCACATCAGGCCAAACTCCAACATTTTCACAAGGTCATGGAAATGGGGGATCTCCCTGACCACTGCCATCACCCCCACATTACATGTCTTTTTCAGAAATGGCCAGTGAATGGGCAGCTGATTGAAAAGCGTTGCTGAGATGTTTTCTCCATGTATTCCATTTCTGGATATCTGAATTGGATTTCCCTTGGGCAGATTGTGTCTCACCATCCTTCTATGACCCAACTCCTCTATGACCTGAATAATTGTTAACCCAAATTTTCTATGATCCAACTCTTCTATGACACGACTTTTCTAAGACCTTTCTATGATCCTGTTCCTTCCTTTCCCTGACTAAATTCTCATGTTCTTTAAACTCACCTCTTCCATGACTCAAATCTTTTATGACCCTTCTTACCACCCAAATCTTTTAGAGCCTGAGACTTCTGTGACCCAATACCTCTATGAGCCTTTTATGACTGAACTATGCTATTACTCCTCCATGATACAACTCATCTATAACCTGACTCTTCTTTGACCTTGATCTTTGATCTTACATGGTCAGACCCTTCTGTGACATGAGCCTTCTGTCCTCTGGCTCTTCTGTGATTTGACTTTCTATGATCCAAGTCTTCCATGATTCTTCTGTAACAGAAATCATCTATGACCTGACACTTCTATGACCCAACTCTTCTAAAACCCAACCGTTTGACGACCCAACTGTTCTATGAATGAAAATTACTATTAACTGACCCTTCTATGACCTGACTCCTGTCTGACCTGACTCTTAAATGAGCTGCCACCTGTGTTATTATGACTTCTATGACCCAACAGTTCTATCACCAAACTATACCCTAAGTGCTTCTATGACACTTCAGTGACACACCCCTTGTACAGCACTGCTCTTCTAGGAGCTTTCTATGACCCATCTCTTCTATGAAACAACTCTTCTACCACCCAATTCTTCTGGGACTTCTCTGTGATCTGACTCATGTAGAGTCAGAGCCTTCTACAAATAAAGTCCAATATGACCCAATTATTCTCTGATCCTTCTATGACCTGACTCCTCTCTGAATCCATGACCAACCATTTTATGACCTGACCCTTCTATGACCTGACTCTTTTATGTACCTTTAAGGGGCAAAGCCTTCTATTATCCAAATAAACTCTCCTACTTCTATTACTCAATACTGCTATTACCTGAAAAATCTTTTATCTCAGACTTCCATCACCTGACACTTTTAGGAACCTTCTGTGACAGAAATCTTCTGTTCTTCCTCTAAGACCTTACTCATCTATAACTCAGCTCTTCTGTGACCCACCTCTTACATGACCAGGCCCTTCCATGACTCAAGCCTTCTATGACACAACACTTCATTCCATGACCTGACTCTTGTCTGACTGTTCTGTGATGTCACTTTCCTAACTCTTCCAGGAACCTTCTGTGAGCAGATTCTTCCATTACCTGACTGTTCTATGACTCTTCTATGACCCAACTCTTCTCTGAACCAACCATTTTGTCACCCTTTCTATGAATAAACCCTTCTAAAACCCAAATAAACTCACACTTCTATGACACAACTCTTCTGTGGCCTGAATATTCTATGACCCTTTTATGAACACAATCATCTATGATCCACTTCTGCTATGAAAATTCTATAAACCTTCTATCACTGCACTCCTTAGTTACACCTCTGTGACTCAACTCTTCTCTCAGCTGAACCCACTCATAACCAACATTTCTTTGTCTCAAGACTTTTATGACGCTGCCCATCTCTGACCAAGTTCTTCTATAACTGCAGGGAGCTGAGTGAGAGCCTTGGCATCTCCCATAACCCTACAGGTCTGTATTTGGAATTCCATGGAATAACTGCTGTGATTCTGATTCAGCAATGTCCAAATGTTCATGGCACAAGTGCCATTGTAGCCAAAGCCAGATCTACCTGCCTGGGGGTCAGGCCTTGGCCTTTCTGCTTCATCAGTCAAACCCAGGCTGTTCTCAGCATCACAGCTGCCTGCACAGCACCTTTGCATTCCTGCAGTCATGGCCTCTAATTATCAGCCCTAAGAAGTCCCTGGGGAGGCTTTTTCACTAGCAATCCACACTTGACATTTAGACTTGAAGGAATTTTGAGCTTTGTTTTTAACTTTATTGAGATGTTCTCTCAATCTCCTCTCAGCAGGTGTCTTTCAAGGACTTAGCAACAAATCCACCCTTGGTCTCATTAAACTACAGAAAGACTTAACAAGCTCTTTCTCTTCCTGTTGTTTTCTTAAGGTCTTCAGGTCTTGCACAGGTCCTTGGAGTCATTTCCCAGTGTGGTTAAAGAGGAAGAATTAAAAATACACATTTTTAAAATGCACCCAATAAAACTACATTTTATTTTAAAATGTACATTTCCATATTTTCAGAATCATATAAATATTTGGGTTGGAAGGAACGTTAAAGCCCATCCAGTTCCAACCCCCTTGCTATAAATAGGGACACCTCCCACTGGACCAGGCTGCTCAAGGCCCCATCCAAGCTGGCCTTGAACACCTTCTGGGACAGGACAGCCACAGTTTCCCTAGGCAACTTGGGCCAAAGCTCATACCACTTTCCTTATGAAGAATTTCATAATAACATCTAATATAAATCTTTCCCCTTCCAATTTAAATCTATTCCCCCTCATGCTATCCCTCCATTCCCCTGTAAAATGTCCCTCCCAAGCCTTCTTAGTGACCCATGTCATATACAGAACGGAAACTACAGATTCTCCTTGGAGACTTCTCTTTTCCAGGCTGGGGACATTCCATGAGAAGATAAATTTTAATTTGGAAAATCCCTTTAGAAAGTGCTTGGGATTGGTGGAGGTCTCTTGTGAGGGAGGAGAAGCAGGTGTCCTGGTGTCTTGGTCAATCTCCTCAGGGCAATCCTCAGCCAGCCTGAGGTCAGCTGTTCTCTGGAGTCAGACCAGGTTGCTTGGTCCATGTCAGCTTCTAGAGAGAGAGCTTAGGCATCAACAAGGCACCACAGCCATGGTTAAATGAAGGGATTTTGTCATTTGACAACTCCATGGACTCAACTATCTATCAACCACAGCTCCTGTGACACCTGTGAACGTCCATGCTCTGGTCCAGAGAAGCAGGATCCTTCTTGGATGGACAGGAGGGAAAATGCCTTTGTGAGAGTGCAGTGCCACCACGGTCGAGGCTCCAGGGCAGTGGGAGATTCTCCAGCCCTGGGGGTTCAAACCCAGCAGATCAGATGCCTTGGGATGTTCCGTGCATGGGGCTGAAGCTGGGGGAGCCCAGAGGCTTTTCAGCTTCAATGTTTCTGTGCTTGTGTGACTGAGGGGCCAGAGTCCTGTGTGGCTCTTACACCTCCTGACAGCACTCCCAGCTGTGTTTTGGGACCAGAACCACCGTTTTTTGGTGCAGAAATCCCATCCCAATTGCTGGCTGTGTCCCCTTGCGCCTAAGCATCTGCAGCTCCCCCTGAGCCTGGCGACAGCACGGGGGGCTGTGAGACACCTCCCTTTTGGGGTCAAAAGCCTTGCTATAGGGCACAGACCCTCATTTGTGAGCTCCAAGTCCCATTTTTGAGCTTCAAGGACCAGAGCATGATTTTTAAGAAAAAAAAAAAAAAATCTGCATTTCTATGTCCACAGCCTCAGTTTTAGAGACAAAAGCCTCTAAAAGGATTCAAAAGATCTCTTTTAGCCCTCAAAGCCCCTTTTTCAAATGCCAGGTCCTGCACTTGGGGCACAACAACCCTATGCAGAGCTACAGACTGGGAGAAGTCTGTCTAGAAAGCTGTCTGGAGGAGAAGTACCTGGGAGTGTTGGTTGACAGTGACTGACCATGAGCCAGCAGTGTGCCCAGGTGGCCAGGAAGGCCAATGGCATCCTGGCTTGGATCAGAAATGTTGTAACCAGCAGGTCCAGGGAGGTTATTCTCCCTCTAGACTCAGCACTGATGAGGCCACTCCTTGAATCCTGTGTGCAGTTCTGGGCCCCTCAGCACAAGAAGGATGTTGAGGCTCTGGGCAAGTCCAGAGAAGAACAACGAGGCTGGTGAAGGGGCTGGAGAACAGGCCCTATGAGGAGCGTCTGAGAGAGTTGGGGTTGTTTAGCCTGGAGAAGAGGAGGCTGAGAGGAGACCTCATTGCTCTCTGCAATTACCTGAAAGGAGGTTGTAGAGAGGAGGGAGCTGGGCTCTTCTCTCAAGTGACAGGGGACAGGACTAGAGGGAACGGCCTCAAGCTCTGCCAGGGGGGATTTAGGCTAGAGATTAGGAGGAAGTATTTCACAGAAAGGGTCATTGGGCATTGGAATAGGCTGCCCAGGGAGGTGGTTGATTCACCTTCCCTGGAAGTGTTTAAGGCACGGGTGGACGAGGTCCTGTGGGACATGGTTTAGTGTTAGATAGGAATGGTTGGACTCGATGATCCGATGGGTCTCTTCCAACCTGGTGACTCTATGATTCTATGATATAAGAGTAGATCAAAAAAAGTCCGGTTATAGATGGTTCGTATAATGGAGGAGTAATAGCATACTTCAGTCATAAAAGGCTCACAGAGGTCATAAAAGGCTCTGTCAGGTCACAGAAGTCTAAGGCCATAAAAGATTTGGGTGGCAAGAAGGATTTGGGTCATGGAATTTTTGAGTCATATAAGCATGAGAGTTTGTTTACTCAGGAAAAGGAAAGAAGAGGTCATAGAAAGGTCTTAGAAGAGTCAGGTCATAGAAGAGTTGGGTCAACAGTTATTCAGACCATAGAGGAGTTGGGTCATAGAAGGATAGTGAGACACAAGCTGCCCAAGGGAAACCCAGTCCACTTCTCTTTCAGACATCCAGAAAGAGGAAAATGTCTCAGGCAAAGCCTTTAAATCCCCTGCTCATCTGTTGGCCATTATTAAAAAGGACATGTAATGTGTGGGTGATGGCAGTGTTTGGGGAGTTCCCCCCTTCTCTGTGACCTTCTGAAAATGATGGAGAGTTGCCTCATGTGACATCATCCTCCTCACTCAGCTCCCTGGGATGCTGCCCCTCCTGTCCCATAGACTGGGAAGGATCGGGTTTGCTGACTTGATCCCCAGTCACCACTGGATGATGCCCTCCAGAGTCCTGCCCTGAGTCACAGAGGCCTGGGAGACCTTGATGGGGAAGACAGAGGCAAAGAGGACACAGGGAATCTCAGATGTGTCTACACCTGCTCTTCCTAAATTCAGCACTGCAACACAGTGTCCCTGAAAATGCAAACACTCTTCATGGGGCACTTGAATGGCCTTTCATGTTGAGATGGAGTTTTTGTCTGATCCCTTACTCAGCTTGGAGGATGGTGTTGTTGAAGCCCATCTTTCCTGAGCTCTGTGACCATGTCCCAGCTCTGCACCCCAAAGGAACAGCTCCAGCTCCTGCTGCCTGTGCCCCTGGCTGAGGGCATTGCTGCCCACTGGGGCTGAAGCCCTGCAGCTGTGGCACATGCCAAGCTCATCCCTGCCATGAATAAACCTGGGACCAAATTTCTAAGACCCCATGTGTGCAAAGGTTTTGCTTAGAGCAGAGCCACATCTGGGAGAGAAGGGAGCTGAGTGTCTTTCCAGACGCAGGTCTTAGGACCTAGGATGAAATGTCTAAATGGAACAGATCCCCCCAGCTTGGAGAAATGAGATCATTCCCCATAACCTTCCTGCTGTCCTGTCTAATGATGGGACAAAAATATCGATTCTCATGCCCAGGCATTTTTCTAACAGAAGCAATGACAGTGCATGAGAGAAGTTTCTCTTCATAGCTGAGAGAGGGAACATCAGGGATGGCTTCAGTCTGTTTCTCAGCAGGTTTCCCTGGAGCCCCAGGGACACCTCAAGGGAGCCCAGAGAGGGCAGCGAAAGTGCTCCCTTGGGCTGCTCCTGTGCTGCTGAGCTGGGCTGGGCTCCTGGGACAGAGTGAGCTGATAATGAGAGGGCAGTTCATAAAAGATCCAGGTGTGGGCAGGAGCAGCTCCTCTGCAAAATCCAGCAGGGCTGAGGGCACTGCCTGCAGGCAGCAAGAAGGGATAACTGAGGGAGGCAGCAATATGGAGTTGGAGAAGGACTGAATGTTCATTCAAGGAGAAATCACAGTCACAAATACAGTAAGTCTCTGGGTGCAGGGCAGTGCAGTCACAGTTCCTGGGAAGATATCCTAGATCTTTCACTGGCCACAGATTTGGGAATCTCTGAGGAAGACTCTCAGAATTTGCCTAGTGCAGAGGAGAGGGACACTGCTCTGGAACCAGGATTCTCCACTGCACCAGCAAAGGACTGGGTGTGAGGGCTGTCTTCTCCCAGGGGTGGCTCCAGGGCTGTGAGTGCAGCCAGGGGTGTGCTTCAGCTCCCTGCCAGGAACCTCCCTGTGCTCCTTTTGAGGGAAGGAGGGACCCCCAGCAGGGCAGGGTCCTCCTGCTGTTGAGAGTGTACTGTGTGTCAGGGCTGCTCACAGCTCCAGGTCACCCCCACAGAAATTGCAGAGGGTCTTTTTGTAGACTGACATCAGGGCAGCATCTACCTGGAGGTGATGGATTCTATTCTTCCACGTTTCCACTCCTGGTGCTTGGGGGACAGTTGGGATGGGAATTTATTTCCTCTTCTTGAAAGGCACTGGTACTCCAGTTCCCATTAGGATTTGTGTGAGCTGCTCCTCAGCCCCTGAACTCCCAGAGGTGCCCTTGGGCAGGGCCTCACTGCCAGGAGGGGTCTGCAGGGCAAAGCTGAGCACACAGTGTGTGGGGTGGGCTCTGTGAGCACAGACAGTGGGGGGGATCCAGGGACAAAGAACAGCTCCCAGCTGGGGCAAACTCCAGGCAGGAGAGACATGGGCAGGGATGGAGAAGGATCTGCTCCCATTGACACCATGGGAAGTGGGATCTGGGCATCTCCCTGCCTTCCCCTGCAGTGCAGACATCTCTGATGGAGCAAGCCCACTCTTGTCTCCCACCTGTTCTCCTCAGGCCATGCCTGGTCAGTCACCTTCTCAGCATCCTCACCCCTTCAATGGAGTCATTATCACCCCCTTGACTGTCTGTGTCATTGCTGTTTCCATCAGCAGCAGTGCTGTGTATGTCTCCCTCTTTCCTCTTCTGCCTTTGCTCTCCAGGTTCTCATCACTGGACCTTCTGGGATGGGGATTGAGTTAAGCTGCACTTCAGAGACCAGTCCTGTAGGTCCTGACGTGCATATGTAGCTGTAAGAGTAAAGAGGCTAATCACTCTCCTAACTGACAGGTTCGGGCAATGCAAATGAGTAGATTCTGTTTTCAGGACACCTGCATTGGTGACATTTAATTCTTTGCTTGCAGGTTCCTGCTGTGCTTCAGGCTGCCTAGCAGAAGGGCACAGTTCTCCCATGGTATCTCTTTGTCATCTGGCAGTCCCATGGAGAAGATACCTCAGCACTAAGTCCATGGAAGTGCTGCTCATCAGCTGTGTTGGGGAAGCAGCAATGAGACCTCTGGTTCCATGTCTGGGAGGGGAGAGCTGAGAACTCCCCCAAGGTAGGACAGGGTGAGGGTATTTGGAGATCTCCACTAGGAAACTGGATTCCTCAGCTCCCAGTAGTGCCGGTTTCTTTTGCTGGGAACACCCGAACGCAAAAATTCTCCAGCACAGGGCAGCTGAGACCAGTGTTGATGGAGAGACTGGCTGTGCTCACTCTGCATGATGAGACAGCTGTCAGTATCCAGGAAATTTCACTTGGAGTGAAGAGGAAAAGCCAGGAGTTTCTGCATCAAAACAATCCTGAGCTGTGTTGGAGCAACCAGAACAGAAGACAAAAACCAAAATCCCCTCAGCTCTGCTCTGCAGTTGAGTAAATGGGAAGGGACAATGTAAACAAACTCTTTGATAACAGGAGTGGATTCATCCAGAGATCACCCTGTGTTCCATTCCTTTCTTGCTGTAGGGCAGGACAAAGCAGAGCCCACAGCACAGCCTCCTGCTCCAAGTGACACCCTCAGCGAGGAACATCCAGACCTTTTGAAAGGGACTTACCAAAGGTTTTCCTTAGTGCACAGGCAAACTGTTGGGGGTGCTTTTGTGGGATACGTATTTGATTTTGCTGAAGGGAGTCTCTCCTAACTTGTTATGTTCTCCTTCTTGGACAGTGTTCTGTGCCCACAGGCAGCAGATGTCCAACAGCAGCTCCATCACACAGTTCCTCCTCCTGGCATTCGCAGACACACGGGAGCTGCAGCTCCTGCACTTCTGGTCCTTCCTGGGCATCTACCTGGCTGCCCTCCTGGGCAACAGCATCATCATCATCACCATCACCTGTGACCAACACCTCCACACGCCCATGTACTTCTTCCTCCTCAACCTCGCCCTTCTTGACCTGGGCTGTATCTCTACCACTGTCCCCAAATCCATGGCCAATTCCCTCTGGAATACCAGGGCCATCTCCTACACAGGATGCGTTGCACAAGTCTTCTTCGTGTGGTTCTTGTCAGGTGCCGAAATCTATCTTCTCACCATCATGTCCTACGACCGCTATGTTGCCATCTGCAAACCCCTGCACTACGGGACCCTCCTGGGCACCAGAGCTTGTGTCCACATGGCAGCAGCTGCCTGGGGTGCTGGGTTTCTCAATGCTCTGATGCACACGGCCAATACATTCTCCCTGCCCCTCTGCCAGGGCAATGCTGTGAACCAGTTCTTCTGTGAAGTTCCCCAGATCCTCAAGCTCTCCTGCTCATATTCCTACCTCAGAGAAGTTTGGCTGATTGTGGTCTCTGTTTCAGCAGCCTTTGGCTGTTTTGTTTTCATTGTGGTGTCCTATGTGCAGATCTTCAGGGCTGTGCTGAGGATCCCCTTGGAGCAGGGACGGCACAAAGCCTTTTCCACATGTCTCCCTCACCTGGCCGTGGTCTCCCTGTTTATCAGCACTGCAGGGATTGCCTACCTGAAGCCTCCCTCCATCTCCTCTCCATCCCTGGACATTGTGGTGTCAGTTCTTTACTCAGTGGTGCCTCCATCACTGAACCCCCTCATCTACAGCTTGAGGAACGAGCAGCTCAAGGATGCAGTGTGGAAACTGATACCTGGATTGTTCTCTGAAGCAATGAACTGCTCATCACCTTCTGCATAGCTGTTATCATGCAACCATGGCAGGCCCAGACTGCCTTCTCTATTTGTTGTTGTTAGTCTTTCATTTGTCCTCTTTTCTCTATTTACTGTTCTCCTTTCTCACTGACTGGTTGTGTAAAAGAGGAGCTGCTCTCTCTGTGTGTTTTTAAAATAAAATAAAGCAATATTCAATACTTCTATTTTCCTGATATCTTTCCTCCAAGGACTTTTTGGATTTGCAGGGACAGTTCCTGCTGGCATGGCTGGAGGGGAAAAGTTCCTGGCATGGAAGCTCTGCCAGGCACCAGCCCTGCTGTAAAGCCTGAGTGCTCTGAGCTTGGTCAGACTGCCTATGGTTTGCATTATGTCACCATTGCTGGTAGTTTGCATCATATTTGGGTGTTCAAAATTGTGATTTTTGCACTAATTTAAACAAATGGATGTGATCTACCTGGACTTAAGTAAAGCCTTTGAAACGGTCCCCCACAAAATCCTTCTCTCTTGCCCCAACCTTCTCAGTTTTCACCCTTTGGGGGACGGGGGGGACGGGAGCGGGGGAGCTGGGGGACCCTGGATCCCTTTTGGAGAGGTTTAGAGGGGGTTCTAGGTCCCTTCATGGGGTGGGTCCTGGGTAATGGACTCTTTTGGGGTGTTCTGGGGGAAATATCTGGGTCCCTACCTGGGGGGTTGAGGGAGGGGTTTTGGTCCCATTTGCAGGGGCTTAGCGGTGTCCCAAATCCAATTTAGGGTGTTTGGGGGCTTCTGTGTCCCTCTGGAGCTCCTGGGGCTCTTTTTTTGGGGAGGGAGGGGGGATGTGGAGGGTGGTGGTTGTTGAGGGGGTCTTTGCTCCTTTTTGGGGATGTTTGGGGGGTTCTGATTACAATTTGGAGGAGGAGTACTGGTTCTCTTTCTGAGGGTTTGGTGGGGGTCCTTGGTCCCTTTTTGGAGGGGGGTAGGGGGTTGTTCATCCCATTTAGGTATTTGGGGTGTCCTGGATGCCATTGTGGGGGGGACGTTGAGAGTTGTGGGTCGCATTTGGGGGTTTGAGTGAGTCCTGGGTCCCTTCGTGGGGGTTAAGGTTGAGGGGCTCCTGGGCCTCTTTTGGGGATTTGGGGGGACCTGGGTCCCATTCTGAGGGGTTTGGTGGGGGGTCCTGGGTCCCTTCCAGAGGTGTTTTAGTTGGTCCAGGGTCCATTTTGTAGGAGGTGGGTGTTCATGAGTCCCATTTGGGGGTTTCAGGGGGTTCTGGATCACTTTTGGGGTTTGGGGTGGGTCCTGGGTCTCATTTCGGGGCTTGGGGGAGTCCTGGATCCCTTTTTGGGAGTGAGGGTTGAGGCATCTGGGGTCCTCTTTGAGGGGTATGGGCGGGACTTGGGTCTTTTTTATGGAGTTTGCGGGAGTCTTCATCTGTTTGAGGGGTTAGGGGAGTCCTGGGTCCCATTTAGGGGGTTCCTGCATTCTTTCTTGGTGGGTTTTGGGGAGTCCTAGGTAAGGTTTTGGAGGGTCCTGGGTTCTTTTAAGGCAGATTTTGTGAATTCTGGATCCCTTTAGGGGTATTTCGGGGGGTCTTGGGTCCCACTTGAGGGTTTGAGGGGGGCCCTGGATCCCTTTTGGAGAGTGGTGGCCTCAGTGAACTTCATGAGGTTCTACAAGGCCAAGTGCAAAGTCCTACACCTGGGCCAGGGCAACCTGTGGTTTCAATAGAGGATTGGGGATGATGTGATTGAATCACAGAATCATAGAATCATTAGGTATGAATAGAACTTAGAGATCATCAGCTCCAATCGTACCTGTCTACTACTAAATCATGACCCCAAGCCTCTCATCCACCTGCCTTTTAAACACCTCCAGGGATGATGACTCCACCATGTCCATGGGCAGCCTCTGCCAGTGCCTGAGAACCCTTCCTGTGAAGATTTTTTTCCTAATGTCCAGTCTAAACTACCCTTGATGCAGCTTAAGGCCATTTCCTCTTGATCTATAACCCATCACTTGGGAGAAGAGACCAGCAGCCACTGCTCTACAATTTCCCTTCAGGCAGATGGACACAGTGATGGAGTCTCCTCTCAGTCTCCTCTACTTCAGGAAAAGCAACCCCAGGCCCCTCAGCCACTCCTCATAAGACTTCTTCGCCAGGCCCTCCCCAGCTTCCACACTCTCCTCTGGACACTCTCCAGCACCTCAAGATCTTTCTTGTAGTCAGGGGCCCAAAACAAGACAGTATTTGATGTGCGGTCTCATCATGGCTGAGTACAGGGGGGGAATCACTTCCCTGGTCTTGCTGGCCCCATCATTTCTGATACAATCTAAGACACTTTTGGTCTTCTTGGCCACCTGAGCACACTGTCGACTCACGTTCTGTCAGCTGCCGACCAACACCTCAAAGCAGGTCTTTCTCTACCAGGAAACTTTCAAGACATTCTTCCTGAAGTCTGGAACACTACATGGGGTTTCTGTGTCCCAGGTACAGACCTCTTTACTTGGCCTCGTTAAACTTCATCCCTCTGGCCTCAACCCATCGATCCCGCCTGTCCAGATACCTCTGTAGAGCTCCCTACCCTCCAACAGATAGACACTTCCTCCCAGCTTAGTATCATCTGTGAAGTCACTGAGAATGCATTTGATCCTCTCATCCAAGTTGTTAACAAAGATATTAAACAGAACTGGGCCAAGCACTGAGCCCTGAGGACACCATTTGGGATCCACCTCCAGCTGGATTTAACTCCATTTCTAACACTTTTTGGGCTCAGCCATCGAGGCAGCTTTTCACCCAGCAGAAGGTGCACCTGCCCAAGACAATGGGAGACAGGTTCTCAAGTAGAATGCTGAGAGATACTCTATCAAAGGCTTTACTGCCGTCTAGGAAACCATATCCACAGCCTTTCCTTCATCCATCTAGTGTATCACCTTGTCTTAGAAGGTGATCAGGCTGGTTTGGTGGGACCTGCCTTCAATAAACCCATGCTGACTGGGTCTGATCACCCAGGTTTCCTCTGGGCAGCCAGGATGACCTGCTCCATGACCTTCCCTGGCACTGAGGTCAGACTGACAGGCCTGGAATTTCCTGGATTCTCTCTCTAGTCCTTCTTGTAAATGAGTGCAACATTTGTCACCCTCCGGTCCAATGGATCTTCTCCAGTCAGCCAGGACTGCTGGTAGATGATGGAAAGAGACTTCATCTCCATCAGCTCCCATAAAACCCTCTGGTGAATCCCATCCGGCCCCATAGACTTTTGAATATCTAATTTACCCTTCTATGATCTGGCCCTTCAATGACTTAAGAATTGGCCCTTCTATGACATCGACCTTATATGAATTAACAATATGCTCTTCTATGGCCCAGCCTTCTATGACTTAGGAACTCTTCCTTTTATGACCCAGACCTTCAATGACCTAACAGTTTGTTGTCCTGTGACCCTGCCCATCTATGACTTGCCAATTTGCTGTTCTGTGACTCATCTGTTCCATTACTTAAAAATTGGCTTTTCTATTACCCAGAACTCTAAGACTTAGTAATTCGCCCTTCTATGATCTGGAACCACAATGACTAAAGAATTCACCCTTCTATGACATGGACCTTATATGAATTAACAACACACTCTTCTATGACCCAACCCTTCTACTACTTAACAATTTGCCCTTCTGTGACCAGGCCAGTTTATGAGCTAGCAGTTCCTCCTTCTGTGACTCTGACCTTCCAGGACTTAATAATTTCCTTTTCTATGACCTGACCATTCTGTGACTTAAAAATTTGCTCTACTATACATGACCCTTCAATGAATTAACAGCTCCCCCTTTATTACCCTACATCCTATGACTTGAGATATCGCTTGTCTTTGACCCGTCCCTTCTATGACTTAACAATTCACCCTTCTACGATCCACCCCTTCAATGACTCAAGAATCCCCCTTCTATGAACCAGACCATTACTTTACAATTAACCCTTTTCTGACCTGACACTTCTAGAACTTAATAACTCACCCTTATCAGCCCCAGATGCTCTATGACTTAACCATTTCCCTTCCCTGACTTTATAATAGCCATTTTAAGATTTACATTTTAACCCCTCTTTAACATGGTCCTTATACATCTAAAGGATTTATCCTATTACCCACACCTTCTATGACTTAAAAATTCACCCTTTTTATGGCCCTGCCCTTCTATGAGCTAATAACCTGCTGTTCTGTGACCCTGCCCTTCTGTGACTAAACAATTGGTTTTTCTATGACCTGGACTACGATGACGTTACAGTTTTTTTTTTTTCTAGGCCCTGGCCCTTCTATGACTTAATAATTGGCCTTTCTATTACCTTTATCTCATTTAACAATTCACCCTTCTATGACCTGGTGCTTCTATGACTCAACAATCAGGCTTCAGTGATGCAGACATTCTATGACAACAATTCTTCCTTTTATGACTTCTTCTACGGCCTCACAATTCTCTGTTTGGTGACCCTGCCTATGACTTATGAATTTTCTCTTATGTGACATGGTCAGGACTAAGAAGCAGCCGCATTCAGCTATACTGAGCATAGTCGACTCACAGATGACTCTCATAGACCAATAGCTATCACCACACAGCTGGATAAGTTCCTTCTCTAAGTTTCTGTGATGGGGCTTCGGTTTCTGATTCCTGTGTAAACTCTCTCTGTGGCTGCTGGTATTTACTTAGCAGCCTGGTGTGATCTCAGAGCTGGCCTTGCTCAGAGCTGGGCATTGGGCTAGAGGTCACCTCAGCTCCCTTCCTCCTGGACTGTCCTTTGAGCACCTCAGTACCTGAAGGGGGTCACAAAGAAAACTGGGGAGGAACTTTTTCCAAGGGCATGGAATGATAAGATGACAGGGTGTGGCTTTATGGTTTAGGGAAGATTTAAATTAGACATTTGGAAGGAATTGTTCACAAAGAAGGTGGTGAGGCAATGGCCCAGGTTGCCCAGGGACGCCGTGGCTGCCCCGTCCCTGGAGTTACCAAAATCCAGTTGGATGAAGTCTTGGGCAACCTGGTCCAGTGGGAGGTGTCCCTGCCCATGGCAGGGATGGGGGGAACTGGATGGGCTTTAAGTCCTCTTCCAACCCAAACCATTCTCTGATGCTGAAAAGTCTTGAAATATAATCTTTAAACTAAAACATATTTTTTGTAGGTGGACTTTGACTTCTTCCTCTTTAACCACACTGGGAAATGACTCCAAGGAGCTGTGCAAGGCTTGAAGACCTGAAGAAAACAATAGGAAGAGAAAGAGCTTGTTAAGGCTTTCTGTATTTTAATGAGACCCACGGTGGAATAATTGATGAGTCCTTGAACGTCACTTGCTGAGAGGAGACTGAAGAAACCTCTCAAGAAGTTAAAAGTTGGACTCAGAGTAATTTGAAGTATTAATTAGTCTCAGTGAGGATCATTCCTGACAAAGCCTCCCCAGGGACTCGTTAGGGCTGATAATTGGAGGCCGTGATTGCAGGTAGGGAAAGGGGCTGTGCAGGCAGCTGTGATGCTGAGAAAAGCCTGGGTGTGCTTGATGAGGCAGAAGGGCCAAGTCCTGACCCCCAGGCCCTGGACAGGAAGATCTGGCCTTGGCTACAATGACACTGGTGTCATGAATATTCTCACATGGCCAAATCAAATTTTGAGCAGTTATTCCATGTAATTAAAAAAAAATGGTAGGGTCTTAGAACTGTGACAGAAAACTGAGGTGTGAGAAGAGTCAGGTGATGGAAGAATTTAGTTATAGAGGGGTAAGAGAGGGGTGCAGTCATAGAAGGTTTATAGAAGTGTTGGTCAAAGAATTCTCCTAGCAGAATTGGGTCATAGATGACTAAGGTCATTAAAGGGTCGCAGGTAATTCAGGCCATGGAAGAGTTAAGTCATACAAGTATGGATTTATTTGAATTTTAGAAGAGTTTAGACATAGAAGGGTCAGAAAAGGGCCTCTTCAGAGAAGGGTTGTGTCACAGAAGCGTCATAGAATAGTCAGGTCATGGAAGAATCTGGTCACAGAAGGTTCATGGAAGAGTCAGGTCATGGAAAGAAGCATCATAAAACAGTCAGACAACAGTCAGGACATAGGATGCAGTGTTGTGTCATAGAATGCTCGAGTTATTGAAGAGTCTAGTTATATTAGACGTGGATCATAGAAGATTTGCATTATAGATGAACCAGGTCTCAGAGAAATAATAGAAGAGTTCAGTTCTGGCAGATTCATAGAAGCATTAGGTCATAGAATTTTCAGGTAATAGAAGTTTCACGTGACGGAAAATGAGAGTTTATTTGGATAATAGAAGAGTTTGTTCAGAGAAGCGTCATCCAAGAGACAGCTCATGGAACTGTCAGTCCTAAAATTGTGTGGTCATAGATTATTCAGGTCATAGAAGAGTCAGAAAATCATAGAAGGATCATAGAAGAGTTGGGTCATAGGAGCCTTGATTCATAGAGGGCTCGGGTTTTAGAAGAGTCGGGTCACAGAGGAGTTATAGGTGACTGGGGTGGTAGAAGAGATTGTTCATAGAATAGCAGAGTCATAGAAAGGGTGTGTGATTGAAGTGTCAGGTCATAGAGGCACTAGGTCATAGAAGGGACATAGATGCACTAGATTATAGAAGGGTCATAGAGCTGTTGGGTCATAGAAGTGTCAAATCGTAGAAGAGTCACCTGGTGGCTCATATGTGAGTCAGGTCATACAGGAATGGCATCATAGAAAGGCCAATTAAGAAAGTTGGGTGATAGAAGTGTCATGCTCTAGAAGAGGTTGTTCATGGAAGCATCAGGACATAGACTATTTGTGTAACAGAACAGACATAGAGGAATTGGGCCATAGAATGTCACATCATAGAAGAGTCAAAGAATACTCAGGTCACAGAAGGCTCTGATCATTTAAGAGGCAGGTCAAGGAAGAGTCAGATTATAGATGAGTCGGATCACAGAGGAGTAGCAGAAGAATTCTGTCATAAAATTTGATAGATATTTCAGGTCATAGAAGTCTCAGACCATAAAAGATTTGGATCATAGAAGGGTCATAAAATATTTGGGTCATGGAAGAGTCAAGTCATAGATGTATGAAAGTTTAATCAGGAAAAAAAAGGACTGAGTCGTTATAAGGTCTCAGAAGACTCAAATCATGGAAGTGTTGGGTCATAGAAGAGTTGGATCATATTCATGTCATAGTGGAGCTGGGTCACAGAAGAGTGGGGTCAAAGAAGAGTCATAGAGGAGACTGGTCATAGAAAGTCAGAGAAGAGTTTGTTCTTAAAAGGCTTAAGTCATTTAAGACATGTAATTGAAGTCTCCTCTAGGAGATAATAGTTCATAGAAGTGTTGCTCACAGAAATGTCAGGTCAGAAAAAGTTACATAGAAGTCTCAAGGCATAGAAGACTCAAGAAATAAAAGAGTAACTGAAGGGTCACGTAAGCATCAAATTATAGAAGAGTCATTAGAGTAGGGACATCATAGATGACTCAGCTCATAAAAGACAAGGATGATGAGACACAATCTGCCAGGGCAATCCAGCCCCCTTCTCATTCAGATATACAGAAGAGAGCTGAGTGTCTTTCCAGCCCCAGATGTAAAGACCAGGGATGAAAAGCCTAAATTCTCTCAGCTGATCATCATAGAGAAATGGTATCATTCCCTGTAATCTTCTTGGGGTCCTATTTGATGATGGGGCATAAAAAAAAATGATTCTCATGTCCACTGATTTTTCTAACAGGAGCAATGACAATGCAGGGCAGATGTGTCTCTGCCCAGCTAAGGGAGGGAACATCAGCGATGGCTTCAGCTTGTTTCTCAGCAGGTTCCCCTGGAGTCCCAGGGACACGTTGAGGGAGCCCAGAGGGGCAGAGAAAGCGCTGCCTTGGTCTACTCCTCTGCTGCTGAGCTGGGCTGGGCTCCTGGGACAGTGTGAGCTGATAATGAGAGGGTAGTTCATAAAACAGCCAGGTCTGGAGCTGGTGGCAAGGGGGCAGCACTACAAAGAGCCAGATCTGGGCAGGAGCAGCTCCTTTGCCAAGCCCAGCAGGGCTGAGGGCATGACCAGCAGGCATTTGGAGACAAATCTTCACAGTCTTTCTCCAGGTGAGTCTCTTGGTGCAGGACAATGCAGGTGCTGTTCCTAGAGGGATCTCCTAAGGCCGGCACAACCACAGTCTGTGGGTTCTGTCAGGAAGCCTCTTGCAGTCTCTCCAACAGAGACAAAAAAAACAGGTCGGTGTTCAACCTGCCCAAAGATTTCCTCATGGTGGGACAGTGAGAAACTGTTGTGGAAACCTGTGCCCAGCTTTACCTGTCAAACAGGCAGGTTTGTGAAGGGCCAGGGTGGTCCTTGACCCCTTGCCTCCTCTTCCACGCAGCAAAGACTCTGCCCTCAGGGCTCTGGGCTCCAAGGCTGAGCCCCCCTCCTCTGCAGCCACAGCTCCAGTGCCCTCTCCAGAGCCCAGGGGCTGAGGGCAACTGCCCAGCAAGGTTGGTGTCTGGGAGGGGTCAAGTACAGTTGGGGAAGGGGAATGCTTCTGCCCTGTCCTCTCTCAGCCAGACCCTCGCTCTGTTTGTCTCTGTTCCTCCCCTGGACTCTGTTCTTGCTGTTGTTCTCTTTCTTGCTGCTAGGCTCTCTGGGGATGGGAGTTTCAGCTACAGAGTCACCTACTGAACTGTTGGCTCCATCCCTGCAGTTGTGTCCATAGGAACCTGTGTCCCAGGTTTGCGCTGAGATGTGAGGCTGTGGGCAATGCAGTCAGTGGGGCTGGGGAAGTTGCTGAATCTCCAGTAATCAAATGCCTCATTGTGGACATTTGCTTTCTCCTTAGGTGTCCTTCCGAGCTGTGAGTTTCCCTCCAGGATGTAAACACCACCTGTCACATCTTGATGTTACCTGAAAGCTCCATGGAGAAACAAGGAGATGCTCCAGCCAGAGAAATGCTTTTGGGTTTGTGGAATGAGCTGTGTGTGTCCTGGGGTGAAAATGAGTTCTGAGACCTTAGGAAAGGGGGAGACACTGAGTGGTGTGAGGCAGATCCTTCTGTTCTCAGCAGGTAAGAACCAAGTAAGGCTCCAGGCACAAAGCTTAGTGATCATCCCCTTAGAAAGGAAAAGCAGTGGAGAGTCTGCATTCTGAGAAATGGCTTTGATGTTCCTCAGAAAGATCTCCCCTAAAATGCCATTGTCTTTTTCTTCATGTTTAGTGCTTCACACCCAGTGGCAGCAGATGTCCAACAGCAGCTCCATCACCCAGTTCCTCCTCCTGGCATTTGCAGACACACGAGAGCTGCAGCTCTTGCACTTCTGGCTCTTCCTGGGCATCTATCTGGCTGCCCTCTTGGGCAACGGTCTCATCATCATCACCATTGCCTGTGACCAACACCTCCACACCCCCATGTACTTCTTCCTCCTCAACCTTGCCCTCCTCGACCTGGCTTCCATCACTACCACTAGCCCCAAATCCATGGCTAATTCCCTCTGGGACATCAGGACCATCTCCTTCTCAGGATGTGTAGCCCAAGTCTTTCTCTTTGTCTTCTTGGTTGGAGCAGAGTTTGCCTTTCTCACCATCATGTCCTACGACCGCTATGTTGCCATCTGCAAACCCCTGCACTATGGGACCCTCCTGGGTAGCAGAGCTTGTGTGCACATGGCTGCAGCTGCCTGGGGCACTGGGTTTCTCAATGCTCTGCTGCACACGACCAATACATTTTCCCTGCCTCTGTGCCAGGGCAATGCTGTAGAACAGTTCTTCTGTGAAATCCCACACATCCTCAAGCTCTCCTGCTCATATTTCTACCTCAGGGAGGTTGGGCTTCTTACAGCTAGTGTCTTTGTGGCAATTTGTTGTTTTGTTTTCATTGTGGTGTCGTATGTGCGGATCTTCTGGACTGTGCTGAGGATCCCCTCTCATCAGGGACAGCACAAAGCCTTTTCCACATGCCTCCCTCACCTGGCTGTGGTCTCCCTGTTTATCAGCACTGGAATATTTGCCAACCTGAAGCCCCCCTCCATCGCCTCTCAATCTCTGGATCTAGTGGTGTCAATTCTGTATTCCATGGTACCTCCAGGACTGAACCCCCTCATATATAGCTTGAGGAACCAGCATCTCAAGGATGCAGTGTGGAAACTGAAAACTAGATGGTTTTCTGAAGCAATGAACTGCTTATCAGCTTCTACATAAGAGTTATCATGCAACCAATAGCAGACCCAACCTGGCTTCTCTATTTTTTTGTTAGTTTTGCTGGTTTTTCTATTGCAATAATGTTGTCATCGTGTTTTTAAATCACTGTCTTCTTCTCATTTCTTGCTGATTGGCTGTGTAAATCAGGAGCTGAGCTCTCTGTGTGTTTAAATAAAATAAAGGGATTTTCAAAACCTTTGTTTCCTGATATCTTTCCTCCAAGGCCTTTTGGAGCTTCCGGGACATGTCTTGTGGGCACGGGTGGTGGGGAAAGGAGTTCCGACACGGCAGCACTGCCAGGCACCAGTGCTTGATCTCCCAGAGCTTTTCTCTCTCCACTTCAACACTCTCCTCCTCACCCCTTGCTTTGCTGTAAGGCTTGATGTCCAACTCTCCCACCACTATAAATAAAAAGTGAACCGATTTCCTACTGACATTTATTACGTACCAGTCCCACAGCTCTTGTCCCTGCTGGTCTCTCACCCAAGGCCTTTTTCACACAGCTCCAAATACATCAGGGGTTCATGGCCTTGTCTCATCAACACTTAGAACATCTATGGACTGGGATCCCCCATCTGCACTGGGTTCTTGCTCATTGTTTCACCCTGAAAGGTTTCACAGACCCCGGTTCTCCCAGCTTCTCCCTGTCCATGATGTGCTCCAGACCCAACCATTGTTCTCATCTGGGCAGGACTTGCTCCAGGCTGGGCAGGGTCTTCCTTCTGCTATGAGCCCCATACTGGACACGGCAGCCCTGATGTGTCCTCTGGTGGTTTAACCTTTGCCAGCAGCCGGATCCCCCCAGCTGCTCCCTCCCTGCCTGGAACCAACAGGACAGAGGGAGAGAATGAAGCAGAAAAGTTCATGGGCCAAGAGGAAGGAAAGGAGGTCAGTGACCAATGATTCTCACTGGCAAAGATGTGTGGACTTGCTGAATAGCCATTTATCTTACTTCCTGTTAAGAAAGGTTCAGATGGATGAAATATTGAAGCCCATCCTCTCCCACTCTCTCCCAGGCTCAGATGACTCTGTGTCTCCCAATTCCTCTGCCCACCCCAACCTAAGGAGGATCACGGAGTACGGTCAAGAGGGGGTTAACTATCAGTGAAGATTCTCTCTTCTGCTCCTTCCTCCTCACACTTCTCCCCTGATCCAGTGTAGCTCCTCTCCATTGATCCCATTGCATTAGCGGTCAGGGCTGTGTATGGTTCATTGTTTTCCCTCTACCCATGGGCCAGTGTCAGGGCCCTGAGAGCATCCATGGGCCTTCATGGTCCTGACCAGCATCTCCCAGGCCTCAACCCACCCCTCTGTCCATGACCCAGGAGACACTGAAGACAGGATTGAGTTCCAGCCCCAGCTTGATCTGCAGGTGTGTGGGTCTCCAGACACAGCCCCAGTTTCTCCTGTCCATGGACCTTATTGAGTGTGACTCAGAATCACTTCCCAGTTCGGTTCTTTCTCGGGTGAGCAATGGAATAACACCATGGGTCTTCAGGTTCCAGACCCCAGCAGATTCACAGAGAGCTTGGGTATTTTTGCTGCCATCCTTCCCATCACTTGGTCACGTTTTGTGGAGAAGGGAAGTTAAAGCAGGTGAGATTTAAGAGCTTCAGTGACTGAAAGGGGGTGCAGAGACATCAAATGTGAAAAGATCTAAAGGCAATGCTTGTTCAAAACTTTTCTCTTCCTTTCTTGGATGACTTCAACTTTGCACAGGACCCTGTAAGCACTGGGACTTCTCCACCTCCCTCTCTTTTAGCATTTAAGCTGACAGCACCTGAGTCAGGGTGTGGCTCAAAGTCCAGATGGAGATCCGTGACAAGTGGTGTCCCTCAGGGGTCCGTACTGGGACCGATGATGTTTAGTATCTTCATTAATGATACTGACAGCGAGATTGATATGATTGGGATATGACTGGGATATAAACTCTTCAGGAGGGGTAGAAAGGGTAGGAGAGGAGGTGGAGTAGCCCTCTTCGTAAGGGAGGACTTGGACACCTCTGAGATGGACTGTGGCGATGAGGAGATTGAGTGCCTGTGGGTTAAGATCAAGGGAGCCCATAACAAGGGAGACTTTGTGATGGGAGTCTGTTACAGGCCACCCAGCCAAGGAGAAGCAGCTGAGGAGCTCTTCTTTAAACAGCTGGGGTCAATCTTCAAGTCAATGCCTCTTGTCCTTGTGGGAGACTTCAAGCTCCCTGATATCTGCTGGAAGTACAATATAGGAGAAAGAAGCAGTCTAGGAGGTTCTTGGAGTTCGTGGAAGACAACTTCCTTGCACAGCTGGTTAATGAACCTACGAGAGAAGGTGCCCTCCTGGACTTGCTGTTTGTCAACAGAGAGGGCCTTGTGGGGGATGTGACAGTAGGGGGTCGCCTAGGACTAAGTGATCACGAGATGATAGGGTTTTCTGTCCTAGGTGAAGTGAAGAGGGTGCTAAGCAGGACGGCAGCACTAAATTTTCAGAGGGCAGACTCTGAACTGTTTAGAAGGCTGGTTGGCAAAGTCTCCTGGGAGACAGCACTTGAGGGCAAGGGAGCCCATGAGGGCTGGGAGCTCTTCAAAAAGGAGATCCTGGCAGCTCAAGAGAAAGCCATCCCCGTGTTCTGGAAAAAAGGCCGGCAGGGGAAAAAACCAGCTTGGTTGAGTAGAGAAATCTTGAGTGAAATTAGGAAAAAAAGGAATATTTATAAGCTCTGGAAGAGGGGACCGGCCTCTTGGGGGGACTACAGGAGGGAAGCGAGGCTATGTAGGGAAAAAATCAGAGGGGCTAAGGCCGAGCTAGAGATCAGATTGACTAAGTCTGTAAAAGATAACAAAAAATCTTTCTATAAATATATAAACAATAAAAAGAGGACAAGGGAGACCATACAGTCCCTTTTGGACTCAGAGGGAACAACAGTGACAGGGGATGAGGAGAAGGCTGAGGTACTCAATGCCTTCTTTGCCTCAGTCTTTAATTGTAAAGAAAGCTGTTCCTTCTGCGTAGGTACCCTGGAAACAGAGGAGCAATACGAGGCTCCCATGGTCTAAGAGGAGGTGGTCAGAGCCCTGCTTGGCCAACTGGACACCCACAAGTCCATGGGGTCAGATGGGATACATCCTAGGGTATTGAAGGAGCTGGCGGACGTATTGGCCAAACCCCTTTCCATCATCTTCCAGCAGTCCTGGAAGACTGGGGAGGTACCTCTGGACTGGAGGCTGGTTGATGTAGTTCCCATTTACAAGAAGGGTAGCAGGGAGGATCTGGGAAACTACAGACCAGTCAGTCTGACCTCAGTGCCAGGGAAAGTCATGGAACAGGTGATCTTGAGTGCTATCATGAAGCACATGCAAGAGAACCAGGTGATCAGGCCCAGTCAACATGGGTTTACCAGAGGCAGGTCCTGCCAAACCAACCTGATCGCCTTCTATGACAAAGTCACTCGGCTGCTGGATGAAGGAAAGGCTGTGGATATGGTCTTTCTGGACTTCAGTAAAGCCTTTGACACAGTTTCTCACAGCATTCTGCTACGGAAACTGTCAGCCTCTGGCCTGGACAGACACACACTCTCCTGGGTAGAAAACTGGCTGGATGGCCGGGCCCAGAGAGTGGTGGTAAATGGTGTTAAGTCCAGCTGGAGGCCAGTGACAAGTGGGGTTCCCCAGGGCTCAGTGCTAGGTCCAGTCCTGTTCAATGTCTTCATCAATGACCTGGATGAGGGCATTGAGGGTACCCTTAGCGAGTTTGCAGATGACACAAAGCTGTGTGCAAGTGTGGATCTGCTGGAGGGTAGGGAGGCTCTGCAAAGGGACCTAAACAGGCTGGACTACTGGGCAGTGTCCAACGGCATGAGGTTTAACACGGCCAGATGCCGGGTCCTGCACTTGTGGCACAACAACCCTATGCAGAGCTACAGACTGGGAGAAGCCTGGCTGGAAAACTGCCAGGAGGAGAGGGACCTGGGGGTGTTGGTCAACAGCAGACTGAACATGAGCCAGCAGTGTGCCCAGGTGGCCAAGAAGGCCAATGGCATCCTGGCTTGGATCAGAAACGGTGTGACCAGCAGGTCCAGGGAGGTGATTCTCCCTCTGTATTCAGCACTGGTGAGGCCGCTCCTTGAATATTGTGTCCACTTCTGGGTCCCTCACCACAAGAAGGATGTTGAGGCTCTGGAGCAAGTCCAGAGAAGAGCAACGAGACTGGTGAAGGGGCTGGAGAACAGACCATATGAGGAGCAGCTGAGAGAGCTGGGATTGTTTATCCTGGAGAAGAAGAGGTTGAGAGGAGACCTCATTACTCTCTACAAGTACCGGAAAGGTGGTTGTGGAGAGGAGGGAGCTGGCCTCTTCTCCCAAGTGACAGGGGACAGGACGAGAGGGAATGGCCTCAAGCTCCACCAGGGTAGATTTAGGCTGGAGATTAGGAGGAGGTTTTTCACGCAGAGGGTCATTGGGCATTGGAATAGGCTGCCCAGGGAGGTGGTTGATTCCCCTTCCCTGGAGGTGTTTAAGGAGGTCTTGAGGGACTTGGTTTAGTGTTAGATAGGAATGGTTGGACTAGAAGATCCGATGGGTCCCTTCCAACCTGGTTGTTCTGTGATTCTGTGATTCTGTGATTCTCTGCCCTCTCTGGGCTCCCTTGAGGTGTCCCTGGGGCTCCAGGGGAATCTGATGACAAACAGGCTGAAGTCATTGCTGATGTTCCCTCTCTCAGCTGTGAAGAGAAACTTTTTTCATGCAGTGTCGTTGCTCCTGTTAGAAACATACCTGGGCATGAGAATCGATATTTTTGTCCCATCATTAGACAGGACAGCAGGAAGTAACAGGGTATTTATCTCATTTCTCCAAACTGGGGGAATCTGTTCCGTTGATTGAATTTAGACATTTCATCCTGGGTCTTAAGACCTGGGGCTGGGAAGACACTCAGTTCCCTTCTCTCCCAGCCATGGCTCTGTTCCCAGCAAAGCCTTTGCACACATGGGGTCTTAGAAAATTGCTCCTAGAATTCCTGATGGCAGGGATGAGCTTGCCTGGTGTAACAGCTGCAGGGCTATAGCCACAGTGGGCAGCAATTCCTTCAGCCAGGGACACAGGCAGGAGGAGCTGGAGCTGTTCCTGTGGGAGACAGAGCTGGGACATGGTCACAGAGCTCAGGAGAGATGGGCTTAAACAACAGCATCCTCCAAGCTGAGTGTCTGAGATTCAGACAAAAACCAGTGCCCCATGATGAGTGTTTGCTTTTTAAGGACTAGTAAATGGCACTGTGTGGGCAGTGCTGAATTTTGGAAGAGCAGGTGTAGACAGATCTGAGATTCCCTGTGTCCTCTTTGCCTCTGTCTTCCCCACCAAGGTCTCCCAGGCCTCTGTGACTCAGGGCAGGACTCTGGGGGAGATCAACCAGTGGTAAGTGGGGATCAAGTCAGGGATCACTTGAGCAAACCCAATCCTTCCCAGTCTGTGGGACAGGAGGGGCAGCATCCCAGGGAGCTGAGTGAGGAGGACCGTGTCACATCAGGCCAATCTCCAACATTTTCACAAGGTCATGGAAATGGGGGATCTCCCTGACCACTGCCATCACCCCCACATTACATGTCTTTTTCAGAAATGGCCAGTGAATGGGCAGCTGATTGAAAAGCGTTGCTGAGATGTTCTCTCCATGTATTCCATTTCTGGATATCTGAATTGGATTTCCCTTGGGCAGATTGTGTCTCACCATCCTTCTATGACCCAACTCCTCTATGACCTGAATAATTGTTAACCCAAATTTTCTATGATCCAACTCTTCTATGACCCGACTTTTCTAAGACCTTTCTATGATCCTGTTCCTTCCTTTCCCTGACTAAATTCTCATGTTCTTTAAACTCTCCTCTTCCATGACTCAAATCTTTTATGACCCTTCTTACCACCCAAATCTTTTAGAGCCTGAGACTTCTGTGACCCAATACCTCTATGAGCCTTTTATGACTGAACTATGCTATTACTCCTCCATGATACAACTCATCTATAACCTGACTCTTCTTTGACCTTGATCTTTGATCTTACATGGTCAGACCCTTCTGTGACATGAGCCTTCTGTCCTCTGGCTCTTCTGTGATTTGACTTTCTATGATCCAAGTCTTCCATGATTCTTCTGTAACAGAAATCATCTATGACCTGACACTTCTATGACCCAACTCTTCTAAAACCCAACCCTTTGACGACCCAACTGTTCTATGAATGAAAATTACTATTAACTGACCCTTCTATGACCTGACTTCTGTCTGACCTGACTCTTAAATGAGCTGCCACCTGTGTTATTATGACTTCTATGACCCAACAGTTCTATCACCAAACTATACCCTAAGTGCTTCTATGACACTTCAGTGACACACCCCTTGTACAACACTGCTCTTCTAGGAGCCTTCTATGACCCATCTCTTCTATGAAACAACTCTTCTACCACCCAATTCTTCTGGGACTTCTCTGTGATCTGACTCATGTAGAGTCAGAGCCTTCTACAAATAAAGCCATCTATGACCCAATTATTCTCTGATCCTTCTATGACCTGACTCCTCTCTGAATCCATGACCAACCATTTTATGACCTGACCCTTCTATGACCTGACTCTTTTATGTACCTTTAAGGGGCAAAGCCTTCTATTATCCAAATAAACTCTCATACTTCTATTACTCAATACTGCTATTACCTGAAAAATCTTTTATCTCAGACTTCCATCACCTGACACTTTTAGGAACCTTCTGTGACAGAAATCATCTGTTCTTCCTCTAAGACCTTACTCATCTATAACTCAGCTCTTCTGTGACCCACCTCTTACATGACCAGGCCCTTCCATGACTCAAGCCTTCTATGACACAACACTTCATTCCATAACCTGACTCTTGTCTGACTGTTCTGTGATGTCACTTTCCTAACTCTTCCAGGAACCTTCTGTGAGCAGATTCTTCCATTACCTGACTGTTCTATGACTCTTCTATGACCCAACTCTTCTCTGAACCAAGCATTTTGTCACCCTTTCTATGAATAAACCCTTCTAAAACCCAAATAAACTCACACTTCTATGACACAACTCTTCTGTGGCCTGAATATTCTATGACCCTTTTATGAACACAATCATCTATGATCCACTTCTGCTATGAAAATTCTATAAACCTTCTATCACTGCACTCCTTAGTTACACCTCTGTGACTCAACTCTTCTCTCAGCTGACCCCACTCATAACCAACATTTCTTTTTCTCAAAACTTTTATGACGCTGCCCATCTCTGACCAAGTTCTTCTATAACTGCAGGGAGCTGAGTGAGAGCCTTGGCATCTCCCATAACCCTACAGGTCTGTATTTGGAATTCCATGGAATAACTGCTGTGATTCTGATTCAGCAATGTCCAAATGTTCATGGCACAAGTGCCATTGTAGCCAAAGCCAGATCTACCTGCCTGGGGGTCAGGCCTTGGCCTTTCTGCTTCATCAGTCAAACCCAGGCTGTTCTCAGCATCACAGCTGCCTGCACAGCACCTTTGCATTCCTGCAGTCATGGCCTCTAATTATCAGCCCTAACAAGTCCCTGGGGAGGCTTTTTCACTAGCAATCCACACTTGACATTTAGACTTGAAGGAATTTTGAGCTTTGTTTTTAACTTTATTGAGATGTTCTCTCAATCTCCACTCAGCAGGTGTCTTTCAAGGACTTAGCAGCAAATCCACCCTTGGTCTCATTAAACTACGGAAAGACTTAACAAGCTCTTTCTCTTCCTGTTGTTTTCTTAAGGTCTTCAGGTCTTGCACAGGTCCTTGGAGTCATTTCCCAGTGTGGTTAAAGAGGAAGAATTAAAAATACACATTTTTAAAATGCACCCAATAAAACTACATTTTATTTTAAAATGTACATTTCCATATTTTCAGAATCATATAAATATTTGGGTTGGAAGGAACGTTAAAGCCCATCCAGTTCCAACCCCCTTGCTATAAATAGGGACACCTCCCACTGGACCAGGCTGCTCAAGGCCCCATCCAAGCTGGCCTTGAACACCTTCTGGGACAGGACAGCCACAGTTTCCCTAGGCAACTTGGGCCAAAGCTCATACCACTTTCCTTATGAAGAATTTCATAATAACATCTAATATAAATCTTTCCCCTTCCAATTTAAATCTATTCCCCCTCATGCTATCCCTCCATTCCCCTGTAAAATGTCCCTCCCAAGCCTTCTTAGTGACCCATGTCATATACAGAACGGAAACTACAGATTCTCCTTGGAGACTTCTCTTTTCCAGGCTGGGGACATTCCATGAGAAGATAAATTTTAATTTGGAAAATCCCTTTAGAAAGTGCTTGGGATTGGTGGAGGTCTCTTGTGAGGGAGGAGAAGCAGGTGTCCTGGTGTCTTGGTCAATCTCCTCAGGGCAATCCTCAGCCAGCCTGAGGTCAGCTGTTCTCTGGAGTCAGACCAGGCTGCTTGGTCCATGTCAGCTTCTAGAGAGAGAGCTTAGGCATCAACAAGGCACCACAGCCATGGTTAAATGAAGGGATTTTGTCATTTGACAACTCCATGGACTCAACTATCTATCAACCACAGCTCCTGTGACACCTGTGAACGTCCATGCTCTGGTCCAGAGAAGCAGGATCCTTCTTGGATGGACAGGAGGGAAAATGCCTTTGTGAGAGTGCAGTGCCACCACGGTCGAGGCTCCAGGGTAGTGGGAGATTCTCCAGCCCTGGGGGTTCAAACCCAGCAGATCAGATGCCTTGGGATGTTCCGTGCATGGGGCTGAAGCTGGGGGAGCCCAGAGGCTTTTCAGCTTCAATGTTTCTGTGCTTGTGTGACTGAGGGGCCAGAGTCCTGTGTGGCTCTTACACCTCCTGACAGCACTCCCAGCTGTGTTTTGGGACCAGAACCACCGTTTTTTTGGTGCAGAAATCCCATCCCAATTGCTGGCTGTGTCCCCTTGCGCCTAAGCATCTGCAGCTCCCCCTGAGCCTGGTGACAGCACGGGGGGCTGTGAGACACCTCCCTTTTGGGGTCAAAAGCTTTGCTATAGGGCACAGACCCTCATTTGTGAGCTCCAAGTCCCATTTTTGAGCTTCAAGGACCAGAGCATGATTTTTAAGAAAAAAAAAAAATCTGCATTTCTATGTCCACAGCCTCAGTTTTAGAGACAAAAGCCTCTAAAAGGATTCAAAAGATCTCTTTTAGCCCTCAAAGCCTCTTTTTCATGAACAAACAGCCAAATGCCAGGTCCTGTACTTGGGGCACAACAACCCTATGCAGAGCTGCAGACTGGGAGAAGTCTGTCTAGAAAGCTGTCTGGAGGAGAAGTACCTGGGAGTGTTGGTTGACAGTGACTGACCATGAGCCAGCAGTGTGCCCAGGTGGCCAAGAAGGCCAATGGCATCCTGCCTTGTATCAGAAATGGTGTAACCAGTAGGTCCAGGGAGGTTATTCTCCCTCTGGACTCGGCACTAGTGAGGCCACTCCTTGAATCCTGTGTGCAGTTGTGGGCCCCTCAGCACAAGAAGGATGTTGAGGCTCTGGGCAAGTCCAGAGAAGAACAACGAGGCTGGTGAAGGGGCTGGAGAACAGGCCCTATGAGGAGCGTCTGAGAGAGTTGGGGTTGTTTAGCCTGGAGAAGAGGAGGCTGAGAGGAGACCTCATTGCTCTCTGCAATTACCTGAAAGGAGGTTGTAGAGAGGAGGGAGCTGGGCTCTTCTCTCAAGTGCCAGGGGACAGGACTAGAGGGAACGGCCTCAAGTTCCGCCAGGGGAGATTTAGGCTAGAGATTAGGAGGAAGTATTTCACAGAAAGGGTCATTGGGCATTGGAATAGGCTGCCCAGGGAGGTGGTTGATTCACCTTCCCTGGAAGTGTTTAAGGCACGGGTGGACGAGGTCCTGTGGGACATGGTTTAGTGTTAGATAGGAATGGTTGGACTCGATGATCCGATGGGTCTCTTCCAACCTGGTGACTCTATGATTCTATGATATAAGAGTAGATCAAAAAAAGTCCGGTTATAGATGGTTCGTATAATGGAGGAGTAATAGCATACTTCAGTCATAAAAGGCTCACAGAGGTCATAAAAGGCTCTGTCAGGTCACAGAAGTCTAAGGCCATAAAAGATTTGGGTGGCAAGAAGGATTTGGGTCATGGAATTTTTGAGTCATATAAGCATGAGAGTTTACTCAGGAAAAGGAAAGAAGAGGTCATAGAAAGGTCTTAGAAGAGTCAGGTCATAGAAGAGTTGGGTCAACAGTTATTCAGACCATAGAGGAGTTGGGTCATAGAAGGATAGTGAGACACAAGCTGCCCAAGGGAAACCCAGTCCACTTCTCTTTCAGACATCCAGAAAGAGGAAAATGTCTCAGGCAAAGCCTTTAAATCCCCTGCTCATCTGTTGGCCATTATTAAAAAGGACATGTAATGTGTGGGTGATGGCAGTGTTTGGGGAGTTCCCCCCTTCTCTGTGACCTTCTGAAAATGATGGAGAGTTGCCTCATGTGACATCATCCTCCTCACTCAGCTCCCTGGGATGCTGCCCCTCCTGTCCCATAGACTGGGAAGGATCGGGTTTGCTGACTTGATCCCCAGTCACCACTAGATGATGTCCTCCAGAGTCCTGCCCTGAGTCTCAGAGGCCTGGGAGACCTTGATGGGGAAGACAGAGGCAAAGAGGACACAGGGAATCTCAGATGTATCTACACCTGCTCTTCCTAAATTCAGCACTGCCCACACAGTGTCCCTGAAAATGCAAACACTCTTCATGGGGCACTTGAATGGCCTTTCATGTTGAGATGGAGTTTTTGTCTGATCCCTTACTCATCTTGGATGATGGTGTTGTTGAAGCCCATCTTTCCTGAGCTCTGTGACCATGTCCCAGCTCTGCACCCCAAAGGAACAGCTCCAGCTCCTGCTGCCTGTGCCCCTGGCTGAGGGCATTGCTGCCCACTGGGGCTGAAGCCCTGCAGCTGTGGCACATGCCAAGCTCATCCCTGCCATGAATAAACCTGGGACCAAATTTCTAAGACCCCATGTGTGCAAAGGTTTTGCTTAGAGCAGAGCCACAGCTGGGAGAGAAGGGAGCTGAGTGTCTTTCCAGACGCAGGTCTTAGGACCTAGGATGAAATGTCTAAATGGAACAGATCCCCCCAATTTGGAGAAATGAGATCATTCCCCATAACCTTCCTGCTGTCCTGTCTAATGACGGGACAAAAATATCGATTCTCATGCCCAGGCATTTTTCTAACAGGAGCAATGACAGTGCATGAGAGAAGTTTCTCTTCACAGCTGAGAGAGGGAACATCAGGGACGGCTTCAGCCTGTTTCTCAGCAGGTTTCCCTGGAGCCCCAGGGACACCTCAAGGGAGCTCAGAGAGGGCAGAGGAATTGCTCCCTTGGGCTGCTCCTGTGCTGCTGAGCTGGGCTGGGCTCCTGGGACAGTGTGAGCTGATAATGAGAGGGCAGTTCATAAAAGATCCAGGTGTGGGCAGGAGCAGCTCCTCTGCAAAATCCAGCAGGGCTGAGGGCACTGCCTGCAGGCAGCAAGAAGGGATAACTGAGGGAGGCAGCAATATGGAGTTGGAGAAGGACTGAATGTTCATTCAAGGAGAAATCACAGTCACAAATACAGTAAGTCTCTGGGTGCAGGGCAGTGCAGTCACAGTTCCTGGGAAGATATCCTAGATCTTTCACTGGCCACAGATTTGGGAATCTCTGAGGAAGACTCTCAGAATTTGCCTAGTGCAGAGGAGAGGGACACTGCTCTGGAACCAGGATTCTCCACTGCACCAGCAAAGGACTGGGTGTGAGGGCTGTCTTCTCCCAGGGGTGGCTCCAGGGCTGTGAGTGCAACCAGGGGTGTGCTTCAGCTCCCTGCCAGGAACCTCCCTGTGCTCCTTTTGAGGGAAGGAGGGACCCCCGGCAGGGCAGGATCCTCCTGCTGTTGAGAGTGTACTGTGTGTCAGGGCTGCTCACAGCTCCAGGTCACCCCCACAGAAATTGCAGAGGGTCTTTTTGTAGACTGACATCAGGGCAGCATCTACCTGGAGGTGATGGATTCTATTCTTCCACGTTTCCACTCCTGGTGCTTGGGGGACAGTTGGGATGGGAATTTATTTCCTCTTCTTGAAAGGCACTGGTACTCCAGTTCCCATTAGGATTTGTGTGAGCTGCTCCTCAGCCCCTGAACTCCCAGAGGTGCCCTTGGGCAGGGCCTCACTGCCAGGAGGGGTCTGCAGGGCAAAGCTGAGCACACAGTGTGTGGGGTGGGCTCTGTGAGCACAGACAGTGGGGGGGATCCAGGGACAAAGAACAGCTCCCAGCTGGGGCAAACTCCAGGCAGGAGAGACATGGGCAGGGATGGAGAAGGATCTGCTCCCATTGACACCATGGGAAGTGGGATCTGGGCATCTCCCTGCCTTCCCCTGCAGTGCAGACATCTCTGATGGAGCAAGCCCACTCTTGTCTCCCACCTGTTCTCCTCAGGCCATGCCTGGTCAGTCACCTTCTCAGCATCCTCACCCCTTCAATGGAGTCATTATCACCCCCTTGACTGTCTGTGTCATTGCTGTTTCCATCAGCAGCAGTGCTGTGTATGTCTCCCTCTTTCCTCTTCTGCCTTTGCTCTCCAGGTTCTCATCACTGGACCTTCTGGGATGGGGATTGAGTTAAGCTGCACTTCAGAGACCAGTCCTTTAGGTCCTGACGTGCATATGTAGCCGTAAGAGTAAAGAGGCTAATCACTCTCCTAACTGACAGGTTCGGGCAATGCAAATGAGTAGATTCTGTTTTCAGGACACCTGCATTGGTGACATTTAATTCTTTGCTTGCAGGTTCCTGCTGTGCTTCAGGCTGCCTAGCAGAAGGGCACAGCTCTCCCATGGTATCTCTGTGTCATCTGGCAGTCCCATGGAGAAGATACCTCAGCACTAAGTCCATGGAAGTGCTGCTCATCAGCTGTGTTGGGGAAGCAGCAATGAGACCTCTGGTTCCATGTCTGGGAGGGGAGAGCTGAGAACTCCCCCAAGGTAGGACAAGGTGAGGGTATTTGGAGATCTCCACTAGGAAACTGGATTCCTCAGCTCCCAGTAGTGCCGGTTTCTTTTGCTGGGAACACCCGAACACAAAAATTCTCCAGCACAGGGCAGCTGAGACCAGGGCTGATGGAGAGACTGGCTGTGCTCACTCTGCATGATGAGACAGCTGGTTTCCCTGTCAGTATCCAGGAAATTTCTCTTGGAGTGAAGAGGAAAAGCCAGGAGTTTCTGCATCAAAACAACCCTGAGCAGTGTTGGAGCAACCAGAACAGAAGACAAAACCCCAAATCCCCTCAGCTCTGCTCTGCAGTTGAGTAAATGGGAAGGGATAATGTAAACAAGCTCTTTGATAACAGGAGAGGATTCATCCAGAGATCACCCTGTGTTCCATTCCCCTCTTGCTGTAGGGCAGGAACAAGTCCTGCAGAGGCCACAGCACAGCCTCCTGCTCCAAGTGACACCCTCAGCGAGGAACATCCAGACCTTGTGAAAGGGACTTACCAAAGGTTTTCCTTAGTGCACAGGCAAACTGTTGGGGGTGTTTTTGTGGGATACGTATTTGATTTTGCTGAAGGGAGTCTCTCCTAACTTGCTATGTTCTTCTCCTTCTTGGACAGTGTCATATGCCTAGAGGCAGCAGATGCCCAACAGCAGTTCCATCACCCAGTTCCTCCTCCTGGCATTCGCAGACACACAGGAGCTGCAGCTCTTGACCTTCTGCCTCTTCCTGGGCATCTACCTGGCTGCCCTCCTGGGCAATGGCCTCATCATCATCACCATTGCCTGTGACCAACACCTCCACACCCCCATGTACTTCTTCCTCCTCAACCTCTCCCTCCTGGACTTGGGCTTGATCTCCACCACTGTTCCCAAATCCATGGCCAATTCCCTTTGGGATACCAGGTCCATCTCCTACAGAGAATGTTTTGCTCAGGTCTTTATGTTTCTCTTTTTCATTTCAGCAGAGTTTTCTCTCCTCGTGGTAATGTCCTATGACCGCTATGTTGCCATCTGCAAACCCCTGCACTACGGGACCCTCCTGAGTACCAGAGCTTGTGTCCACATGGCAGCAGCTTCCTGGGGTGCTGGGTTTCTCTATGCTCTGCTGCACACGGTCAATACATTTTCCCTGCCCCTCTGCCAGGGCAATGCTGTGGACCAGTTCTTCTGTGAAATCCCTCAGATCCTCAAGCTCTGCTGCTCAGATACCAGTCTCAGGGAGGTTGGGATTCTTGTGGTTAGTTCCTCAGTAGCATTTGTCTGTTTTGTTTTCATTGTGATGTCCTATGTGCAGATCTTCAAGGCCGCACTGAGGATCCCCTCTGAGCAGGGATGGCACAAAGCATTTTCCACATGTCTCCCTCACCTGGCTGTGGTCACCCTGTTTCTCAGCACCGGGGTATTTGCCCACCTGAAGCCCCACTCCATCTCCTCCCCATCCTTGGACCTGATGTTGTCAGTTCTGTATGCAGTATTGCCTTCAGTACTGAACCCCTTCATCTACTGTTTGAGGAACCAGCACCTCAAAGGTGCAGTGTGGAAACTGATAACTGGAATGTTCTCTGAAGCAATGAACTGTCCATCATCTTCTGCAGAGCATTTATCAGGCAACTCACGGCAGGCCCAGATTTGCTTCTGTGTTTCTTATTGGTGTCACTGGTTTTTCAATTGCAATAATCTTATCATCCTTATTTAATTCACTGTCATCTTCACTTTTCTTGGTGATTGTGTAAATGAGAAGATTTACTCTCTATATGTTTAAATTAAAAAAAAAAATGCTCAATGACATCTGTTTCCTGATATCTTTCCTCCAAGGCCTTTCTGGAGCTGCAGCAACAGTTCCTGTGGGCATGGGTGGAAGGGAAAAAGAGTCCTGCGTCCCTGAATTGACCTCCCTGTCTGCATTTCTCGTGGCTTGAGTCATCTCAGAGAACCGTGAATGAGGGTGACACACTGCAGGGCTGAGGTGCCTCCCGTACTCTGGGAGTGACAACCAGGCACCAGAGAGATGCTGTGACTCCTGAAGTGCCTCTGTGTGTAAAAGGGAAAGACTTGTCAGTGAGCATCCCTGGGTGCATTAGGGGTGCAAGAGGCCATCTCAGACATGGACTCCTTACAGAACCTTGGGATTTCTGTGTGACTCCAGGAACAAAGCCCACCAGCCCAGGGAGATCCATTTCAGCTGCATTGGACAGGCCCAGTGCAAGTGTTCCTGTCTGCTGTGTCACCTTGGTCCATGATTCTGGATGGTGGTGTCAAGGGTGCTAGAGCAATCATAGCAATTCTGGGGTCCTTGGAAAAGGCAGATGCAAAACCCATCTTCAGGAAAAGCAGGAATGTGAATTGGGAGAATTACAGGCAGGTCCAGAAACTCCCAACCCTAGGAAGGGGATGGAATATGTCCTGCCATTTCCAGGCCCTTGAATGACTGGGTGGAAGCCTTGACCAACTTCATCTGGTTCAGCCTGACTTGAGCAGGAGTGAGACGGATGAGCAGGATGGTCAGATCTCTCTTCAAACCTGAATTCTTCTGTGATTAAATGCAGTGCCATTGATCCCCGTAGATAAATAGCTGGGTGTGAGAATCACTTATTTTTGCCCCATCATTAAAAAAGAACCCTAGGCAGGTGACAGGGAATGATCTCATATCTCCAAGCAGAAGGATGTATCCCTTTGAGTGAATTCAGGTGTTTCATCCTGAGTCTTTAGGCCTGGGGCTGGAAAGACATTCAGCTCTCTTCTGTCCTTGTCCAGCTGCAGGGCTTCAGCCCCAGTGGGCATTGATGCCTTCAGCCCTGGACACAGGCAGGAGGAACTGGAGCTGTTCCTGTGGGAGACAGAGCTGGGACATGGTCACAGAACTCAAGGCAGATGATCTTCAAGGACAGAATCCTCCAAGAGCAGTAAGGGTCCAGACAAACTCACTCTCAACTTGAAAAGCCATTGATGAGTGCTTACTGCTGCTGGAACAGTTAAAAAAAGAAAGAAAGAAAGACACTGTGGCTGCTGCTGGATTATAGGAAGTGCAAGTGGAGACAAGCCTGAGATTCCCTGTGTCCTCTCTGTCCCTGTCTTCCCCAGCAAGGTCTCCCAGGCCTCTAAGACTCAGGGTAGGACTCTAGAGGAGATGAACCAGTGGTGGGTTGGGATCAAGTCAGGAATCACTTGAGCAAATGGGACCCTTCCCAGTCTGTGGGACAGGTGGGGCAGCATCCCAGAGAACTTGTGAGCAGGACAATGTCCCAGTGAGGCCTCTCTCCATCATCTTCCAAAGGTCATGGAGATTAAGGAATCTCCTTGACCACTGACACCACTCCCACTTGGCAGTTTCCTTTCTGAAATGCTCAACCGAGGAAGAGGGGAACTAAAGGATCTGCCCCAGACCTTGGCCCTCAAATCCCATTTCTGGATGTCTGAAAGAGAAGAGGACTGGACTTTCCTTGCTGAGATTGTGTCTCACCATCCTTCTATGACCCACCACTTCGATGCTTCTGCTCTTCTATGACTCGGTCCTTTTATGACCTGACTCATCTGTGACTCCTTTATGATCTGACTCTTAAATGAGCTACCTCTTCTATGATCCAACCTATGACCCTATTCTTGTGTGATCTGATGCTTATATAACCCTTCCAGAGCTCATAAGATCTGAGTCTTATATGTCCTGCTTTCTGTAAGCCTTGTATGACCTGAATCTTCTACAAAACATCTATGAGCAGAGTCTTGAAAAAAATCTACTATGACTTGATTCTTCTGTGACCCAACTCTTCTATGACCCAATACATCTATAAACCTTCTGTGACTGAACTTTTCTATGACCTGACTCTTGTATCACTCCACTTCTTTGACTCCTGTATGACCAGGATGCTCTATGATCTCTCTTCTATGACCCAACTCTTCTCTGAGACTTCTATCACCTTCTATGACCTGATGATTCCAGGACTCTTCTATAACCTAACTCTTCCATGACCCGACTTCTCTAAGACCCAACACTTATATCAACAGGCCTTCTCTGATTTGACTCCTCTATAACCCCTGTATTGTCCAACTAAACCCTCATGCTTCTATGACTCAACTTTTCCACAACCCCAATGTTCTATCACCCTTCTATTACCCAACACATCTATGACCTTCTGTGACCCAGCTCTTCTCTGGCTCTTCTATTGCCTGACTCTTCTGTGCAATGAATCACCCGTGCCCCATGACTTCTACAACCAGATACATCTATGACCAGACTCTTCTATGACACAACTCTTCTGGGACCCAACTCTATGAACTTCTGTGAACCAACTTTACTATTAACGGACCCTCCTACGACCTGACTCCTCTATCACTCTTCTATAGTCTGATGCTTGTATGAGACATCTCTTCTATGACACAACATTTCTTTAATCTGAATATTCCATAACCCATGAGCCTTCTGCGACCCAAGACTTCTGTGCTCCTTCCACAGTGAACAATTACAGGACTTGACTCTTCTCTTAACCCCGTCTTTCATGATCCCTCTGTGATCTGACTCATCTAAGACACGAGCCTTATCTGAAGCAAGCCGCGAATGACCCAACCCAACTCATTGATCCTTCTATGACTGTCTGTGACCTGACTTCTCTATGACTCTTCTGTGATCCAGCTCCTGTATGACTTCAATATTCTATGACCAAACCATTCTATGACCCTTCATAGCTATGATCTGATGCTTCTATGATCTGACTCTTCTATAACACTTCTGTGACCCTTCAGTGAACTGATTCTTCAGTGACTCTTCTAGGTCCTGATCCTTCTCGGAACTGACCTCTTTATTACCAAACCCCTCTCAAACCTGCCTAAATCTCACACTTCTACAACTTGATACTTTTATGACCCAAATATTCTATGACACATTCAAGACCGGAATCTTCTATGACCCAACATTTCTGTGAATCTTTTAGCAGTGAACTCCTCTGCTACTCCCCTATGACCTAACTGTTCTGCATCATGATTCTTCTCACACCCGAGATTTCTGTCATTCTATTATGAATCAACGCTTTTATGAACCAACCATTCTAACCCAAGTCTTCTTCAACCACATAAGCTGTGTGAGAGCCGTGGCTCCTCCCGTAACTCTACAGCCTCTTTTTGGAATTACATGGAATAACGGCTCCCAATTTGATTTTGCACTTTGAGAATGTTCATGACACCAGTGTCATTGTAGCCAAAGCCAGATCTGCCTGCCCAGGGTCTTGGGTCAGGGCTTGGCCTTTCTGCTTCACCAAGCAAACCCAGGCTTTTCTCAGCATCACAGTTGCCTGCACTGAGCTCCTGCTCTCCTGCAATCATGGCTTCCAATTATCAGCACTAACGAGTCCCTGGGGAGGCTTTGTTAGTAACAATCCTCATTGAGACCAATTAATACTTGAAGTTACTCTGAGTTGTGTTCTTGACTTCTTGAGAGCTCTCCTCAACCTCCTCTCAGCAACTAAGTTTCAGGACTCAGTAGCAAATGCACCCTGGGTCTCATTAAAATACAGAAAGCCTTAACGAGCTCTTTGTCTTCCTTTTGTTTTCTTCAGGTCTTCAAGCCTTGGACATCTCCCTGGAGTCATTTCCCAGAATGGTTAAAGAGGAAGATTTCAAAGTGCACCTATAAGAAAAAAGTTATGTTTAAAGTTTATATTTTGTTCATTTTCAGCTCAGAGAAAAGATGACAGAAGTTTCTACAGTGAGCATTGATGAAATGTCACCTCAGGAGGTCTAGAAAGCATGGAAAATTACCCCTTTGGGGTCTGACCCTGCATGAATAGCCTGCTCCTCACCTCCCCAGCCCAACCATTTCTGGCAGTGATCACATGGGAATTGCATCTCTTTTCCTTATGTCCCTTTCCCTTTCCATTCGAAGAGATTGGGGAAATTAGATCATTCCCTATCACATTCCTGATGGCACAATCCCCCTCCTTCCCCTCCCTAGTGATTCTCCTGCCCAACTAATGCAGTGACATTGCAGGAAAGAAGTGTCTCTGACAGATGAGGCAGGAAACATCACGGGTGGCTTCAGCCTGTTTCTCAACAGGCTCCCCTGGAGCCCCAGGGAAACCTCGAGGGAGCCCAGAGCGGGCAGAGAAAGTGCTGCCTTGGGCTGTTCCTCTGCTGCTGAGCTGGGCTGAGCTCCTGGCAGAGAGCAAGCTGCTGGCAAGTGGGCAGCAGTACAAAGAGGCAGTTCTGGGCAAGATCAACTTCTCTGCAAAGCCCAGTAGGGCTGAGGGCACTACCTGCAGGCAGAGAGGGGAGAAGAGGGAGGAGAGAGAGGGAAGAGACAGGGTGGAGTGGGAGGATGCTGAGAGCTCCTTGCTGGAGGAGTCCTCACAGACCTTCTCAAGGTGAGTCTCTGACTGTAGGACAATGCAGGAGCCAATCCTGGAGGAATCTTCTGAAGGGAGCACATTCCCCAACTCATGGTATATGTAAATACAAATCTCTCACTTTCTCTAGAGCAGATGAGGAGGACGTGCTGCAGATGAGGAACTCCAAACTGAACATTCAGAGGGACAGAATACAAGAGTTGCCTTCTGCTGCTGAGTGTTCAGGTGTAAAGGTGGATCTGCTCTGGTGGGTCCCCAGGCCTGTCCTTCCAAACAGGGTCCCTGTGTCCCAGTGTGCTGGGACGGAGACTCTGTGCCTTGCAGGGTCAGCACTCAGCCCATCACAGGAACTCATCACAGTGGTGTGGGGAGGAGTTGTGGGTGGAAGGAGAAGCTGTATGGCAGGGTCCTTCTGCTTCCAAGAGGGTGCTGCATGGATCACAAGCGGCTCACAGCTCTGGATCAGCCCTGGGATATGTCCAAAGTGATGTTTCAAGGAGGAAATCAAGACAGGGATTGCTCTAAAGGTAAGGAGCTTACCTGAGACTGTGTTTTCCCTTCCCCTTTCCAGGGGAGTAAGGAGATGGGATAAAAGCAGTAGAGACAGAGCACTCAGTTTTTAACAAGTCACTGAGATTCCTGAATTGCTTCTCTGAGTGGTCAGTAGGTTGACCAAGAGCCTTTTAAAATGCTTTAAGCAATTCTCTGCCTATGGACGACACCAGTATCACCTCTGCTGGAGCCATCAGGACTGTTCTGACCTGTTCTTTTCCTCTCTCAAGCAGGAACAAGCATCAAGGCATTGATCTCCAAACAGGCAGGTTTGTATAGGTCCAAGTGGAGTGGATGAAGATTTAGGTGTGGTTTGTATGTGCTGACAGAGTAAAGACCCAGCACAGGAAAACACCTCCAAGGAGGAAAATCGCTATGCAGAAGATCCAAGAATCATGGAATGAATCAGAACTTAAATCAGAGATGTTGTGGGAGGGTACAATTCAGAGCTCTGTGTGATCCCCTGCAATGCAGCCCCTTCCTCTGAGCAAGCCCCCTTGCCTCCTCTCCCACACAGCAAAGCCTCTGCCCTCAGGGTTCTGGGCTCCAAGGGTGAGCCCCCTCCTCTGCAGCCACAGCTCCAGTGCCCTCTCCAGAGCCCAGGGACTGTGAGCAAGTGCCCAGCAAGGTTGGTGTCTGGGAGGGGGCGAGCAAAGCTAGGCAAGGGGAACGCTGTCTGTGTGCCTGGCTGCCTCTGCCCTGGCTTCTCTCAGCCAGACCCTCACTCTGTTTTTAGCCTTTTCTTGTTCTTGCTGTTGTTCTATAGATCTCACTACCAGCCTCTGAAAGATGTGAATCTGCCTTCATCAAATGCCATAATGAAGACACTTGGCTGTCCTTGACGTGTCCTTTCAAACTGTGAGCTTACGTCCAGGATCCAAACCCATCCAATCACATCTTTGTGTTACCTCAAAGCCCCACGGAGCAGTGCAGGGATGCTGTGAGAGAGGAGATGCTGCTGGGTTTGTGAAATGAGCTGTGCGTGTCCTGGGTTGAGAGTTGGGTGCTGAGACCTTAGGACATTGTGAGAAATTGAGTGTTGTGAGGTGGACCCTCTGCTCTCAGAAGGTCCTGGTGTCTTTACTGGGTAACATGGGAGTGTGACCCACCTCCATCTCAGAAAGGTGCAAGCCCAGCACAGCTGGGAACAAGAACAAGGGAGAGAGCAGCTCCCTTCCCTCTGCACTGAGACACAGGCAATGCTCTCACATCACAGGACTCCCTCTTTTCTCCCTGAGCATAGCAGAGATGCTGAGGGATTCTGATTTCTAAGAAAAATAACCCCAGCTTAGACGGAATAAGGCTGTAAAAAAACCTGCCCCCTCAAACACTTTAATAGTTTAGGGGTCTTAGCACTGGGTGTGCAGTTGCTGCAAAGCCTTTTGTCTTATGAGCAGTTTTACCCAGAAAATTGGAATACTCAGACTATCCTCACAATCCCCATTTCTCCCTGCTGCAGAGCAGTGCTGACTCCTTGCAGCCCGCGGGCAGAGTCCCTGCTCCGCGTGGCACATTCAGACAACACCAAGCAGGTCTCCAAACACAGAGCTGAATGATGGTGAAAAGAACAAGCAATGGGGAGTTGCGAGTGAGAAATGGCTTTTTCCGTTTGTTCCTTTTTTCAGTGCTTCATATCCAGATGCAGCAGATGTCCAATGGCAGCTTCACCACAGAGTTCCTCCTCCTGGCATTCTCAGACACACGGGAGCTGCAGCTCTTGACCTTCTGCCTCTTCCTGGGCATGTACCTGGCTGCTCTCCTGGGCAATGGCATCATCATCATCACCATTGTCAATGACCACCACCTCCACACCCCCATGTACTTCTTCCTCCTCAACCTCTCACTCCTTGACCTCAGCTGCATCTCTATCACTGTCCCCAAAGCCATGGCCAATTCACTTCTGGACATCAGGTGCATCTCCTACTCAGGATGTGTTGCCCAGGTCTTCATGTTTCTTCTTTTCATTTCAGCAGAATATTTTCTCCTCACAGTCATGTCCTATGACCGCTACATTGCCATCTGCAAACCCCTGCACTACGGGACCCTCCTGGGCACCAGAGCTTGTGTCCACATGGCAGCAGCTGCCTGGGGCGCTGGGTTTCTCAATGCTCTAGTGCACACAATCAGTACATTTTCCCTGCCCTTCTGCCAGGGCAATGGTGTGGAACAGTTCTTCTGTGAAATCCCCCAGGTCATCAAGCTCTCCTGCTCACATTCCTACCTCAGGGAGGTTGGGCTTCTTGGTGTTAGTGTCTGTTTAGCACTTGGCTGTTTTGTTTTCATTGTGGTGTCCTATGTGCAGATCTTCAGGGCTGTGCTGAGGATCCCCTGTCAGCAGGGACTGCACAAAGCCTTCTCCACATGCCTCCCTCATCTGACCGTAGTCTCCCTATTTATCAGCACTGGCACGATTGCCTACTTGAATCCCCCTTCCATCTCCTCCCCATCCTTGTACCTGGTGGTGTCAATTCTGTATGTGGTAGTGCCTCCATCACTAAACCCCTTTATCTACAGCTTCAGGAACCAGCAGCTCAAGGATGCAGTGTGGAAACTGATAACTGAATCGTTCTATCAAGCAATAAACTGTTGGGCTTCTGTATAGCAGATCTAATGTAACTCACTGCAGACCCACCCTCTTTTGGTGGTATTTTCCTGGTTTGGTAGTATTTTTAAATTATAATAATGTTCACATCCTCTCTCTAATTCACTGTCTGCTTGTCTTTTCTGATTGAGTGTCAGTGTAAATGAAGACCTGTGCTCCCTGTGTGTCCGAACGAAATAAAAGCACCTGTAGCACCTTTATTTTTGGGGAAGGCCTTTCATCCAAGGCATTTTGGAGCTGCAGGGATAGTTCCTGTGGGCATGGGTAGAGGGCAAAAGAGTCCCAGCACAGCAGCACTGCCAGACACCAGCACTTGATCTCCCAGCGCTGTTGTCTCTCCACTCCCACACTCTGCTCCTCACCCCTTGCCTTGCTGTAAGGCCTGAGGGCTCTGAGCTTGGTGACAGCCATTCTGTGTGGCAGTGCTGTGCCCGCAGGCAGGGACAGGCCCTGGGAACTTGTGGGACACAACAGCCTTTCCATGAAGAGAGGGGATCTCTTCAGGGCAGAGCTTGAAGTCTTAGGCCTTTTTTTTAGAGATTCTCTTAAAACAATTTCCATGAAATTGCCCCCAGATGGAAGCCCCAGTGTCCAGATAAACAGCGTGGCTGTGCAGGGTTGGGACAGGTCACTCGAACCAGGGTTCCCATGAGAGACCTGAAGGAGCAGCCAGGCAGGGGCTGGTCTGTGCCCATTTGCATTCAACACCCTGGGGAATCTGCCTCAGGGCAATCGTCCTGGAGTCAGACTGAGCTGCCTTTCCATGAAGAGAGGGGATCTCCTCAGGGCAGTTCCTGAGGGTTAGGGCTTCTTCTAAATTTTCTTTCAGGAAGTCACTCAAGAACATGGCCCTGAGGTGAAAACACCAGTGTACAGTTAAAGAGTGTTGGTGTGCAGGGCTGGAGCATGCAGCAGTGTGCTCTCACAGCTGGGCAACCTGCAGTTCAGGTCCTGGGCCACGAGGAGGTGACGGATGAGTAGGGGGTAAGGATGTCAATTGTGTCTCAGAAACTCAGAATCCAGTAGGACACATCTGACTGATGGGGACGGTGAGGTCCGTTTTGTCTCTGAAGGTGATGGGGTAGCAGCAAGAACACGACTGGGAAAGGAGCTCTGCTCAAGCCCTCATAGGGTCTGTGAAGGGAGAGGGTTTGATTAGGGGTGGAAAACACAGGGGAGCCTTCTCAGACCAGGACCTTGCTGGCAGTGTCACTGGGCACCACGGGTCCTTCACACCTTGGCACCTGCCAGGATCTGCTGACAGCTTCTCTGGGGCAAATCCCTTGTGCTCTTTCTGTTGCCTCTGCAATGTCACAGACACAAATCCCTTACAAGTCAGGGGGCACCTCAGACCCTTTACCATTTCTTCTGCCCACGGGGATTGCATGAAGATTTGACAGTTTCTGGAAACTTCTATATGGGCACATAAACTGATTTTATTATAAAAACATATGGCTGGATAAGGGTTTAGTGGTGTCCAGGGATGATGTACCATGTGCAGAAATAGGTCTTAAGCAGCCTGCATTCCAGTACCAAGTGCAGAGAGAAGCAAATGCAGGTAGGGAGTGTACTGGTAGAAACCAGATATAGAAAGATATGGAGAGCTAGAATGATGTCAGGGGAGAGGAAAGAGTCACAAAGTGGAACTTGTCAGGAAGAATGAATGTCATGGGATGGTTACGGGTGGACAGACTATTTTTCGAGCTTCAAGATCACAGGTTTCGAGAATATCTTTGGTTGGAAAGGGCTCATAAGGATCACTGAGTCCAAGTCCCTGATCCTCACATGACTGTGTAAAATGCAACCATATGACTAAGATGATGGTCAAGATGCTCCTTGAGCTCTGCCAGGCTTCGTGGTACCACTACATCCCTGGAGACCCTGTTCCAGTGAGTGAGAACTCTGTCCATGAAGGACGTTTTCCAGATGTCCAGTTGGAACTTACCCTAAAGCAGCTTCATTCCATTTGATAGGAATGGTTGGACTCGATGATCTAGTGGTTCTCTTCCAACCCGGTGATTCTATGATTTGCTCGTGACCCATCCCTGGTAATGAGCATCTTCCCCTTCACTGCCCTCTTTGAGGAAGTTGAGGACTGGGATGAGTTCTCAGCCATGTCCTGTGCTGGGCTCTGCACACAGCCCTGCTCTGGGCTCTGACAAGCTCTGGGCAAGAAAAGAGGCTGGACAGGGGTGGTTGTTCACCTGGCAGAGGTGATGAGTGCAGGAGGAGAAGAAATGGAGAGAGAGCCAAGCTCACCCATCAGCTGGGGTGAGTGGCCAGTGCTGGAACTGACAATGGGAGAGACTGGTGCTCTGGGCATCTTCCCAGTCTGTACCTGTCACCAAGGGAACCCACCAGCCTCCTCTCTCCTGCACCTGCAGGACCAGGCTCTGCCCCTCACACCCTCTGCAGCATGTTCTCCCCCTGCATGGTCACACAGCTCAGCCAGCACTGCTGGTGTCCTCTCCCAGGCACTTCCCAGCTTAGCTCAGCCCTGTCCCTCCCAGCTCTCCCCACAGCCCTGATTTCTCTCCAGCCCCACAGAGCAGCCCAGTGTCGACTGGGCCCATGGCTGTGCCCACCACAGGGTGCAGCAGAGCTCTGGGCTCTCCCCACAGCCCCTCTGGAGGGCACAGCAGCTGATGGGGGGCAGAGAGGGATCTCTGACTCCCCAACAGCCCCAGGGCTGGAGGCTTGACCAGCTTGCCCTGCTCTCCCAGTCTGTATCCTAACTGCATTAATGGAAGACTCCTGGCAAAGACCAGGGAGATGAGGACAAGATGGGATGCACACACCTGTCTCCCTTCAAAGGAAACAAACAAATAAAAAATCAAGGAAAGCAAGAAAATTCCCTTTCAAAATATGAGAGGAGAGCTTTGCATGCTCTCACTCCATGTGTTCAGGGCTCCCTACACCCTAGAATGTCCATTCTGGGGACTGACAGCTTCAAGGCTCTGCCAGAAGAGAGACCAGTACAACTCCCAAGGCTCTGAGACCCCGTGCTCTGTGGGGTGAGACCTAACCATGATAGTGGTCCGTGTACGCTCCACCTCTTGACTGGAGAAGTTACACTGCCGAACATAAAAAGCAGTGGAATCCAGATTGGAATAAAGGACCATGCTGAAAGATCACAAGAAAACAAGCAGGAGGATAAATTAGAATGGAACTCAGCAGCTAGGCCAGGATGTCTCCCTGCACAGCCTGGAGTCAGTGATACAGCACTCGGGAAACAAATCCCATCAGGGTGAAGGAGCACAGGGCAAGGCTGAACTGCAGCTGCTTTGTTTCTCACACGCAGAGCAAGGTGCAGGCAGCTCCCAGCACAGAGACCACCTGCCTCCTTCAGATCCTCCTGGAGAGTGAGTGCAGAGGGTGCTTGTCCTGGACAGCAGAGAGGGCTCCTAGGACACAGGGCAGCATCACAGAGGGTGACATCACAGAGGCAACGCCCAGAACCATGGTTGGGGCTGGAAGGGACCTCAAATATCCATCTAGTCCAAACCCTCTGCCTTGGGCAGCAACAGCCTGGGAGGCACTGAATGAGGATTTGGACCATCAGAACTGTGGATAATTCTAAATCATGAAGCTTTGCTCCCTGAAAGATGCTTTGGAAGATAAAACCCATATGTTGGAATCTATAAATAAGGTTTTGCACTCTGAACAACTGAGGTGTTAAAAATCAAAAGAAAACTTTGAGTCTTAAAAGTGTGGCTCTTAAAATGAGTGCCTAGACATAAAAAAATGAGCATTTAGAATCTCAAAATCTAAATGTGGATGCTAAAAAATTATGAATCCTGAAAAACAGACTGGAACCCCAGAATTCAGGATTTCATTCTAGAACTTGAGACTTTGGGCACTATAGGGATGTGTGCTACAAATGAGTCTTTTGATTCTTACAGGTAGGAGAACCTCTCAGTTCCGCTGTGACCCCAAGAAATGAAGCTCTGGTCCTGACTGCAGGGCTTTAGGCACTCCAGTGGAGGCTTCAGGCTGTAAAAAAGAGGTTTAGAACCTTTACACTAGATTCTGGAACCTGGATCTTTAAAAGTAGGGGTTGGGTCCTACAAATGTTGCTTTGAAACTGAAACTGAGTCATTGAGCCCTGAATTCGGGTTTTGTGCTGTAAAACAAAGCTGTGTTAGTGAACAGGAAGGCTTTGCACTCTCCAAGTGGGACTTGAGAGGCTCCAAAATGTGGATCTGAGACCACACAATTATAGACTTTATTCTAATATGAGGCTTTGTTCCCCCAAAAAGAGGCCTTGGGGACTAAAATTGAGGTTTTGAATCCTTTTAGAGGCTTTTGTCTCTAAAACGGAGGCTGTGGATGTAGAGATTCAGACTTTGTGCATTAAATATGATGCTCTGAGGCTTAAAATGAGTCCTTGAAGCTCAAAAAGGGGTAAGATCACAAAGGAAGGTCTGTGCCCTATAACAAGGCTTTTGGCCCCAAAAGGGAGGTGTCCCCCAGCCCCCCACACTGTTGCCAGGCTTGGGGGGACCTACAGATGCTAAGGGGCAAGGGGGCAGAGCCAGGGGCTGGGGCGGGGGTTCTGCACCAGAAAGGGGGGACCTGGCCCCAAAACGGGACTGGGGGCACTGACAGGAGGTGCTGGAGCCACACAGGACTCTGGCTCCTCAGTCACACCAGCACAGAACCATTAAGGTTGAAAAGCCTCTGGGCTCCCCCAGCCCCAGCCCAGCCCTGTGCAGGGAAAATCCCAAAGTGCCAAATCTGTTTGGTTTGAATCCCCATGGGTGGAGAATCCCTTGCTAGCCTGGAGCCTAGGCAGGGGCTGCACCACACTCATACAAAGGCATTTTTCCCTCCTGTCCATCCAAGAAGGACCCTGCTCCTCTGATCAAGAACATGGACGTTCCCAGGTGTCACAGGAGCCATGGTCAATGGATAGCTGTGTCCATGGAGCTGTCAAATGCCCAAATCTTTTTCTTTTTTTTTAATCACAGTCTCGATGCCTTGTTGATGTCTAAACTCTCTCTAGATGCTGACATTGACTGAGCCACCTGGTCTGACCTAAAAGAACAGCTGACCTCAGGCTGGATGAGGATTGCCTTGTGGAGATTGACCCAGACACCAGGACACCTGTTTGTCTTCACTCACAAGAGGCCTCCTCTTATCCCAAGCCCTTTCAAAAGGGATTTTCCAAAGAAACATAGATCTTCCCATGGAATTTCCTCAGCCTGGACAAGAGAAGGCTTCAGGAAGACCCTATAACATCCATCGGGTATATAATTAGGGTCACCAAGAAGGCTGGGGAGGGACTTTATACAAGGGAATGGAGGGATAGGACAAGGGGGGCTAGATTTAAATTGGAAGGGGGAAGATTTAGATTAGACGTTAGCAAGAAATTCTTCATAAAAAAGATGGTGAGGCTGTGGCCCAGGTTTCCCAGGGAAACTGTGGCTGCCCCATCCCTGGAGGTGTTCAAGGCCAGCTTGGATGGGGCCTTGAGCAGCCTGGTCCAGTGGGAGGTGTCCCTTCTTATGGAAAGGGGGTTTGAACAGGATGGACTTCAAAGTCCCTTCCAGCACAAATCATTCTATGATTCTGAAAAGCATGGAAATATAAACTTTAAAATAACACATATTTTTCTTAGATGCATTTTAAAATCTTCTTCTTTAAACACATTGGGAAATGACAGCAAGTAGCTGTACAAACCTTGAAGACCTGAAGAAAACAAGAGGAAGAGAAAGAGCTTGTTAAGGCTTTCTGTAATTTAATTAGACCCAGGGTGAATTTGCTAGCAAGTCCTTGAATGAACACTGCTGAGAGGAGATTGAGGAAACATCTCAAGAAGTCAAAAGCAAACCTCAAAATTCCTTGAGTCTTAACTGGTCTCAGTGGGGACTGTTAGTGACAAAGCCTCCACAGGGACTCCTAAGAGCTGAGAATTAGATACCATGACTGCAGGAATGCAAAGGTGCTGTGAAGGCAGCTGTGATTCTGAGAACAGCCTGGTTTTGACTGATGAAGCAGAAAGGCCAAGCCCTGACCCCCAGCCCTGAGCAGGCAGATCTGTCTTTGGCTACAATGATACTTGTACCATGAATAATTTTGACATTGCTGAATCAGAATCACAGCTGTTATTCCATGTAATTCTAAATACAGGCCCATAGGGTTATGGGAGATGCCAAGGCTCTCACTCAGCTTCCTGCAGTTATAGAAGAATTGGGTCCTAGATGGGCAGGGTCATGAAAGGGTTGAGTCATAGAAGAGGAACAGAAATCTTGGGTAGGAGAAGGGTCAGCTGAGACAACAGTAGAGTCATAGAGGAGTAACTAAGGAGTGCAGTCATAGAAGGTTTATAGATGTTTTGGATCATAGAATTTTCATACCAGAACAGGGTCATAGATGACTGAGATCATAAAAGGGTCATAGAATATTCAGGCCATAGAAGAGTTGAGTTATGGAAGTGTGAATTTATTTGGTGTTTAGAAAGGGTTTATTCATAGAAGGGTCACAAAACGGTTGGTTCAGAGAAGGGTTGGGTCATAGAAGAGTCATAGAACAGTCAGGGAATGGAAGAATCTGCTCACAGAAGGTTCCTGGAAGAGTCAAGTCATGGGAAGTCGCATCATAGAACAGTCAGACAAGAGTCAGGTCATGGAATGAAGTGTTGTGTCATAGAAGGCTTGAGTTACGGACGGGCCCGGTCATGTAAGAGGTGGGTCACAGAACAGTTGAGATACAGATCTGTCAGGTCATGGAGGAATAACAGGAGATTTCAGTCATAGAAGGTTAATAAAGGGTTGATGGAAGTGTCAGATCATAGAATTTTCTGGTAATAGCAGTATTGAGGAATAGAAGCATGAGAATTTATTTGGATAATAGAAGGATTCGGATAATAAAAGGGACATTAAATGGTCAGGTCCTAGAAGGGCCAGGTCATAAAATGGTTGGGTCATAGATTACTCAATTCAGAGTAATTTAATTAGACCCAGGGTGAATTTGCTAGCAAGTCCTTGAATGAACACTGCTGAGAGGAGATTGAGGAAACATCTCAAGAAGTCAAAAGCAAACCTCAAAATTCCTTCAGTCTTAACTGGTCTCAGTGGGGATTGTTAGTGACAAAGCCATAGTCATAGAAGGATCATAGAAGAACTGGATCATACATGGCTTGATATGTAGAAGGCTCAGACTCTAGAGGAGTCAGATCATGATGAGTCAGCGAAGAATGGGGTGCTAGAGGAGTTGATTCACAGAAGAGCTGGGTCATAGAAGGATCCTGGAAGAGCAGTGTTGTACAAGGGGTGTGTCATTGAAGTGTCAGGTCCATTGGGGATTTGGGGAGGTCCTGGATGCCTTTTGGGGGAAGTTTTTTATGTCCTAGGTCCTTTTTGGAGGTTTTGGAAGGGTCCTGGGTCCCTTCTGGGAGTGTTTTGGTGGGGTCCTTGGTCCCTTTTGAGGGGTTTGTGGGCAATCCAGGGTCCCTTGTGGAGGGCTTTGGGTCAATTTTGAGGGGGATGGAGGTGGTCCTAGATCCCTTTTGGGGGTCCTGAGTCCCTTTTGAGCATTTGAGGGGCCCTGGTTCCAATCAGGAGGGGTTTGGTAGGTTGCCCTGGGTCCCTTTCAGAGGTGTTATAGTGTGTCCTGGGTCTGTTTTGAGGGAGATGGGGGTCCTGGGTCCAATCTGGAGGTATGAGGTGGTCCTGGATAACTTTTGGGGTATTTGAGGGGATCCTGGGTCCCTTTTGGGGGTTTGGAGGAGCATGGAGCTTGTGTGTCCCAAGGACTCTACATGTGGCCTTGCTAAACCTCATCCCACTGGCCTCAGCCCATCGATCCAGCCTGCCCAGATCCCTCTGGAGAGACTCCCTACCCTCCAACAGATCCACACTTCCTCCCAGCTTAGTGTCATCCTCAAACTCTCTGGGATTGCATTTTCATCCCCTCATCCAAGTTGTTAATAGAGTTATAGGATAGAATTAGGCCCAGCACTGAGCCCTGGGGACACCCCTTGTGACCTGCCTCCAGATGGAGTTAACTCCATTTCCTACCAATCTTTGGGCTCAGCCATCCAGTCAGTTTTTCACCCAGGAGAGGCTGCACCTGTCCAAGCCAATGGGAACCAGCTTCTCAAGTAGGATACTGTGAGAAACTGTGTCAAAGGCTTTACTGAAGTCCAAGAACCCCACGTCCACAGCCTTTCCCTCATCCATCAAGAGGGTCATCTTGTCATAGAAGGCGATCAGGCTGGTTTGGTGGGACCAGCTTTTCTGAAACCCATGCTGACTGGTCCTGATCACCCAGTCTTCCTCTGTGTGCTGTTAGATGGCACCCAAGATGACCTGCTTAATGATCTTCCCTGGCACTGTGGTGGGATTGATTGGTCTGTTTCTTCCTGGATCCTCCTTCTTGTAAATGGAAGTTACATAGAATCACTAGGTTGGGAAAGACCTTTTATATCATCAGTAGTCCAGTCTGCCACTAAACCATGCCCCTCAGCACCTCATCCACTGGTCTTTTAAACACTTCCAGATGGTGACTCAACCACCCCTCTGGACAGCCTCTTTCTGGGAAGAATTTCTTCCTTAGAACCAGTCTGAACCTCCCCTGGAGGATCCTGACACCATTTCCTCTTGTCCTGTCCCCTGTCACTTGGGTGACCCTTTCAGGTAGTTCTAGAGAGCAATAGCATCTCCTGGGAGGCCTTGGCAAGGAAGGATTCAATCCCCTCTTTTACAGCTCAAAGTGTCCATACGACAAGCCAAAGCCCTGCAGTTGGGACCAGAGCTTCATTTCTAGAGGTCAAAGAGGAACTAATATCTTCCCCTCCCCTGCAGGGTCAAAAGACTCACTTGTAGCATCACTCTCATCCCTTTAGTGCCTAGTGCCTCTGTTTTGTGGTGATATCATGAAATTTAGGGTTCCAACCTTTTTTTTTAGGACTCTAGAGTTTTTTAGGATATAAAGTTACATTTCGAGAGCATAATCTCTCATTATTTTTTGTGCCTACTAACTCATTTTAAGGACTCAGTTTAGAAGCCAGAAGTCTGACTTGGAATTTCCAGTCCCTCAGTTTTCAGTGTCCAAAACCTTATTTATAGGTTCCAAAAGCTCATTCTTATCTTCCAAAACTTCTTTCAGGGAAAAAAGCCTCAGTTTTAGAATAATCCAGAACTTTGATGGCCCAAATCCTCATTGATTGCCCCTCAGAGTGTTACTGCTCAGGGAAGCAGGGAGTGGGACTATCAGGGATGTTTGTGGTCCTTCCAACCCCAACCATGGTTCTGGCTGTGGCCTCTGTGATGTCGTCCTCTGTGATGCTGCCTGTGTCCTAGGAGAACTCTCTGCTGTCCAGGATAAGCACCCTCTGCACACACTCTCCAGGAGGGTCTGGAGGAGGCAGGTGGTCTCTGTGCTGGGAGCTGCCTGCTTCTTGCTGTGTGCATGAGAAACAAAGCCGCTGCGGTTCAGCCGTTGCAGTGCCCAGTGTCAGTTCAGCTGGAGAGGAAATTCTGCCCCACGGCCAGGGTAGGTCAGGTCTGTCTGTGCCTGGTTCTGTGCAGTCATTGCTCAGAGTTTAACCTCCATGGCAGGGCCTCCAGTTCTTAAGGGTTCTGTCAGCTCCTAGTCTTATGCATCCTAGGAGTGGCAGACGAGGTTCCTGGTTATTTTCCACATGGGAGATGTTCCCAGTCCAGCTGGTTCCATTTTTGTTTAGCTATGCCAGTCTGGCACCCTTCTTCTCTCAGATCAGATTTGTTTCCCGAGTGCTTTGTCACTGACTCCAGGTTTTGTAAGGAGCCATTCTGGTCTGGATGATGAATTTGTGTTCAAATTTATTTGCCTGCTTGTTTATTTTGTGTTCTTTTGTCACGATCCTTAATTCCAACCTAGATTTCCACTGCTTTGGGGGTTTGGTAGTGTAACCTGTGACTGGGAGGCAGAGCAGACTGGGACCAGCATCAGGGTCAGGTCTCACCTCGCACAGCATGGCAGCTCATACATCTGGGAGTTGTCCTGGTCTCTCTTCTGGTGGAGCCTTGAAGCAGCCAGTCCCCAGAATGGACCTTCGTGGGTGTAGGGAGCCTTGAACATGCTGAGTGGGTGCTTGCCAGACTCTGTGTCACACGTTGAGAGGGAATTCTCTGGCCTCTCTGGAAACCTTGTACTGTGAACACGCCTGATCAAAGAAGGATGTGTCTAATGAGGATTGTTTGTCCTGGCCAGAGAAACAGCGTGGGTTTAAGCTGCACAGGGAACCTGATTTTGGTGAGGAGATTAAGCTCAGTTTCCATGGGTTTTTTTTCTTTTGTTTCCTTTGAAACAAGGCATGTGTGTGCATTCCTTCTTGTCCTCAGGTCCCTGTGCTTTACCAGGTGTCTTCCATCAATGCAGTCAGGATGGGGACTGGGAGAACTGACCGACCCCTGCTCTCCCCTTGGTGTCTTAATCCCATCCCAACCCACTGCTTGGGACAGGAGTGGCACAGGAAACTGCAGCCTTCCCAACCCCATCACATTCCCACTGTTTATTTCACATTGCTGTCTTCAGCCGTGGTCCTGTTCTTCGCCATGTACTTGAATGAACTTTTGAAATAAGGCCTAAGTCTTCAGGCCTTTCAATGAGGAGATCCTGTCTCTTCATGTAAAGGCTGTTATGGAGGGAGCTCTGTCCCACAAGTGCCCACTGCCTCTCCCTGCCTGCGGACACAGCACTGCCACACAGCACGGCTGGGACCTGACGGCTCAGAGCCCTCAGGCCTTACAGAAAAGCAAGGGGAGAGAAGGAGAGTGTGGGATTGGAGAGAGAACAGCTCTAGGAGATCAAGCATTGGTGCCTGGCAAGGCTGCCGTGCCAGGACAATTTTCCCTCCACCCATGCCCACAGGAACTGTCCTTGCAGCTCCAAAAAGGCCTTGGAGGAAAGAGATCAGGAAACAAAAGTCATTGAATACTCCTTTATTTTGTTTAAACACACAGAAAACACAGCTCCTCATTTACACCACCATTCAGCAAGAAAGGAGAAGACAGTGAGTTAAAAACAGGATGACAAGATTTCCTCAGCCGAAAAATCAGAAACACCAATAACAAATGCAGAAGCTAGTCTAAGCCTGCCATGGTAACTGCTATGCAGAAGGTGATGAGCAGTTCATTGCTTCAGAAAACCAGCCAGATATCAGTTTCCACACTGCATCCTTGAGCTGTTGATTCCTGAAACTGTAGATGAGGGGGTTCAATGCTGGAGGCACCACTGCATATAGAATTGACACCACCATTTCCAGGGATGGAAAAGACACCGAGGGAGGCTTCAGATATGCAATCGTGCCAGTGCTGACAAACAGGGAGACCACAGCCAGGTGAGGGAGGCATGTGGAAAAGGCTTTGTGTCGTCCCTGCTCTGAGGGGATCCTCAGCACAGCCCTGAAGATCTGCACATAGGACACCACAATGAAAACAAAACAGCCAAAATATAAACCAGCACTAATGCCTAGTAGCCCGTCTTCCCTGAGGTAGGAGTGTGAGCATGAGAGCTTGAGGATTGGGGGGATTTCACAGAAGAACTGTTGCACAGAATTGCCCTGGCAGAGGGGCAGGGAAAATGTATTGGCTGTGTGCAGCAGAGCATGGAGAAACCCAGCACCCCAGGCAGATGCTGCCATGTGGACACAAGCTCTGCTGCCCAGGAGGGTCCCATAGTGCAGGGGTTTGCAGATGGCAACATAACGGTCGTAGGACATGATCATGAGGAAAGAGTATTCTGCACTAAAGAGGAACAATACAAAGAAGACCTGAGCAACACATCCTGAGTAGGAGATGGTCCTAGTGTTCCAGAGGGAATTGGTCATGGCTTTAGGGACAGTAGTGGAGATGGATCCCAGGTCGAGAAGGGAGAGGTAGAGGAGGAAGAAGTACATGGGGGTGTGGAGGTGGTGGTCACAGGTTATGGTGGTGATGATGATGCCGTTGCCCAGGAGGGCAGCCAGGTAGATGCCCAGGAAGAGGCAGAAGGTCAAGAGCTGCAGCTCTCGTGTGTCTGTGAATGGCAGGAGGAGGAAGTGGGTGATAGAGCTGCCATTGGTCATCTGCTGCCTCTGGACACGGGACACTGTCATATGAGAGAAGGACGGTGACAATTTAGAGAAACCTCTGAGCCAAATCAAAGCCATTTCTCATTCTCTTCCCTGCTGCTCATACCTTGTCCCCTTTTTTTCAGCCCTTCCTCCAGCTCCATGCCTGGAGCTCACCTTGGTGACGGTTGAATTTCACAGGAGTAGCAGGGCCTATTCCCACTGGCTGTGAGGAGTTAGCACTACTCTGCAGCAGGGGGTGATGGGGACAGTGGGGACAGGGGGCACTGCTGGGGTCCCAGTTTCCTGGGGAATTCCTGGCAGCATCTGCACTGCCAGGGATAAGGATTGAGAGGGAAGAAGTGAGGTTGAGAAGCCCACCTTCTCCAACCTTGGGCAGCATCTTGGCTGACAGAAAGCTGCAGTATATATGCTGCACTCAGGGAGAACAGAGGGAGTCCTGGGAGGAGAGAGCATTGTCTGTGGCTCACTGCAGAGGGAGGGGAGCTGCTCTGTCCTTCGCTCTAGTTCCCACATACCCTGGGCTTGAACTTTTCAGAGACAGAGTAAACACACTTTCATATTCACCTTAAAAGCCACCAGGATGTGCAGAAAGGAGACAAACCTTCTACCAAGCACTGAGTATCTAACCCTTTCTCAAGGACTCAGCATTCCACTTTCAGCCCAGGACACACACAGCTCATTTCACAAACACAACACCCCCTGGCAGGAACATCTTTGTTCAGGTAACACAAAGCTGCAATAAGACAGCTTTGCACTCAGGAGGGCTGCTGAGTTCTTGGGAGGACACTTCAAGGAAAGTCAAATGTCCTAATGGTGATATCTCACTACAGAAGAGTCTGTGAATTCCTCAGGAATGCACTGCCCACAGCCACACAGAGGATCAGTGCCTGACACTGCAACTCCCATCCCCAGAGAGCCTGGCAGAGAGAACAAGAAAACATCAGCAAGAACACAGACAGGTAGAGAAACAGGGAGAAACAGAGAGAGGGTCTGGCTGCGAGAGGCCAAGGCAGAGGCAGCTGGACACACAGACAGCGTTCCCCTTCCCCAGCTGTGCTCATCCCCTTTCCAGACACCAACCTTGCCGGGCAGTTGCTCTCAGCCCCTGGGTTCTGGAGCTGTGGCTGCAGAGGAGGGGGCTCAGCCTTGGAGCCCAGAGCCCTGAGGGCAGAGGCTTTGCTGGGTGAGAGAGTAGGCAAGGGGCTTGCTTAGAGGAAGGGGCTGCACTGCAGGGGATCACACAGAGCTTTCTGCATTTTCACTTGCACAATGTTTCAGTTTTATCTTTCCTCTCATCGTCTGATGCTATCCCTTCTGCTGGGGATTTCCTCATAGGAGGTGTTTCCCTGTCCTGCATCTTCTCCCTGTCAGTGCTCACAGACCAGATCTGACCCTCTCTTCACACCACTGGCCCTACACAAACTGGTCTGTTTTACATGTGAAGCTGTGCACAGGTTTTTTTTTTGTAAGCAGTAAAGGAGAGGACAGACTGAGCCTGATGGGTGCAGCAGAGGTGATGGTGATGCTGTCCATGAAAGAGGAGTTGCTGGAAACAATTAAGGAAGCTCCAATCAAAGCTACTGATTACTCAAAGACACAGCTCAGGAGTCTCAGTGATTTTTTTCCAGTATGAGAGTCCCTTGTCCATTTCTCCCCTGGAATGCTTCAAGTGCAAGAAACAGAAAACACAGACCCAGCAAAGTTCTTTATCTTTAATGTAATACCTGCCCTGATATACCCCTTGAATTGTCCTCTTAGAAATATCATGGGGTGATGTGGAGCAGTGCTGACCTGGGTTTTTTTTGTTTTGTTTTGTTTTGTTTTGTTTTGTTTTGTTTTGTTTTGTTTTGTTTTTTTTCTGTGTCTGTGCTGGCTTTAGGAGATCCCTCCAGGAACAGCACCTGCACTGACCTGCACCCAGAGACTCACCTTCAGAAGGACTGCAAAGATTATCTCCAGATGAAGCCTCCTCTCTCCTCTGACCCTACCCTGCCTTTCCCCTCTCTCTGCTCCTACTTCTCCCATCACTGCCTGCAGGCAGTGCCCTCAGACTTGCTGGGCTTTCCAGAGGAGCTGCTCCTGGACAGAACCGTCTCTTTTATGAACTCCTGTCTCATTATGAGCTCCTTCTCTGCCAGGAGCCCAGCCCAGCTCAGCAGCAGAGGAACAGCCCAAGGCAATTCTTTCTCTGTCCTCTCTGGGCTCCCTAGAGGTGTCCCTGGGGCCCCAGGGAGCCTGCTGAGAAACAAGCAGAAGCCATCCCTGATGTTCCCTCCCTCAGCTGGGTAGAGAAACTGATTTCCTATAATGTCTTTGCCTTAATTGTGAAGGAGAATCACTGGGGAGGGGAAGGAGGGGGTGTTGTGCCACCAGCAATGTGACAGGGAATAATCTCATTTCCCCAAGCTGTCAGAATGGAAAGGGAAAGGGACGAGAGGAAAAGGGATGCAAGTCCCATGTGGTCACTGCCAGAAAGGGTTGGGCTGGGGAGGTGAGGAGCAAGGCTATTCATGCAGAGTTAGACCTCAAGGGGTACTTTTCCATGCTGCCCAGACCTCCTGAGGTGCATTTCATCAACGTCCACTATAGAAACTTCTGTCATCTCTTCTCTGAGCCGAAAATCAATGAAATATAAACTTTAAACTGAATGTATTTTTTTTTTAGGTGTACTTTGAAATCTTCCTCCTTAACCACTCTGGGAAATGAGTCCAGGGAGATGTCCAAGGCTTGAAGACCTGAAGAAAACAAAAGGAAGACAAAGAGCTCGTTAAGGCTTTCTGGATTTTAATGAGACCCAGTGTGGATTTGCTACTGAGTCCTGAACCTCAGCTGCTGAGAGGAGGTTGAGGAGAGCTCTCAAGAAGTCAAGAACACAACTCAGAGTAACTTCAAGTATTAATTGGTCTCAATGAGGATTGTTACTAACAAAGCCTCCCCAGGGACTCCTTAGTGTTGATAATTGGAAGCCATGATTGCAGGAGAGCAGGAGCTCAGTGCAGGCAGCTGTGATGCTGAGAAAAGCCTGGGTTTGCTTGGTGAAGCAGAAAGGCCAAGCCCTGACCCAAGACCCTGAGCAGGCAGATCTGGCTTTGGCTACAATGACACTGGTGTCATGGACATTCTCAAAGTGCAAAATCAAATTGGGAGCTATTATTCCATGTAATTCCAAAAAGAGGCTGCAGAGTTATGGGAGGAGCCACGGCTGTTATTCCATGTAATTCCAAAAAGAGGCTGCAGAGTTATGGAAGGAGCCACGGCTCTTACACAACTTATGTGGTTGAAGAAGACTTGGGTTAGAATGGTTGGTTCATAAAAGTGTTGGTTCATAATAGAAAGACAGAAAACCGGTGTGAGAAGAATCATGACGCAGAACAGTTAGGTCATAGGGGAGTAGCAGAGGAGTTAACTCTAAAAGATTCACAGAAATGTTGGATCATATAAAATTCTGGTCTTGAATGTGTCATAGAATATTTGGGTCACAAAAGTATCAAGTTGTAGAAGTGTGAGATTTATGCAGGTTTGAGAGGGGTTTGGTAATAAAGAGGTCAGTTCAGAGAAGGATCAGGACCTAGAAGAGTCACTGAAGAATCAGTTCACTGAAGGGTCACAGAAGTGTTATAGAAGTGTCAGATCATAGAAACGTCAGATCGTAGCTATGATGGATGATAGAATGGTTTTGTCATAGAATATTGAAGTCATACAGGAGCTGTGTCACAGAAAAGTCATAGAGAATTCAGGTCACAGACAGTCATAGAAGGATCAATGAGTTGGGTTGGGTCATTTGCAGCTTGCTTCAGATAAGGCTCGTCTCTTGGATGAGTTGGGTCATAGAGGGATCATGCAAGACGGGGTTAATAGAAGAGTCAAGTCCTGTAATTGTTCACTTTGGAAGGAGCACAGAAGTCTTGGGTCGCAGAAGGCTAATGGGTTATGGAATATTCAGATTAGAGAAATGTTGGGTCGTAGAATAGATGTCTCATACAAGCACCAGACCACAGAAGAGTGATAGAGGAGTCAGGTCATAGGAGGGTCCGTTAATAGTAAAGTTGTTTCACAGAAGTTCACAGGGTTGGGTCCCAGAAGAGTTGTGTCATAGAAGAGTCTGGTCATAGATGTGTCTGGTTGTAGAAGTCATGGGGCATGAATGATTGATTGCACAGAAGGGTCAGGTCATAGAAGAGCCAGAGAAGAGCTGGGTCACAGAAGGTCATAGATGCGTTGGGTAATAGAAGTGTGATAGAACATCGGGTTTGTGGAAAAGTTGAGTCATCTCAAAATCATTATCATTAGTTGGGCAATACAGGGGTCATAGAGGAGTCAAATCAGAGAAGGCCTGTTGATATAAGAGTTGGGTCTTAGAGAAGTCGGGTCATGGAAGAGTTAGGTTATAGAAGAGTCCTGGAGTCATCAGGTCATAGAAAGTGATAGAAGTCTCAGAGAAGAGTTGGGTCATAGAAGAGAGATCATAGAGCATCCTGGTCATGCAGGAGTCAAAGAAGAGTGGAATTATACAAGAGTCATGTCATAGAAACGTTCAGTGGTAGGAGGTTTATAGACCTCCTATAGAAGAGAGGGTCATAGAAGAGTTGGGTCACAGAAGAATCAAGTCATAGCTGATTTTTTAAAGACTCTGCTCATAGATGTTTTGTAGAAGATTCTGGTCATACAAGGCTTACAGAAAGGAGGATATATAAGACTCAGATCTTATGAACCCTGGAAGGGTCATATAAGATCACACAAGAACTGGGTCATAAGCTGGATCATAGAAGAGGTAACTCATTTAAGAGTCAGATCATAGAGGAGTCACAGATGAACCCGGTCATAAAAGGATCAAGTCATAGAAGAGCTGAAGTATAGAAGTGGTGGGTCATAGAAGGATGGTGAGACACAATCACAGCAAGGAAAGTCCAGTCCTCTTCTCTTTCAGGCATCCAGAAATGGGATTTGAGGGCCAAGGCCTGGGGCAGATCCTTTAGTTCCCCTCTTCCTCGGTTGACCATTTCAGAAAGGAAACTGCCAAGTGGGAGTTGTGTCAGTGATTAAGGAGATTCCTTAATCTCCATGACCTTTGGAAGATGATGGAGAGAGGCCTCACACGGGCATTGTCCTGCTAACTAAGCTCTGTGGGATGCTGCCCCTCCTGTCCCACAGACTGCGAAGTGTCCCATTTGCTCAAGTGATTCCTGACTTGATCCCGACTCACCACTGGTTGATCTCCTCCAGAGTCCTGCTCTGAGTCACAGAGGCCTGGGAGACTTTGCTGGGGAAGACTTTCCAGCCCCAGGCCTAAAGACCCAGGATGAAATGCCTGAATTCACTCAATGGGACACATCCTTCTGCTTGGAGAAATGAGATCATTCCCTGTCACCTGCCTAGGGTTCTTTTTAATGCTGGGGCAAAACTAAGTAATTCTCACACCCAGCTATTTTAATAAGAGAAGCAATGACACTGCATTTAATCACAGAAGTATTCAGGTTTGAAAAGAGCTCTGAGCATCCTCTTGTCTCACTCCCCTCTTCAAGGCAGACTGAATCACATGACTGTGGTCAAGGCCTCCACTCAGCTTTTCATCCTCCACAAAGCAGCTCAAAGTGTGCTCCATCCCATCCAACAGGGTGGTAGTAAAGGCATTTGACAGTGCTAACTCAAGAACTGGTCCCTGGGGATGGCACAAGTCACTGGCTGCATGGAGGACTTTGTACCACTGATGACATTTGGAGTTGGTCATTAAGCCAACTTCCTACCCAGGGTCACTTCTTCAGCCCAGACAGTCCCACTCTGGCTCTGGGGACACCACAGGAGACCATGTCTAAGGTCCTGCACAATTCCATGTACACAACAGGCCCTTCTTTCCCTGCCCATTTTGGTTTAGAAACAACCTTCTTGTCTTTCAAAGGCCTGGAAATGGTTGCAGGACATGTGCCAGCCCCTTCCTAGGGTTGGGGGTTGCCGGACCTGTCTGTAATTCTCCCAATTCTCATTCCTGCTTTTCCTGAAGATGAGTTTGGCATCTGCCTTTTCCAAGGACCCCAGAACTGCTCCGATTACTCTGGCACCCTTGACACCACCATCCAGAATCATGGACCAAGGTGATGCAGCAGACAGGAACACTTGCACTGGGCCTGTCCAAGGCAGCTGAGATGGATCTCCCTGGGCCGGTGGGGTTTGTTCCTGGAGTCACACACAGAAATCCCAGGGTTCTGTTAGGAGTCCATGTCTGAGATGGCCTCGTGCACCCCGAATGCACCCAGGGATGCTCACTGACAAGGTCTTTCCTTTTAACACACAGAGGCACTTCAGGAGTCACAGCATCTCTCTCGTCCCTGTTGTCACTTCCAGAGGATGGGAGGCCCCTCAGCCCTGCAGTGTGTCACCTCAGTCTGCATTTCTCTGAGATGCCCCAAGTCATGAGGAATTAACACAGGGAGATCAGTTCATGGAAGTAGATCCCAGTCCTATGTTCAGGTGATTCCCATGGAATTATACTCTCAATGTGAAGTGACCTTGAGGAAATATGATTCCCAGAGACCGTCATGGAACCCAAGCAACACTTTGTCTCAAGTCTGGTCTCTCTTGGATTCATCTCACCTCACACAAGCTGGGGTGAGAGAGCAGTGCTGTCAGTGATGGTTGTGAGGGGCGACTCCAGGATGATTGCCCTGAGGAAGATTGCCCAAGGTGTCCGACACACATGGGCACAGACCAGACCCTGCCTGGTTTCTCCTTCAGGTCTCTCATGGGAAGCTTGGTTGTAGTAGCCTGTCCCAACCCTTCACAGACACAGTGTTTATCTGGACATTGGGGCTTCCATGTGGGGGAAATTCATGACAATTTTTTAAAGAGAATCTTTGGGAAAAAGGCTTAAGCCCTCAGGCGCTGACCTGAGGACATCTTCTCTCTTCATGGAAAGGCTGTTGTGTCCCACAAGTGCCTGCTGCCTGTCCCTGCCTGCTGGAACAGCACTGCCACACAGCACGGCTGGGACCAAGCTCAGAGCCCTCAGCAAGGCAAGGGGTGAGGAGGAGAGTGGGGAAGTGGAGAGAGAGCAGTTCTGGGAGATCAAGTGCTGTTTCTCGTCATTGCTGCCATACCAGGACTATTTTCCCCTAAACCTGTGCACACGTGAACTGTTCCTGCAGCTCCAATTTGGTCTTAGGAAGAAACGAGGTGCTACAGGGACCTTTATTTTACTGACAAATACAGAGTGTGGGTTGCTACATAAACACCTACTTTGTTACAAAAGAAAAGGAGACAGTGAATGTAAAAGTGATGAAAAGTTTAACTCAAATAAAAACAACACCACCAACAATAAAAAAAAGGCAGCGTGGGCCTTCAATGAGTTGCATTATAACTGCTGTGAAGTAGCAGTTCAGCAGTTCATTGCTCCAGAAAATCATCGAGTTATTCATTTACACATTGCAGCCTTGAACTGCTGGTTCCTCAAGCTGTAGATGAGGGGACTCACTCCTGGAGGAACCACTGAGTAGAGAAATGATACCTCCAGGTCTAGGGATGGGGACTTTGAAGGGGGCTTAAAGTAGGCAAAAATGACAGTACTGAGAAACAGGGAGACAACAGTGAGGTGAGGGAGGCACATGGAGAAAACTTTGTGGTGCTCCTGCTCAGAGGGGATCCTCAGCATAGCCCTGAAGATCTGCACATAGGAAAACACAATGAAAACAAAACAACCCAATGCTACAGAGACACTGGCCACAAGAAGCCAAACTTCTCTGAGGTAGAAATACGAGCAGGAGAGCTTGATGACCTGGGAGATTTCGCAGAAGAACTTTTCACACACAGAGGCACTTCAGGAGTCACAGCATCTCTCTGGCCCTTGATTGTCACTCCCAGAGGATGGGAGGTGCCGCAGCCCTGCAGTGTGTCACCCTGATCTGCATTTAATTGAGATGAACCAAACCACGAGGAATCGACACCGTCGATGGAAGCTCATCCCTGTACTACATTCAAGTGATTCCAATGGGGTTTGACTCTCAGTGTGAAGTGACCTTGAGGAAATATGATTCCCACAGGCCTTCATGGAACCCAAGGAACACTTGGACTTAAGTCTGGTCTCTCTTGGGTTCATCTCACCTCACACAAGCTGGGGTGAGAGAGCAGTGCTGTCAGTGATGGTTGTGAGGGGCGACTCCAGGACGATTGACCTGATGCAGCTTCCCCAGGGTGTTGAATGCAAATGGGCACAGACCAGACCCTGCCTGGCTGCTCCTTCAGGTCTCTCATGAGAACCCTGGTTCGAGTTGCCTGTCCAAACCCTGCACAGCCACACTGTTTATCCTGACACTGGGGCTTCCATCTGGGGGCAATTTCATGGAAATAGTTTTAAATAATCTCTATGAAAAAGGCCTAAGCCTTCAAGCTCTGCCCTGAAGAGATCCCCTCTCTTCATGAAAAGGTTGTTGTGTCCCACAAGTGCCTAGTGCCTGTCCCTGCCTGTGGGCACAGCACTGCCACACAGAATGGCTGTGACCAAGCTCAGAGCCCTCAGGCCTTACAGCAAGGCAAGGGGTGAGGAGGAGCGTGTGAGAGTGGAGAGAGAACAGATCTGGGAGATGAAGCACTGGTGCCTGGCAGTGCTGCAGTGCAAGGACTCCTTTTCCCTCCACCCATGCACACAGGAACTGTCCCTGTGCCTGCAGAAAGGCCTTTTAGAAAAGATATCAGGAAACAGATGTCATTGAATATCCCTCTATTTTATTTCAACACATAGAGAGCACAGCTCCTCGTTTAAACAGACAATCAGTAAGACAACAAAAGAAGACAATGAATTATAAAAGATGACAATGTTAACCCAAATACAAAACCATAGACACCAGAAAAAATACAAGAGCCAGTCTGGGCCTGCAATGATAACAGCTATGCAGAAGATGATGAGAAGTGCAGTGACTGAGAGAACCATCTAATTATCAGTTTCCTCACTGCATCCTTGAGCTGCTGGTTCCTCAAGCTGTAGATGAGGGGGTTCAGTGATGGAGGCACCAATGAGTACAGAACTGCCACCACAAGGTCCAAGGTTGGAGAGGAGATGGAATGAGGTTTCAGGTAGGCAAATGTTCCAGTGCTGATAAACAGGGAGACCACAGCCAGGTGAGGGAGGCACGTGGAGAAGGCTTTGCACTGCCTCTGCTCAGAGGGGATCCTCAGCACTGCCCTGAAGATCTGCACATAGGACACCACAATGAAAACAAAACAGCCAAAAAATAAACAGGCACTAACAAAAATAAGCCCAACTTCCCTGAAGCAGGAGTGTGAGCAGCAGAGTTTGAGGATGTGGGGAACTTCACAGAAGAACTGTTCTAAAGCATTGCCCTGGCAGAGGGGCAGGGAAAATGTATTGGCCGTGTGCAGCAAAGCGTTGAGAAAGGCAGCGCCCCAGGCAGCTGCTGCCATGTGGACACAAGCTCTGGTACTCAGGAGGGTCCCATAGTGCAGGGGTTTGCAGATGGCAACGTAGCGGTCGTAGGACATGATGGTGAGAAGAGAAAACTCTGCAGAAAAGAGAAAGACATAGAGAAAGGCTTGGGCAATACATCCAGCATAGGAAATGGCCTTGGTGTCCCAGTAGGAATTGGCCATGGACTTGGGGACAGTGGTAGAGATGGATCCCAGGTCAAGAAGGGAGAGGTTGAGGAGGAAGAAGTACATGGGGGTGTGGAGGTAGTGGTCACAGGCAATGGTGATGATGATGAGACCGTTACCCAGGAAGGCAGCCAGGTAGATGCCCAGGAAGAGCCAGAAGGTCAAGAGCTGCAGCTCCCGTGTGTCTGCGAATGCCAGGAGGAGGAATTGTGTGATGGAGCTGCTGTTGGACATCTGCTGCCTCTGGGTATGGGGCAGTGTCCTAGAGGAAAAAGACAGAAAGGAGTTAGGGGGCATTTCTCTGACCCAAATCAAAGCTCTTTCTCATATAACCAGGAGTCGGTTCTGCCCTAAAGCAACAGGGGAATTGAACACAGGGTGATCTCAGGATGAATCTGCTCCTTTATCAAAGAGCTTTCCAACACTGTCCCTCCCCATTCACCCAAATGCAGAGCAGAGCTGAGGGGATTAGTGTTTGTGTCTTCTCTTCTGGTTGCCCCAACACAGCTCAGGATGGCTTTCATGCAGAAGTTCCAGGCTTTTCTGCTGCACTCCAAATCAAATCTCTCCTCCGTCCTGACAGGTAAAAGGATTGTCCCTTTGCGCAGAGTGAGCACAGCTGATCTGCCCATCAGCCCTGGTCTCAGTTCCTTGTGCTGGAGGACTTTTGCACTCTAGTGTTCCCCTCAAAAGAAACTGTCACTGCTGGGAGTAGCGGAATCTGGTTTCTCAGTGCAGATCTCCAAATACTCTCACCCCATCCTACCACAGAGGGACCTCAGCTCTCCCTTCCCATCCATGGAACCAGAGGGCTCATTGCCGCTTCCCCCACAGAGATGATGAGCAGCACTTCCATGGCCTTAGTGTGAGGTATCTTCTCCACAGGACTGCCAGATGACACAGAGATATCATGGGAAAGCTGTGCCCTTCTGGGGGGCAGCCTAAAGCACAGCAGAATTTATAGGTTAAAGAGTCAAACATCCCAAATCTGGGCTGTCCTGAAGGAGGATGTGCTCACTTGCCTTGCCCTGAACCTGATGATTAGGCAGGGATTGGACTCTTTACTCCCTGCATGGCAGGACCCACAGGAATAGTGTCTGAACCACAGCTTCACCCCAACCCCATCCCAGAAGGTCTGAATCTGAAGCAAAGGCAAGAGAGGAAAGAGGGAGAAATGCACAGCGCTGCTGCTGGTGGAGCCAGCAGAGACATAAACAGTTGGGGTGAGGTTGTAATTTCTCATTTGAAGAGGAGAGGCTGCTGGTTAGGTGACTGACCAGCCATGGCCTGAACAGAAGAGGTGGGAGAGGAGAGTGTGGGTTTGCTCCATGGTCGGTTCCTGCACTGCAGGGGATGGCAGGGAGATGCTCAAATCCCTCTTGCCATGGTGTCAATGGAAGCAGATCCTTTCCCAACTTTGCTCACATCTCTGCTGCCTGGAGCTTGTCCCTGCTGGGAGCTGTTTCTGTGTCCCTGGATCTCCTCCCTGTCTGTGCTCACAGAGCTCACCCCACCCACTGTGTGCTCAGCCCTGCCCTGCAGACCCCTCCTGGCAGTGGGGCCCTGCCCAGGGGCATCTCTGGGAGTGCAGGGGCTGAGGAGCAGCTCTCACAAATCCTAGCAGGAAGAGGAGCACCAGTGCCTTTTATGAACACAGAAATAATTTCAAAACCTCACTTCCCCCCCCAGCACAAGGAGTGGAAACCTGGAAGCACAGAATCCATCCCTTCTAGGTACTTCATTCTACAAAAAGACCCTCTGCAAGTGCCGTAGGGGGTGACCTGGAGCTGTGACGCACATAGTAACAGAAGGAAGAACCTGCCCTGCCAGGGGTCCCTCTTTCCCTGCGAAGGAACGCAGTGAGCTTCCTGGCAGGGAGCTGAAGGAGAGCCCAGGGCACCGCTGGCTGCACTAACAACCATCAAACTCAGTCCTTTTGTGGTGCAGAGGAGAACCCTGGCTCCAGAGCAGTGTCCCTCTCCTCTGCACTAGACAAACTCTGAGTCCTCCTCATAGATTCCAAAACCTGTGGCACATGCCAGACCTAGGAGTTCTGCGCTGCCCTGCACTCAAGACACTTACTGTATTTGTGACTGATGATTTCTCCCCGAGTGAACGCTCAGCTCTGCTCTCGCTCCAGATTGCTGTCTTCCACAGTTATCTCTTCTTGCTGCCTGCAGGCAGTGCCCTCAGCCCTGCTGGACTTGACAGAAGAGCTGCTCCTGCCCAGACCTGGCTCTTTTATGAACTGCCCTCTCATTATCACCTCACTCTGTCCCAGGAGCCCAGTCCAGCTCAGGAGCAGAGAAGCAGTCCAAGGCAGCCCTTTCTCTGCTCCCTCAAGGTGTCCCCAGGGCTCCAGGGGGACCTACTGAGAAACAGGCTGAAGCCATCCCTGATGTTCCCTCTCTCAGCTGTGAAGAGAAATTCTTCCCTGCAGTGTCATTGCTCCTGTTAGAAAAATGCCTGGGCATGAGAATCGATATTTTTGTCCCATCATTAGACAGGACAGCAGGAAGGTTATGGGGCATGATCTCATTTCTCCAAGCTGGGGGGATCTGTTCCATTTAGACATTTCATCCTAGGTCCTAAGACCTGTGGCTGGAAAGACACTCAGCATCCTTCTCTCCCAGATGTGGCTCTGTTCTAAGCAAAGCCTTTGCACACATGGGGTCTTAGAAATTTGGTCCCAGGTTTCTTCATGGCAGGGATGAGCTTGGCTTGTGCCACAGCTGCAGGGCTTCAGCCCCAGTGGGCAGCAATGCCCTCAACCAGGGGCACAGGCAGGAGGAGCTGGAGCTGTTCCTTTGGGGTACAGAGCTGGGACATGGTCACAGAGCTGAGGAAAGATGGGCTTCAACAACACCATCATCCAAGCTGAGTAAGGGATCAGAAAAAATCTCCATCTCAACATGAAAGGCCATTCAAGTGCCCCATGATGAGTTTTTGCTTTTTCAGGAACAGTAAAGGGCACTGTGTGGGCACTACTGAATTTAGGAAGAGCAGGTGTAGACAGATCTGAGATTCCCTGTGTCCTCTTTGCCTCTGTCTTCCCATCAAGGTCTCCCAAGCCTCTGTGACTCGGGGCAGGACTCTGGGGGAGATCAACCAGAGGTGACTGGGGATCAAGTCAGGGACTACTTGAGCAAACCCAATCCCTCCCAGTCTGTGGGACAGGAGGGGCAGCATCCCAGGGAGCTGAGTCAGGAGGACCATGTCACATGAGGCCACTCTCCATCATTTTCAGAAGGTGACAGAGATGAGGGCTAGTGCCATCACTCCCACATTACATGTCCTTTTCTGAAATGGTCAACAGATGAGCAGGAGATCTAAAGGCTTTGCCAGGCTGTTGTCTACTAGGATTCCATTTCTGGGTATCTGAAAGAGAAGTGGACTGGATTTCCCTTGAGTAGATTTTTTCTCACCATCCTTCACGCACTCCACTACTATCTGAATAATTGTTTACCCAACTCTTCTATGAGCCAACACTATGATCTGACTCTTATTTGGACTTCTATGACCTGTTCCTTCCTTTTCCTGACTAAATTCTCATGCTTTTTAAAATCAACTCTTCCATGACCCAAATCTTTTATAACCCCTTTTATGACCCAAATCTTTTATAACCCTTCTTATGACCCAAATCTTTTATAACCCTTCTTATGACCCAAATCTTTTATCACCTGAGACTTCTGTGACCCAGCAACACTATGAGCCTTTTATGACTGAACTATGCTGTTACTCCTCCATAGTACGAATCATCTATAACACGACTTTTCTTTGACCTGCTCTTATGTGATCAGACCCTTTGTGACACGAGCCTTCTATGTCCTTCTATGACTTGACTGTCCTCTGGCTCTTCTATGATTTGACATTCTATGACCTAAGTCTTCCATGATTCTTCTGTGACACAAATCATCTATGACCTGACCCTTCTATGACCTGACTCTTCTAAAACCTGACCCTTCGATGACCAAATTCTTCTATGAACCAAACCTAGTATTAACTGACCCTTCTATGACCCAACTCCTGTATGACCTGACTCTTAAATGAGACACCGCCTGTGTTTCTTTGACTTCTATGACCCAACAGTTCTATCACCAATCTACACCCTAAGTGCTTCTATGACACTTCAATGACACACCCCTTGTACAACACTGCTCTTCTAGGAGCCTTCTATAACCCATCTCTTCTATGAACCGACTCTTCTACCACCCCATTCTTCTGGGACTTCTCTATGATCTGACTCATCTACAGTCAGAGCCTTCTACAAATAAAGTCCAATATGACCCAATTCTTCTCTGATCCTTCTGTGACCTGACTCCTCTCTTAATCCATGACCAACCATTTTATGACCTGACCCTTCTATGACCTGACTCTTTAATGTACCTTTAATGGTCAAACCCTTCTATTATCCAAATAAACTCTCATACTTCTATTACTCAATACTGCTATTACCTGAAAAATCTTTTATCTCAGACTTCCATCACCCGACCATTTTAGGAACCTTCTGTGACAGAAATCATCTGTTCTTCCTCTATGACCTGACTCATCTATAACTCAGCTCTTCTGTGACCCACCTCTTGCATGACCAGACCCTTCCATGATTCACAGAATCGCAGAACAACCAGGTTGGAAGGGACCCATCGGATCTTCTAGTCCAACCATTCCTATCTAACACTAAATCAAGTCCCTCAAGACCTCATCCACCCGTGCCTTAAACACCTCCAGGGAAGGGGAATCAACCACCTCCCTGGGCAGCCTATTCCAATGCCCAATGACCCTCTGCGTGAAAAACCTCCTCCTAATCTCCAGCCTAAATCTCCTCTGGTGGAGCTTGAGGACATTCCCTCTCGTCCTGTCCCCTGTCACTTGGGAGAAGAGCCCAGCTCCCTCCTCTCTACAACCTCCTCTCAGGTAGTTATGAGAGAGTAATGAGGTCTCCTCTCAGCCTCCTCTTCTCCAGGCTAAACAACCCCAGCTCTCTCAGCCACTCCTCATAGGGTCTGTTCTCCAGCCCCTTCACCAGCCTCGTTACTCTTCTCTGGACTTGCTCCAGAGCCTCAACATCCTTCTTGTGCTGAGGGGCCCAGAACTGGACACAGTATTCAAGGAGCGGCCTCACCAGTGCTGAATACAGAGGGAGAATCACCTCCCTGGACCTGCTGGTCACACCGTTTCTGATCCAAGCCAGGATGCCATTGGCCTTCTTGGCCACCTGGGCACACTGCTGGCTCATGTTCAGTCAGCTGTCGACCAACACCTCCAGGTCCCTCTCCTCCTGGCAGTTTTCCAGCCAGGCTTCTCCCAGTCTGTAGTTCTGCATAGGGTTGTTGTGTGTTGGGTCCTCCCCAAGTGCAGGACCCGACATTTGACCGCGTTAAACCTCATGCCGTTGGACACTGCCCAGCGCTCCAGCCTGTTTAGATCCCTTTGCAAAGCCTCCCTACCCTCCAGCAGATCGACACTTGCACACAGCTTTGTGTCATCTGCAAACTTGCTAAGGGTACCCTCAATGCCCTCATCCAGGTCATTGATGAAGACATTGAACAGGACTGGACCTAGCACTGAGCCCTGGGGGACACCACTTGTCACTGGCCTCCAGCTGGACTTAGCACCATTTACCACCAAGCCTTCAAGCCTTCTATGACACAACACTTCATTCCATGACCTGACTTTTGCCTGACTGTTCTAGGAAATGACTTTCCATGTCCTGACTCATCCAGGAGCCTCCTATGAAATTCTTCCCTTATCTGACTGTTCTATGACTCTTCTGTGAGTCAACCCTTCTCTGAACCAACCGTTTTGTCACCCTTCTATGAATAAAACCTTCTAAAGACCAACTAAACTCACACTTCTATGACTCAACTCTTCCATGGCCATAATATTCTGTGACCCTTTTATGAACTCAATCATCTATGATCCAGTTCTGCTATGAAAATTCTACGGTTCAAAACTTCTATAAACCTTCTATGACTGCACTCCTTAGTTACTCCTCTATGACTCAACTCTTCTCTCAGCTGACCCTTCTCATACCCAAGATTTCTGTTCCTCTACTATGACTAAACAATTTATTACCCCCCCCCATCTACGACCAAATTCTTCTATAACTGCAGGAAGCTGAGTGAGAGCCTTTGCATCTCCCATAACCCTACAGACCTGTATTTGGAATTCCATGGAATAACTGGTGTGATTCTGATTCAGTAGTGTCAAAGTGTTCTTGGCACAAGTGCCATTGGAGCCAAAGCCAGATCTGCCTACCCAGGGCCTGGGGGTCAGGGCTTGGCCTTTCTGCTTCATCAATCAAACTCAGGCTTTTCTCAGCATCACAGCTGCCTGCACAGCACCTTTGCATTCCTGCAGTCATGGCCTCTAATTCTCAACTCTAACAAGTCCCTGGGGAGCCTTTGCCACTAACAATCCCCACTGAGACCAGTTAAGACTCAAGGAATTTTGAGTTTAGTTTTTGACTTCTTGAGATGTTTCCTCAATCTCCTCTCAGCAGTGTTCATTCAAGGACTTGGTAGCAAATCCACCCTGGCTCTAATTAAATTACAGAAAGACTTAACAAGGTCTTTCTCTTCCTGTAGTTTTCTTAAGGTCTTCAAAGCTTGCACAGCTCCTTGGAGCTATTTCCCAGTGTTGTTTAACAGGAAGATTTTAAAATGCACCTAAGAAAAATATTTTTTTGATTGAAGTTTATATTTTCATACTTTTCAGAATCATAGAATGTTTTGGGTTGGAAGGGACATTAAAGTCTATCTCGTTCCACCCCCATTGCCATAGGCTGGGACACCTCCCACTGGCCCAGGCTGCTCAAGGTCTCATCCAAGCTGGCCTTGAATAGCTCCAGGGGGGTGACAGCCACAGCTTCCACGGCCTACCTGGGCCACAGCCTCACCATCTTCTTTATGAAGAATTTCTTGCTATTGTCTAATATAAATCTTCTACCTTCCAATTTAAATCTATTCCGCCTCATCCTATCCCTCTGTTCCCTTGTTAAGAGTCACTGCCAAGCCTGCTTGGTGACCCATGTCATATATGGGACAGACACTATAGGGTCTCCCTGAAGAATTCTCTTGTCCAGGTTGACAAAATTCCATGGGAAGATCAATATTTCTTTGAAAAATCTCTTTTGAAAGGGCTTGGGATTGGTGGAGGTCTCTTGTGAATGAGGACAAGCAGGTGACCTGGTGTCTGGGCCAATCTTCTCGTGGAAATCCTCAGCCAGCCTGAGGCTAGTTGTTCTCTGAGGTCAGACCAGGCTGCTCAGTCCATGTCAGCATCCACAGAGAAAGTTTAGAGACCAGAATGCACCAATGCCACAATTTAAAAAAAAAATGGATTTGGGCATTTGATGGCTCCATGGACACAGCTACCTATCGTCCATGGCTCCTGTGACACCTGGGAACATCCACATTGTTGTCCAGAGGAGCAGGATCCTTCTGGGATGGACAGGAAAGAAAATGCCTTTGTGTGAGTGCAGTGCAGCCCCATCCGAGGCTCCAGAGCAGTAGGGGATTCTCCATCCCTGGGGGTTCAAACCCAGCAGATTTGATGCTTTAGGATGTTCTGTGCATGGGACTGGGGGAGCCCAGAGGCTTTTCAACCTTATTGGTTCTGTGCTGGTGTGACTGAGGGGCCTGTGGTTCCTGTGTGGTTCCAGCACCTCATATTAGAATCAAGTCTATAATTGTGTGGTCTCAGATCCACATTTTGGAGCCTCTCAAGCCCCATTTGGAGAGTTCAAAGCCTTCCTGTTCACTAACACAGCTTTGTTTTACAGCACAAAACCCGAATTCAGGGCTCAATGACTCAGTTTCAGTTTCAAAGCACCATTTGTAGGACCCAACCCCTACTTTTAAAGATCCAGGTTCCAGAATCTAGTGTAAAGGTTCCAAACTTCTTTTTTTACCGCCTGAAGCCTCCACTGGAGTGCCCAAAGCCCTGCAGTCGGGACCAGAGCTTCATTTCTTGGGGTCACAGCGGAACTGAGAGGTTCTCCTACCTGTAAGAATCAAAAGACTCATTTGTAGCACACATCCCTATAGTGCCCAAAGTCTCAAGTTCTAGAATGAAATCCTGAATTCTGGAGTTCCAGTCTGCTTTTCAGGATTCATAATTTTTTAGCATCCACATTTAGATTTTGAGATTCTAAATGCTCGGTTTTTTTATGTCTAGACACTCATTTTAAGAGCCACACTTTTAAGACTCAAAGTTTTCTTTTGACTTTAACACCTCAGTTGTTCAGAGTGCAAAACCTTATTTATAGATTCCAACATATGGGTTTTATCTTCCAAAGCATCTTTCAGGGAGCAAAGCTTCATGTTTTAGAATTATCCACAGTTTTGATGGTCCAAATCCTCATTCAGTGCCTCCCAGGCTGTTGCTGCCCAAGGCAGAGGGTTTGGACTAGATGGATATTTGAGGTCCCTTCCAGCCCCAACCATGGTTCTGGCCGTGACCTCTGTGATGTCATCCTCTGTGATGCTGCCCTGTGTCCTAGGAGCCCTCTCTGCTGTCCAGGACAAGCACCCTCTGCACTCACTCTCCAGGAGGATCTGAAGGAGGCAGGTGGTCTCTGTGCTGGGAGCTGCCTGCACCTTGCTCTGCGTGTAAGAAACAAAGCAGCTGCAGTTCAGCCTTGCCCTGTGCTCCTTCACCCTGATGGGATTTGTTTCCCGAGTGCTGTATCACTGACTCCAGGCTGTGCAGGGAGACACCCTGGCCTGGCTGCTGAGTTCTGTTCTAATTTATCCTCCTGCTTGTTTTCTTGTGATCTTTCAGCATGGTCCTTTATTCCAATCTGGATTTCCACTGCTTTTTATATACGGCAGTGTCACTTCTCCAGTCAAGAGATGGAGGGTACAGGGACCACTATTATGGTCAGGTCTCATCCCGCAGAGCACGGGGTCTCAGAGCCTTGGGAGTTGTGCTGGTGTCTCTTCTGGTGGAGCCTTGAAGCTGCCGGTCCCCAGAATGGACATTCTAGGATGTAAGGAGTGCTGGCTGAGCTGTGTGACCATGCAGGGGGAGGACATACTGCAGAGGGTGTGAGGGGAAGAGCCCAGCCCTGCAGGTGCAGGAGACAGGAGACCACAGAGAAGGAGTAGTAGAGGAAAACTGGATGTGGTCCTTTAGGTCCCTTTCAAAATTCCTACAGTTCTTAAATTTGAATGGAATCAACTTATGGTGAAAAAACACCAATGATCCTTTTCCACGAGATCCCATAGAAAGCTTGGGTCAAAGAATGCTTGGGTCAGAGAAGGCTTGGGTCAGAGAAGAACCGGGACACAGAAAAAACCCATACAATAGCATTTTCATAGAAGGATCTTAGGAGAAATGTTGAGATAGATAGAAAATTGGATTTGTTGAGGTCTTTTGTGAGTAAGGACAAGCCCTAGTTATTGATGGCCCTTGTGAGGTCAGAGGTGGCTGAGAATGTGGAGAGGCAGGAGCCTGTGTGGGAAGTTTCTAGATAACTCCTGGCTGAGAAGCTGTTTGGGTATGAACAGACACTGGGCTGGTGCATCTGCTGCTCATGTCACTTTGGTCTGAGCAGCTGCCTGGGTGGGACAAGTGACCTGGCTTGTGCAGGTGGCTGTGAGGTCACAAGTAACTGAGAGGACTGGAGAGCAGGGCCAGGTTCTCAGAGCTTCTTGTGATGTCCCTCATAGCTGAATGAGGAACAGGGCTGGAGAAGGAATCTGGTCTGAGATGGTGCTTATGGTGTCACTGGTGGCTGTGTGAGTGGTGAGGATGAGAAGTCACTTGGCTTATTTTGCTGGTTTGTTTTGGGTAGAGTTAACATTCTTCACCGTGGCCAGAGTGGGGGTGAAGTTTGGATTTGTGCTGTGGGTGACCCAGGGAGGTTATTGCCGATCAGGGCTCACTCAGCATCAAGGTCTTTTCTACTCTTCACATGGCTCCACCAGGGAGTAGACTTGGGGTGCACAAGAAGCTGATAGGGGACACTGCTGGAGCAGCTGACCCTAACGGAGCAAAGGGACCTTGTGTAATACCACACTCTGCAATTGAAGTTAGTTTAAAAAGAAGAGATTGAGGATGTTCAAACTGATGGATAATGTCTTTCTAAGAAAGTGCTACTGTTGATGGAACCCTGCTGTCCTGGAGACAGCTGAACACCTTCCTGCCAACTGGACACAGTGAATGAATCCCTTGATGTGCTTTCATTGCAAGCATGGTCTTGCTCTACCAATTTAAATATTTTTTTTCTCAATCCATGTGTTTTCTCACCTTTCCCTTCCAATTCTCTCTCCCATCACACCACGGGGGAAAGTGTGAATGGTTGTGCATTATTGAGCTGTTACTGGAGTTTAAACATGGCAGTGCTTTCTGGTGCTCTGTGGGGAGCTGAAAGGGTTGAACATGAATCACCACAGCAACCAATAAATACAGATTACACACTGGGCCCACACAATGAGTAAAATTTTAATTTCTATGAAGAAGAAGATGGGCAGTTTTTTGCTTATGAGAAACATCCAGTTTTCAGTTTCAACACTGCATCCTTGAACTGCTGGTTCCTCAAGCTGTAGATGAGGGGGTTCAGTGTTGGAGACACCACTGAGTACAGAAATGAAACTATAAAGTTCAGAAATGAAGAAAAGCTTGAGGGAGGCTTCAGATATGCAATCATGCCAGTGCTGATAAATAGGGAGGCCACGGCCAGATGAGGGAGGCAGGTGGAAAAGGCTTTGTGCCGTCCCTGCTCAGAGGGAATCCTCAGCACAGCCCTGAAGATCTGCACATAGGAAACCACAATGAAAACAAAACAGCCAAAAAATAAACAGGCAGTAAATGCAAGAAGCCCAGCCTCCCTGAGGTAGGAGTGTGAGCAGGAGAGCTTGAGGATCTGGGGAACTTCACAGAAGAACTGTTCCACAGCATTGCCCTGGCAGAGGGGAAGGGAAAAGGTATTGGTCGTGTGCAGCAGAGCACTGAGAAACCCAGCACCCCAGGCAGCTGTTGCCATGTGGACACAAGCTCTGCTGCCCAGGAGAGTCCCATAGTGCAGGGGTTTGCAGATGGCAACATAGCGGTCGTAGGACATGATGGTGAGGAGAGAATACTCTGAACCAAACAAGAAGAATACAAAGAAAACCTGGGCAACACATCCCACATAAGAGATGGTCCTGGTGTCCCAGAGGGAGTTGGCCATGGCTTTTGGGACAGTGTTGGAGATGGAGCCCAAGTCCATGAGGGAGAGGTTGAAGAGAAAAATGTACATGGGTATGTGGAGGTGGTGGTCACAGGCGATGGTGATGATGATGAGGCCGTTGCCCAGGAGGGCAGTCAGGTAGATGCCCAGGAAGAGATAGAATTGCAGGAGCTGCAGCTCCCACGTGTCTGCGAATGCTAGGAGGAGGAACTGGGTGATGGAGCTGCTGTTGGACATCTTTGTCCTCTGGATGTGAAGCACTAAACATGAAGAAAAAAGTGACAATTTAGGGGAGATGTCTCTCAATGACATGAAAGCCATTTCAAAACACCCTCTCCACTCCTTTTCATTTCCAGCAGATCATCATTCAGCACTGTGTGTGATGCCCTGCTTGGTGCCAGCAGAATGTGCTGGGAGGAGCAGGGTCTCTGCTCACTGTCTGTGAGGAGTGAGCCCTGCTCTGCAGCAGGGGGTCATGTTGGCAGTCCTGGAGTTCTAATTTTCCAGTTAAAACTGCTCCACAGTCTCAGACATGGAGAGGTGTTTTTACAGCTCTCTCCCATCTTGGCTGGGGATTTTCATGGAGTTCAGAAACCCTCAGTATTTCTTTTGCATTCAGGAACAACAAAGCAATTGCTGTAAGATAAGAGCATTTCCCGTGGCTCAGTGCGGAGCGAGTGAGTAGAGCTGCTCTGTCCCTCACTCTTACTTCTAGATGCCCTGAGCTTGCACCTTTCTGAGATGAAGGGGGATGACAACGCTCTGGTACCCTGAAAATCTGTTCCAGAGAGCAGAGGGATCCACCTTACACCACTCAATGTCTCACCCTTGTCTAAGGTATCAGTTGCCACGGTCAGCCAAGGACACACACACAGCTCAATTCACAAACCCACTGCGGCATTTCCTTGCCTGTTGCATATCTGAGATTCTCCATGGGGCTTTCAGGTAACTCCAAGATGTGGCAGGACAGATTTGCATTTGGGAGGGAAGCTCACAGCTTGGAAGGACACCTAAGGAGAAAGCAAAGTGTCCTTGGGATGTCATTTTTTGAAGGGAGATTCACCTCCTTCCTCAGTCCCACTGAATGCATCGCCCACAGCCTCACAGCTCAGAGCAAAGCTGGGATACGGGTTCCCATGGACACAACAGCAGGGAAAGAGCTTCAACTCCCCTCCCCAGAGAGCCTGGCAGGGACAAAAAGAGAAAAACAGCAAGAACAGAGACAAGGGGAGAAGTAGGGAGCAACTGAGTGAGGGTCTGGTTGAGAGAGGCCAGGGCAGAGGCAGCCAGGCACACACACCCCTTCCCCAGCTGTGCTGGTCCCCTCCCAGACACCAACCTTGCTGGCCAGTTGCTCTCAGCCCCTGGGCTCTGCAGAGGGCACTGGAGCTGTGGCTGCAGAGGAGGGGGCTCAGCCTTGGAACCCAGAGCCCTGAGGGCAGAGGCTTTCCAGCTGGAGGAGCAGCTGGAGAAGAGGCTCCTATTAGACATACTGACCACTCAAGAACACAGCTCAGGCATCTCAGTGATTTTTTTCCAGCATGAGAGACCCTTGTCCATTTCTCCCCTGAAACACCTCATGTGCAGGAATGAGAAAACACAGACCCAGCAAAGTTCTTCATCTTTAACTTAATCCCTGCCCTGATCTTCCCCTTGAATATTCCTCTTAGAAATATCATGGGGTGATGTGGAGCAGCACGGACCCTTGATTTTCTTTCCGCTGGAGAAACTGCAAGAGCCCTTCTGACAGATGCCTCAGGCTGGAGCTCTGTCAGCTTTAGGAGATCCCTCCAGTAACTGCACCTGCATTGTTCTGCACTCAGAGACATACCTGGGGAAGGGATGTGAAGATTTTTCTCCAGATGAAGCCTCCTCTCTCCTGCCACCCTACCCAGAATTTCCCCTCTCTCTGTTCCCCCCTCACCCCTCGTTGCCTGCAGGCAGTGTCCTCAGCCCTGCTGCACTTTGCAGAGGAGCTGCTCCTGGGATGAACTGGCTCTTTTACGAACTGCCCTCTCATTATCAGCTCACACTGTCCCAGGAGCCCAGCCCAGCTCAGCAGCACAGGAGCAGCCCAAGGCAGCACTTTCTCTGCCCCCTTGGGGCTCCCTCGAGGTGTCCCTGGGGCTCCAGGGGAACCTTCTGAGAAAAAGGCTGAAGCCATCCCTGGTGTTCCCTCCCTCAGCCAGAAGGAGATACTATCCTGCGCTGTCATTGCTCCTGTTAGAAAAACGCTTGTCCACTTGAATCACTTTTTTTGCCCCATCATCAAACAGGACACCAGGAAGGTGACAGACAATGATCTCCTTTCTCCAAGCCTTTTCATTGAGAGAATTTAGGCTTTTCATCTTAGGTCTTCAGACCTGTGGCTGGAAAGACACTCAGCTCTCTTCCACCCCAGCAGTGTCTCTGCTTTCAGCAAAGACTTTGCACATATTGTTTCTTGGACACTTGGTTTCCTGATGACAGGGATGAGCTTGCCTGGTGCCACAGCTGCAGGGCTTCAGCCCAATGGGCAGCAATGCCCTCAGCCAGGGGCACAGGCAGGAGGAGCTGGAGCTGTTCGTGTGGGAGACAGAGCTGAGATATGGTCTCAGAACTCAAGAGAGATGGTCTTCGAGGAAAGCATCCTCCAAGCTCAGCAAGGGTCCAGACTGTGAATCAGTCTCAACTTGAAACAACTTTCAAGGGCCCCATGATGAATGTTTGCTGCTTCAGGAACAGTGTAAAACAGAAACAACATTTTATGGTCCTTTTCAGAAACGGTCAGTGAATTAACAGAGGAGCTAAAGACTGAGCTCCAGACCTTCTCCCCTCAGATTCCATTTCTGGATGTCTGAAAGAGAAGGAATCTGCAGATCCTTGGGTAGATTCTGTCCCACCATCCCTCTATGACACAGCCCTTTTATGACCCCACACTTCTATGAGCTGATACTTCTCTGTCCTGACTCATCTATGACCAGACCCTTATATGAACCATGTCTTCTATGACCCTGCCTTTCTGTGACCTGGGCTGCTTATGGCCTCACTCTTTTAATCACTCTTCTATGAGCTGATGCTTATATGACCCTTCTATTAAACTTTATGACTCGAGTCCTCTATGTCCTGACTCTCCTGTGTCCCTTTTATGACCTCACACTTCTGTGACCCATCACTTCTATGACCCTAATTTTATGCGACCCATCTCCTCTAGGAGCCTTCTACAACCCAACACTTCTATATCACGTGTCTTCTATCACTCAAGCATTCTATACTGAAACTCTCCTCTGACTTTATGACTTTCTATAACCTGACTCCTCTATGACTCAGCTCCTCTATGATGTGAATAATTTATAACCCAACACTTCTATGACCTGACTCCACTATGACCTTTCTATGACTTGACTCTTCCATGACCCAAATATTTTATAACCCTTCTATGGGCTCAGACTTCTATGACCTGACCACCCTATGAACCTTATTAGGACTGAATTCTTCAGTTATTCCTCTATGATCCAGCTCATCAAGAACTCGACTCTTCTTGGAACCGTCTCTTATATGATCAGACCCTTCTGTGACTTTAGCCTTCTATGACCTTGTATGACCTGACTATTCTCTGACTGTTCAATTACATAACTTCCCATGGCCCAAGTCTTCTATGACTCTTCTGTGACACAAATCATCTATGTCCTGATGCTTCTATGACTCAGCTCTTCAAAAGTGTGATCCCTCTATCAACCAGGAGTTCTATTAACCAATCATAAAATTTACAGGCCCTTCTATGTTTTTCTTGCATGACCTGACTCACATATGAGCCACCAGGTGACTCTTTTATGACTTGACACTTTTATGACTCAACTATTCTATGATGCTTCTGTGACCTAATGCCTCTATGCCTTGACACATTAGTGTCACACCCTTTCTACAACCCTACTCTCCTATTAGCCTTCTATGATGTATCTCTTCTAGGAACCAACTCTTCTATCACTGTACTTTTCAAAGCCTCAGCTCTTCTAAAACCTGAGCCTTCTATGAATCAAACCTTCTATCATCCAATTCTTCTATGATCCTTCTATCACTTTCTATTACCTGAGTCCTCAATGACCTGAATAATCTATGACCCAACCATTTTATGACCTGACACTTCTATGACCTGACTCTTCAATGTCCCTTCTCTGACCAAACGCTTCTGTTACCCAAATAAACTCTCACACTTCTATTACTCAACACTTCTATTACCCCAAAATTCTGACTTTTATCACCCAACACTTTTATTTAACTTCCATGACTGAAATCTTCTATCATTTCTCTACACCTGACATACCTACAACTCAATTCTTCTGTGACCTATCTCTTATATGACCAAGCCTTCTATGACACAACACTTCATTCTATGACCTGATTGTTGTCTGACTGTTCTATGATGCTAATTTCCATGATGTGATTCTTCTAGGAACCTTCTGTGGCCAAATTATTTATGACTCTTCTATGTCTCAACCCTTTTCTGAACAAACTCTTTTGAGAGCCTTCTATGACCAAACCCTCTTAAATCCCAAACAAACTCACACTCCAGTGATGTGACTCTTCCATGGCCCAAACATTCTGTGACCCTTTCATGATCTTAATCATCTATGAACCAGTTCTGCGATGAGAATTCTATGACCCAACACTTCTATAAACATTCCGTGACTGCATTCCTCTGTTACTTCTCTATGATCAAACTCTTCAATCACCTGACTCTCCTCACACCCAAGTTTTCTATGACTCTTCTAAGACCTAACACTTCTATGACCCTTTGCTTCCATGACCAAAATCCTCCGCAATGCATGGAGCTATGTGAGAGCCTTGGCATCTCCCATAACTCTACAGGTCTGTATCTGGAATTACATGGAGTAATTGTTCCCAGTTTGATTCAACAATGTGAGAATGTTCATGGCACCAGTGTCATTGCAGTCAAAACCAGATCTACCTGCCCAGGGCCTGGAGGTCAGGGCTTGGCCTTTCTGCTTCACGAAGATAACCCAGGTTTTTCTCAGCATCACAGCTGCCTGCACTGCACCTTTTTCCTCCTGCAATCATGGCCTCCAGTTCTGGGTTCTAACAAGTCCCTGGGGAACATTGTTTAGAAACCATTCTCACTGAGACCAATTAATACTTCATGGTACTCTAAGATCTGCTTTGGACTTCTTTAGAGCTTTGCACCACCTTCTCAAAGAAGCTGAGGTGTAAGGACTCATCAGCAAGTCCACCCTGGGGCTCATTAAAGCACAGAAAACCTTAATGAGCTCTTTGTCTTCCTGTTGTTTTCTTTAGGTCGTCAAGGCTTGCACTGCTCCTTGGAGTCATTTCCCAGTGTACTTAAAGAGGAAGACTTCAAAGTGCACCTAAGAAAATTATGTTTTATCTTAAAGTTTATATTTCCATATTTTCAGAATCATGGAATGGTTTGGGTTGGAAGGGACCTTGAAGTCCATCCAGTTCCGACCCACTTGCCATGGGTAGGACACCTCCCGCTAGACCAAGATGCTCAAGGCCCCATCCAGCCTGACCTTGGACACATCCAGAAAGGGGACATCCACAGCTTCCCTGGGCAACCTGAGCCATTAACTCGCTACCTTCTCTGTGAATGATTTCTTCCTAATGTCTAATATAAACCTTCTCCCTTCCATTTTAAAGCTATTCCCTCCCATTCCATGACCTTGGATAGAGACCCTCACTTACTTTCTTGTCATCATTAGCACTAAATTTTCAGAGGGCAGACTTTGAACTGTTTAGAAGGCTGGTTGGCAAAGTCTCCTGGGAGACAGCACTTGAGGGCAAGGGAGCCCATGAGGGCTGGGAGTTCTTCAAAAAGGAGATCCTGGCAGCTCAGGAGAAAGCCATCCCCGTGTTCTGGAAAAAAGGCCGGCAGGGGAAAAAACAGCTTGGTTGAGTAGGGAAATCTTGAGTCAAATTAGAAAAAAAAGGAAGATTTATAGGCTCTGGAAGGGGGGACAGGCCTCTTGGAGGGACTACAGGAGGGAAGCGAGGCAATGTAGGGAAAAAATCAGAGGGGCTGAGGCTGAGCTAGAGATCAGATTAGCTAAGTCTGCAAAAGACAATAAAAAATCTTTTTATAAGTATATAAACAGTAAAAGGAGGACAAGGGAGACCATACAGTCCCTTTTGGACTCAGAGGGAACAGCAGTGACAGGGAACGAGGAGAAGGTTGAGGTACTCAACGCCTTCTTTGCCTCAGTCTTTAATTGTAAAGAAAGCTGTGCCCTCTGTGTAGATACCCGGGAAACAGAGGAGCAATACGAGGCTCCCATAATCCAAGAGGAGGTGGTCAGAGCCCTGCTTGACCAACTGGACACCCACAAGTCTATGGGGCCAGATGGGATACATCCTAGGGTTTTGAGGGAGCTGGCGGATGTATTGGCCTAACCCCTTTCCATCATCTTCCAGCAGTCCTGGAAGACTGGGGAGGTACCTCTGGACTGGAGACTGGCTGATGTAGTTCCCATTTACAAGAAGGGTTGCAGGGAGGATCCGGGGAACTCCAGGCCAGTCAGTCTGACCTCAGTGCCAGGGAAAGTCATGGAACAGGTGATCTTGAGTGCTATCATGAAGCACTTACAAGAGAACCGGGTGATCAGGCCCAGTCAACATGGGTTTACCAGAGGCAGGTCCTACCAAACCAACCTGATCGCCTTCTATGACAAAGTCACTCGGCTGCTGGATGAGGGAAAGGCTGTGGATGTGGTCTTTCTGGACTTCAGTAAAGTCTTTGACACAGTTTCTCACAGCATTCTGCTACGGAAACTGTCAGCCTCTGGCCTGGACAGACGCACACTCTCCTGGGTAGAAAACTGGCTGGATGGCCGGGCCCAGAGAGTGGTGGGAAATGGTGTTAAGTCCAGCTGGAGGCCAGTGACAAGTGGGGTTCCCCAGGGCTCAGTGCTAGGTCCAGTCCTGTTCAATGTCTTCATCAACGACCTGGATGAGGGCATTGAGGGTACCCTTAGCAAGTTTGCTGATGACACAAAGCTGTGTGCAAGTGTCGATCTGCTGGAGGGTAGGGAGGCTTTGCAAAGGGACCTAAACAGGCTGGAGCGCTGGGCAGTGTCCAACGGCATGAGGATTAACACGACCAAATGCCTGGTCCTGCACTTGGGGCACAACAACCCTATGCAGAACTACAGACTAGGAGAAGCCTGGCTGGAAAACTGCCAGGAGGAGAGGGACCTGGGGGTGTTGGTTGACAGCCGACTGAACATGAGCCAACAGTGTGCCCAGGTGGCCAAGAAGGCCAATGGCATCCTGGCTTGGATCAGAAACAGTGTGACCAGCAGGTCCAGGGAGGTGATTCTCCCTCTGTATTCAGCACTGGTGAGGCCGCTCCTTGAATATTGTGTCCAGTTCTGGGCCTTTCACCTCAAGAAGGATGTTGAGGCTCTGGAGCAAGTCCAGAGAAGAGCGATGAGGCTGGTGAAGGGGCTGGAGAACAGGCCCTATGAGGAGAGGCTGAGAGAGCTGGGGTTGTTTAGCCTGGAGAAGAGAAGCCTGAGAGGAGACCTCATTACTCTCTACAAGTACCTGAGAGGAGGTTGTGGAGAGGAGGGAGCTGGCCTCTTCTCCCAAGTGACAGGGGACAGGACGAGAGGGAATGGCCTCAAGCTCCGCCAGGGTAGATTTAGGCTGGAGATTAGGAGGAGGTTTTTCACACAGAGGGTCATTGGGCATTGGAATAGGCTGCCCAGGGAGGTGGTTGATTCCCCTTCCCTGGAGGTGTTTAAGGCACGGGTGGATGAGGTGTTGAGGGACTTGATTTAGTGTTAGATAGGAATGGTTGGACTAGAAGATCTGATGGGTCCCTTCCAACCTGGTTGTTCTGTGATTCTGTGATCATATTCAGGTACTGGAAGGCCACTACAATGTCTCCTCTAAGCCTTCTCTTCTCCAAGCTGAGGATTTTCCAGGAGACAATCAATATTCCTCTGGAAATTCTCATTTGAAATGGCCTCCACCCAGGTCCATCTCCTCAGGTCATTCCTAGGCTGGCAAGGTTCCTGCCCATGCTGCTCTGTGTAAAGATTTTTTGACTTGTCATCTGAGCTGAGAATAGTATAATAGGTGAAAGAGTATAGATAAAAACTAATGGAAAACAAAACCAAAGCACTTGCAGCCTCCCTCATTAGGCTCAAACCCCACCAGTCTACCACCACCCATCATCTTGAGTGATAAATCTCTACTTATTTGTTCTTCTGCCATGGCTTTTATCAATTATTGTGGCATCTATGTTATGGGATCTCCCTCTGCTCAGCTGCGGTGAGCTCTCCTGCCTGTGTCCCCCTGACAACTTCTTGCCACCCCCAGCCCCTCACTGGGAGGAGCAGGGGGAGCAACTCTTGACGCTGGGCAAAGGAGGCAGTTGCTGCTCTCACTCTTCTGGCATCACAACGATGCCACAGGACCCAGTGAGGCTCACATTTCAGAAGGAAAGTGGAGAAAGTGGAGGGGCCCTGGAGGAGGTCTGCTAGGATGGCTTTAGGGTCCTCGCCATGAGCTGTGACCTCCCTGCCTGCAGTAGCATGGGAGGGCTGTGGAGAGCCCAGAGCTTGGGAATCGGGGGGGAAATCACCCTTTTGGGTTCTTAAGCTTCAATTTTAGGATATAAACCCTCATTTGTTTTCCCAAGCCTCCCTTTTTGACCTTCATACCTCATTTTAAGGCCAAAAGCACCATTTCTAACTCCCAAAGTCTGATTTTTTTTGATGTCCACAGCCTCAATTTCAGAGACAAAAGCCTCTAAAAGGGTTCAAATCTATTATTCAATCCTCAAAGCCTCATTTTATTTTCAAGTCCACGATTGTGAAGGCTCAAATCATCATTTTGAGCCTCTCTACTCCTATTTTTAGGGCATAGAACCACAGCATCATTTTAGGGCATAAAGACTTTTGTCATGGCTCCAAGCCTCAGTTTCCATTTCAAAGCACCATTTGTAGGAGCCAAACCCTTCTTTTGAGGCTCCAGACTCTCATGGAAAGGCTCGAACCTCCTCTTTTACAGATGAACCCTCAAATGGAGCACCCAAAGAGCTGCATTTGGGACCAGAGCTTCATTTCTTGGGGTCACAGAGGTTGCCCTTCCTTGCACTGTCAAAAGACTCGTATGTAGCACCTCACCCATCCCTTTAGTTGCCAAAGTCTCATGTTTTGGAATGAAATCATCAATTGTAGGATTCTAACCTGTGTTTTAGGACCCATAGGTTTTCAGTATCCACATTTACAATTTAAGAGTCTAATAACTCATTTTAAGAAGCTTTATTTTTAAAGACCAAAGTCTGATTTTTAATTTCCAGTACCACAGTTTTAGAGGCCAACCCATATTTATATGTTCAGATATGTTCATTTTTATCTTCTGAAGCCTCTTTCAAAAAGCAAAGCCTCATATTTAGAACTATCCACAATTTTGACAGCCCAAATACCTCATTCAATGCCTCTGAGGGTGTTGCTGCCCCTGGCAGTGGGGGTGTGACATGCTGCAGAGGGTGTGAGGGGCAGAGCCCAACCCTGCAGGTGCAGGAGAGAGGAGGCCGGAGGGTGCCCTTGGTGACAGGGACAGACTGGGAAGGTGCCCAGGGCACTGGTCTCTCCCATTGCCGGCTCCAGCACTGGTCAATCCCCACAATCAATGGGTGAGCTTTGCTGTCTGGTGTCCAGTGATAGGAAATGGAGATGGGCTGAGGCTGCATCAGGGAAAGATCTCATTGGACATTAGGGAATGGTTCTTCACTGAGAGGGTGGTCGGTCACTAGAAAATGCTCCCCAGGGAAGTGGTCAGGGCACCAAGATTTCCAGAGTTCAAGGAGCACCAAGATTTTCAGAATTCAAGGAGCATCTGGATTGCGCTCTTAGTTTGGTTTAGGTAGTCTAATGAGGAGCAAGGAGTGGGTCAAGAACAGTCCAAGAATGGAGTTTCTCTCTGAGAAATTTATGGAGAAATTTGGTATATGAGGGGATCCAAGGTCAACTTCTGGATAGACTGCAAATCTCGGACCTGTTCTGAGAGGGATCCAAACACTTTCTCTGTCATATAGAGATGTATTTTTCACTGATATAGACAACTTGACAGGGAGAGACATGTGACAGGGGTTGGGGAGGTTTGGAGCAAGGTTGTCTATGTAGTGATGGACCTCAAGGCCATTGTTTTCCCTACATGTCCACACAACCTTAGGAGACACCCTGCATCCATATCAATTGTAGAATTCTACTGTCACTTCTTCAAAGTGCTATCCCCGTACTGACCCCTGTACACACACTCTTGGAACTCCCTTAGTGTATGAATGTTTAGAACTGGATGGAAATGATGGAAGAGACACGGCTCTGTCAGTCTTCTCTGACAGCTGCAGTCCCAGGCAAACAACTCAGACACTCCAGGGCCTCTAGAGGTTTGCACTGGATGCCGATGGTCAGGGCATGGAGCTCAATCTGAAAACATACGAATTGCTCTCAATGCCTAAACAGACATTTCAAACCACTCTTTTTCATCAGCTGAAATGATTCCAAACTTCCAACAAAAGTTCCATGGAATTTCTATGTTGCCAAAATATGAATTTTCAGAATGTGTATGATTTGTGGGAGAAGCAGCATTGCCCTTGCCCTGTGCTTGCAGTGGCATATTTCTATCTGATGCACTGTACATTTCATCTCCCTCTCCTTCGAGGGGTTTCCACATGCAATTCTTCTAATTCTTGTTCTTCCTCTTCTTTAAGGTATGTCCAATGACTTCCATTTCCAAGGACCCCAGAACCTCTCTGTTCTGGCACATACATCAAGTAAGGCTGATGCAGCAGGCAGGAACACTTTCAATGATCCTGCCCAAGGGAGCTGAGATCAATCTCTGGGCCAGTGAGGTTTGTTCCTGGAGTCACACACAGAAATGTGCAGGTTTTGTCAGGAGTCCATGTCTGAGCTGGCCTCATGGACTCCTTGTGCACTCAGGGATGTTCTGACACAGAGTCAGGCCCTTGTACAGGGGGAGATAAATGTCATAGTCTCTATCTAACTCCCTTGTTGCCATGTCCAGAGACCGGGAGGTGTCTCAACCCTGCAGTGTGTTGCCCTGCTCTTCACTCATCCAAGATGCCCACAGCATGAGGAATTGACACAGGGGCTTTGGTTGAAGGAAGCAAATCCCAGAGGTGCATTCAGGTCCTAACTCTTGGGGTGTTGTTCTCAACTGGAAGTGACCTTGAGACACTTTCTTCATGGAGACTCAAGGAAGGGCTGTTTGTGTTTATTTGGGTTCCTCTCACCTCATGTACGTGATATACGTGCTCCCATCTCATCTGCATGGTAAAAATTCTGTGTCCATCCAGGGAAAGACAAAGAAACTCCCTAAGCTTGGGTGAGAGGTCAGTACTGGGAATGGTGGTTTTGAGGGGCTACTCCAGGACAATTGCCGTGGGGCAGGGGTCCAAAGGACATGGGAACAGACCAGCCCCTGCTCTGCTGGTTCTCAAGGTCTCTCACAGGAGGTTTGGCTGTGAATGGACACTGCAGCCTTCCCAAAGCCATCACATCCCCATCTCTGTATTTCTCCACTGCTGTTTTAATCTGTGGCTCTTGTTGTAGGCATGTCTTTGAAGGAAACCTTGATAAAAGCCATAAACCTTTAGGCCCTGACCCAAGGAAATCACCTTGCTCTGTGGAAAGGCTGTTGTGGAGGCAGCTTTGTCCCACAAGTGCCCAGTGCCTGTCCCTGCCTGTGGGCACAGCACTGCCACACAGCACGGCTGTGACCAAGCTCAGAGCTCTCAGGACTTACAGCAAGGATTGAGTTTAGGGGGAGAGTCTGGGAGTGGAGAGAGAACAGCTCTGGGAGACCAAGTGCTGGTGCCTGACAGGGCTGCCATGCTGGGACTCTTTTCCCCTTCACCCATGCCAAGAGGAACTGTCTCTGCTGCTCCAAAAAACCTTGGAGGAAAGATATCAGGAAACAAAGGTCATTTATTTTATTTCAACACGAAGAGAGGACAGCTCCTCATTTACACAGTGAATCAGCTAGAGACGAGATGAAAACTGTGAATTAAAAACTATGTTGATTATCATAACAGAAAAACAGACATCACCACCAAAAAATCAGAGAAGACAGTCTGGGCCTGCCATGAGTTGCATGATAACAGCTGTGCAGAAGGTGATAAGCAGTTCATAACTTCAGAGAATCATCCAGTTATCAGTTTCCACACTGCATCCTTGAGTTGCTGGTTTCTCAAACTGTAGATGAGAGGGTTCAGTGCTGGAGGTACCACTGAGTAAAGAACTGACACCAACAGATCCAGGGATGGAGAGGAGACAGTGGGAGGCTTCAGGTTAGCAAAAAAGCTGGTACTGACAAACAGGGAGACCATGGCCGGGTGAGGGAAGCAGGTGGAAAAGGCTTTGTGCCGTCCCTGCTCAGAGGGGATCTTCAGCACAGCCCTGAAGATCTGCACATAGGACACCACAATGAAAACAGAATCACAGAATCACAGAATCACAGAACAACCAGGTTGGAAGGGGCCCATCGGATCTTCTAGTCCATCCATTCCTATCTAACACTAAACCAAGTCCCTCAAGACCTCATCCACCCGTGTCTTAAACACATCCAGGGAAGGTGAATCAACCACCTCCCTGGGCAGCCCATTCCAATGCCCAATGACCCTCTGTGTGAAAAACCTCCTCCTAATCTCCAGCCTAAACCTACCCTGGCGGAGCTTAAGGCCATTCCCTCTCGTCCTGTCCCCTGTCACTTGGGAGAAGAGGCCAGCTCCCTCCTCTCCACAACCTCCTTTCAGGTACTTGTAGAGAGTAATGAGGTCTCCTCTCAGCCTCCTCTTCTCCAGGATAAACAACCCCAGCTCTCTCAGCCGCTCCTCATAGGGTCTGTTCTCCAGCCCCTTCACCAGCCTCGTCGCTCTTCTCTGGACTTGCTCCAGAGCCTCAACATCCTTCTTGTGCTGAGGGGCCCAGAACTGGACACAATATTCAAGGAGCGGCCTCACCAGTGCTGAATACAGAGGGAGAATATCCTCCCTGGCCCTGCTGGTCACACCGTTTCTGATACAAGCCAGGATGCCATTGGCCTTCTTGGCCACCTGGGCACACTGCTGGCTCATGTTCAGTCGGCTGTCGACCAACACCCCCAGGTCCCTCTCCTCCTGGCAGTTTTCCAGCCAGGCTTCTCCCAGTCTGTAGCTCTGCTTAGGGTTGTTGTGCCCCAAGTGCAGGACCAGGCATTTGGTCGTGTTAATCCTCATGCCGTTGGACACTGCCCAGCGCTCCAGCCTGTTTAGGTCCCTTTGCAAAGCCTCCTTACCCTCCAGCAGATCGACACTTGCACACAGCTTTGTGTCATCAGCAAACTTGCTAAGGGTACCCTCAATGCCCTCATCCAGGTCGTTGATGAAGACATTGAACAGGACTGGACCTAGCACTGAGCCCTGGGGGACACCACTTGTCACTGGTCTCCAGCTGGACTTAACACCATTTACCACCACTCTCTGGGCCCGGCCATCCAGCCAGTTTTCTACCCAGGAGACAATGAAAACAAAACAGCCAAATGCTAAACAGACACAAACACCAAGAAGCCAAACCTCCCTGAGGTAGGAGTGAGCACAGAAGAGCTTGAGGATCTGTGAGATTTCATAGAAGAACTGTTCCACAGCATTGTCCTGGCAGAGGGGCAGGGAAAATGTATTGGCCGTGTGCAGCAGAGCATTGAGAAATCCAGTGCCCCAGGCAGCTGCTGCCATGTGGACACAAGCTCTGGTGCCCAGGAGGGTCCCGTAGTGCAGGGGTTTGCAGATAGCAACATAGCGGTCATAGGACATGATAATAAGAAGAGAATATTCTGCTGAAAAGAAAAAGGCAAACAGAAAGACTTGAGAAGCACATCCTGAGAAGGAAATGGCTCTGGTGTTCCAGAGGGAATTGGCCATGGATTTGGGGACAGTGGTAGAGATGCAGCTGAGGTCTAGCAGGGAGAGGTTGAGGAGGAAGAAGTACATGAGGGTGTGGAGGTCGTGGCCACAGGTGATGGTGATGATGATGAGGCCGTTGCCCAGGAGGGCAGCCAGGTAGATGCCCAGGAAGAGGTAGAAGTGCAACAGCTGCTGCTCCCGTGTGTCTGTGAATTCCAGGAGGAGGAACTGGATAATGGAGCTGCTGTTGGACATCTGCTGCCTCTGGATGTGAAACAATGAACACAAAGAGAAAGACAGTGAAGAGTTAGGGAAGATTTATCCAGGGAAAATCAAAGCTATTTCCCATTCTCCCTCCACCTGCACACACACATACTGTCCCTTTTCTCCCAGCCCTTCCTTCAGCTTCATGCCTTGATCCCTGCTTGGTGCCAGCTGAATATGCTGGGAGGAGAAGGGACTCTGCTCACTGGCTGTGAGGAGTCAGGCCTGCTCTGCAGCAGTGGGTCATGGGGATGGTGGGGACAGGGTCACTGCCGGGGTTCAGCTTTGTCATGTCGGACTGCTCCTTGTGCAGAAGGGCCTGTCTGCTTTTTCACAGCCAAGGAGGACAAACTGAGAGGGCAGAGAGAAGAATGAAAATACTTTTTGCATCTCCTGCTCCCACCCTGGATGGTGTTCTTGGGTGTCCGAAACCCTCAGCATCTCTGCAGTACTCAGGAACAGCAGAGGGAGTCCTGCTAGGTGGAGAGTGCAGAGGGAGGGGAGCTGCTCTGTCCCTCACCCTTGTTCCTAGCTTCCCAGGGCTTTCACCTTTCTGAAACGGAGGGGTATAGCGATTAAAGCACGGACCTTGTTGATAGGGGTGACAATTGAGATCAACTTTATTTAGAGAATGCAAACCTCTGTGTCCAGTAACATCTATCCCAGTCAATTTCCATCTGTGAGAATCCCTCAGTGCAGCGACAGAGTGCAACCCCCTGTTTTCCACAGATGTGCCCCTTATCTTCATGTTTTCTGCCTAGTGCATTCCTTTCCTATTAAGCTACGGGTCTTACTAAAGATTCCATGGTCTCAGCAAGCTAGTGAGCATGAGAACATTGGCTGTTCGCTCCCTGCTTGCTGTTACTATCGCAGGTGCACCAAGGCATCCATTGTTTGCCCCAGCATACTTGCAGTACTCGAATCTTTATGCCCACAGAGGGGGATCGCACTCCTGTGTCACCCTGTAAAGCCACTAGGCCCTTCTGAGAGCAGAGAGATGCACCTCACACCACTTAGTGGCTCACCCTTGCCTAAGGTTTCTGCACCCCACTTTCCACACAGGACACACATGGCTTATTTCACAAACCCAAGAACATTTTCTCACTCTAAGCATTTCTGCACTTCTCCATGGGGCTCTCATGTAACACAAAGATGGCATAGAACAGGTTTGCATCCTAGAGCAAAGCTCCCAGCTTGGAAGGAAACTCCAAGGAGAGTCAACTGTCATCATGATGGCATTTGATGAAGGGAGATTCAGCTCCTTCCCCAGTCCCACTGACTGCATTGCCCACAGCCCCACAGCTTACAGGAAACCTGGGACATGGGTTCCCATGGACTCAACAGCAGGAAAGGAGCCACCAGGTCAGTGGGTGACTCTGCAGCTGGAACTCCCATCCCCAGAGAGCCTGGCAGGGAGAACATGAGAGGAACAGCAAGAACAGCAACAGAAGGGAAACAGGGAGGAACAGAGTGAGGGTCTGGCTGCGAGAGGACAGGGTCGAGGTAGCCAGACATTCAGACAGTGTTCCCCTTGCCCAGCTATGCTCACCCCCTCCCAGACACCAACCTTGCTGGGCAGTTGCTCTCAGCCCCTGGGCTCTGGAGAGGGCACTGGAGCTGTGGCTGCAGAGGAGAGGGCTCAGCCTTGGAGCTCAGAGACCTGAGGGCAGAGACTTTGCTGTGTGGGAGAGGAGGTAAGGAGGCTTGCTTAGGGGAAGGGGCTGCACTGCAGGGGATCACACAGAACTCTCTGAATTCTCCCTCCCACTACATCTCTGTTTTGTATTTCCTTTCATTCCTTTATCTGTTCTGCCTCGAGAATTAACTTTCTGAAGGTTTCTCACTTTCCCCTGTCTCTTCCCTGCTCACAGACCCCATCTCAGACTCTGGGCACTCCCCTACATAAACCTGCCCATTTATAGGGCACTGCCTGGGTGCAGGATCCTGTGCAGAGGTTCCAAAAGGTAGAGGAACCTGGTGGTTCCAGCAGAGGTGATGCTGATGCATAGGCAGAGGAGTGGAGTGGCTGAAGGCACTTCAGGAGGCCATTAGCAGAGTTACTGACCACTCAAGGACACAGCTGTGGAGTTCAAGGACTTGTTCAAACTTGGAAAGTGCATTTCTGTTTCTCTTTCCCTCACCCTCCTCCTGTCTCTGCCCTCAGAGGAGAGAACTGAAAACACAGACTCAGGATATCTCGTTCTCTTCCCCTCAAAGTGTCCCCTTGGAAGTTTCCTGGTGCTGAGCTGGAGCTGCAAGCAGCCCTCACACAGAGAGAACCCTCTTGACAGCAGAAGAATCCTTCCCTGCACTGTCAGGAGTAGCTCCTTCCACCCACAGTTCCATGGGGATATTCCCGGGAAGCTGAGTGTTTATCCTGGCAGGCAGTAGAGTACCTGCCCTACACCCAGAGCTTGGGGTGCAGGGACCCAGCTCTCAAGGATAGTCTGGAGCACCCCTGGTTGCATCACCTGGCTTCACAGACCTTCCAAACTGCCTCACAAGAGTCCCCTCCTCACAAATCCCATGAGATGCGGACTGTGCCACCTTGAGGAGATGTCACCAGCAACTACACTTGCTTTGTCCTGCACTCAGACTTACTCTGTCCAGGATTGTGAAGATTTCTCCTCCAGTCAGCTCTCAGTCATCCTTCTGACCACCTTTAAGCTCTCTCTGCCTTGATTGTCTCTCTGAGACAATCCAAACCCTCGATGTTCCCTTCTTGCTGTCTTTGCAGAGGAGCTGCTCCTGGCCAGAGCTCACTCTTTGTAGCTCTTCCCACTTGCCATGAGCTCCATGAGTCCCAGGAGCCCAGCCCAGCTCAGCAGCAGGGGAGCAGCCCAGGGCATTTTAATGACCCCTCTGGAGGGTTGGATGCTGTGTTCATTAATCTGACACCCTGAGAGGAAGTGGAACAAACTTCTCAAGAAGTCAAACTTAAATTCAAGCTCCGAAGTTTTTTGTGGTTTAATGGCTCTCACTGAGGGCACTGCTGAGAAAGCATCTCCTGGGTCCAGTTAGAGCAGAAAACTGAAGGCAGTGATGTAAAGTTTACAAATGCAAAGTGTCTCTGACACTGAGTCAATCTGCATGTGTTTCATGAATGCAAAGGGTCAAGCAATGACCCTATACACAAATGGCCAAGCCCTGGGGAGGGAGATCCTGTCCCTCACTCATTCCTCAGGGCTCTTCCTGGTCGGTGGGATGGGAGGATGTGCAATGCCAAGGGCTGGACTATAGAAAACCACCTTCCATGCTTCTGGGTGGGGATGAGGAGGCCATGAGACCCTGGTGCTGTAAGGATAAAGTGCTTCCTTACTCGCATCAGTCTCAGAGAAAACAGCCATAGTCAAGGAGAGGAATAGTTTGGATCTGTTGTGGCTTTCACCCTCCAAAAAGATGATTGAAAAATGAAAATGATCTAAATCTCTGCTTGGAGTACAAAGCTATTCAGTTTCTTATCAAAAGGAGGTGAATTTTTGGAGGCAAAAGTCTGAGAAAGACATAACATTGGATAAATATTTCAGTGCTGGTTTGTGAAGAATAGATTATATATTTCTGGAAAGAAAGGAGTCTGATTAACTGCATTCTTGATGGACGAGGCATTAAATATTGGGGAAAAAAAAAAGGTTCTGTTAGGGGCCAGAACTGAACACAGGATTCAAGGAGTGGTCTCACCAGTGCTGAGTACAGAGGGAGAAAAAACTTCCTGGACCTGCTGGCCACACCATTTCTGATGCAAGCCAAGATGCCATTGGCCTTTTTGGCCACCTGGGCCACTGTTGGCTCATGTTCAGTCGGCTGTCAACCAACACCCCCAGGTCCTTCTCCAGGCAGTTTCCAGCCAGACTTCTCCTACTCTGGAGCTGCTCAGGGTTGTTGTGCCCCAAGTGCAGGACCCGGCATTTGGTCGTGTTAAACCTCATGCCGTTGGTCTCAGCCCAGTGATCATTTTGAAGCCCTCTGACCCTCCAGCAGATCAACACTTCCACCCAGCTTAGTGTCATTTGCAGTCTTGCTCAGGGTACATTTGATGCCTTCAAGACATTGAAAAAGTCTGTACCCAGCACTCAGCCCTGGGGAACCCTACTGCAACTGGCCTCCAGCTGGACTTAACACCATTTCCCACCACTCTCTGGGTCCTCCATCCAACCAGTTTTCCACCCAGGAGAGTGTGCACCTGTCCAGGCCAGAGGCTGATGCTCTTTTATGTCTTGAACCTTCTGTGTCCGGAGACTTCTATGTTCCTTTTCTTAACTGACGGTTCTGTGAGCAACACTTCTATTACCCAATATTGCTCTGATCCAACTCCTCTAGGAAACTTCAATAACCCAATACTTCTATAACAAGACCCAAGCCTTTTATTTCCAAACTCTTCTCTGAGCCTTTTATGACTCTTTATGACCACTCTCCTCTTTCACTCTTCTATAACCCCTCTCTTCAGTGACTCACCTCCTGTATGACCTGAATAATTAATGACCCAACTCTCCTATGACCCAATAATTCTATGACCTGAGTCTTCTAAGACCTCTTGATGACTCAGTTCTTACTTTTCCTGACTAAACGCTCGTGCTTTTATGATTCGACACTTCCATTACACATATGTTTTATGACCTCTCTATGGCCAAAATCTTTTATGACTGAGAATTCTATGATTCCACACTTCTATCAACTTTTTATGTCTGAATTTTTCTGCTACTCCTCCTCTATGATCTGACTCATCTATAACCCTATTCTTCTTTGACCTCTCTCTTAAGTGATCAGACTCCACTGTGGCTTGAGGTGACCGTGACCTCCTAGGACTTGACTGTTCTCTGACTCTTCTATGACATGACTTTCTATGACTCAAGTCTTCTATGACTCTTCTGTGACATAAATCTTCTATGTCCTGATGCTACTATAATCTCAGTCTTCTAAAACCGAAACTTTCTATTACCCAACAGTTCTATGAACAAAACCTACTATTAAGTGACCCTTCTATGACCTGAATCTTGTATGACCTGACTCTTACATGAGCCGTTAGCTGTCTCTTTTCTTACTTGACATTTCTATGACCCAAAAATTCTATGATCCTTCTATGACCTAGTGCTTCTGTTACCTGACACTTCAATGACACTATTTCTATGACCCTATTTTTCTGTGAACCTTCTATGACTCATCTCTTCTATGAACCAACTCTTCTACCACTCCACTCTTCTATAACTCCTACATGACCCAACTTGTCTAGAGTCCGAGCCTTATATGAATCAAGCCTTCTATGACCCAATTCTTCTATCATCCTTCTATGTCTTTCTATGACATGACTCCTCTATGACCAGAATAATCTATGGTCCAAACTTTTTATGTCCTGACACTTCTATGACTTGAATCTTTGACGATCCTTCTATGACCAAACTCTTCTATTGTCTGAATAAACTTCAATGTTTCTATGACTCAGGTCTTCTATTTCCCAAAAGTTCTGTGACCTGAGGCTTCTATGAACCTTCTAGGACTGTAAACTTCTAGTACTCCTCTAAGACCTGACACATCTATAACTCAACTCTTCTGTGACCCATCTCTTATATGACCAGGCCCTTCCATAATCTGAACTTTCTATGACACAACACTTCCTTCTATGACCTGACTGTTCTATGACATTACATTCCATGACCAGATTGTTCCAAGACCTGATGGTTCTATGACTCTTCTATGACCCAACCCTTCTCTGTACCAACCCTTTTGTGACCCTTCTATGACCACATTCTTCTAAAACCTGGATGAACTATCACTTCTATGACCTGACTCTTCCATACCTTGACTATTCTATGACCTGAATCATCTATGACCAAAATCTTCTTTGAGACTTCTATGACCCAACACGTCTATAAACCTCTATAAACCTGAAACCTCTTTAAACCTCAACATGTCTATAAACCTGGACTGAACTCCACTACTACCACTCCATGTTCCAACTCTACTATCACCTGTGATACAACTCTTTACAACTCCATGATGCTGCGTGAGAGCCTTGGCATCTCACTTAACTCTACCGGCCTGTATTTGGAATTACGTGGAATAATTTGATTTGGCCATGTGAGAATGTTCATGACACTAGTGTCATTGCAGGCAAAGCCAGATCTGCCTGTCCAGGGTCTAGGGGTCAGGACTTGGCCTTTCTGCTTCATGAAGAAAACCTAGGCTTTTCTCAGCATCACAGCTGCCTGCACAGCACTTTTGCCTGTCTGCAATCATGGCCTCCAGTTCTCAACTCTAACAGGTCCCTTGGGAGCCCTTGTCTGGATAGATCTCCACTGAGACTTGAAGGTACTCTGAGTTCTGCTGTTGACTTCTTGAGTGTTTTCCTCAGCCTCCTCTCAGGAGCTGAGGTTCAAGGACTCATCAGCAAATCCACCCTGGGTCTCATTAAAGTACAGAAAGCCTTAAAGAGCTCTTTGTCCTTCTGACGTTTTCTTCAGGTCTTCAGCCTTGCATGGCTCTTTGAAGTTATTTCCTAGTGTGGTTGAAGAGGAAGATTTCCAAGTTCACCTATTGAAATTATGTTTTAATATTAAGTTTCAATTTCTTTACATTTCAGCTGAGAGAAGAGGTGATAGATATATTCTTCAATGGACATTAATGCCATGTGTCACCTCAGGAGGTCTGGTACATGAGCCAGTAGTGGCCCAGGTGGCCAAGAAGGCCAATGGCATCTTGACTTGGATCAGAAATGGTGTGACCAGCAGGTACAGGGAGGTTATTCTCCCTCTGGACTCCGCACTGGTGAGACTGCTCCTTGAATCCTGTGTTCAGTTCTGGGCCGCTCACCACAAGAGGGATGTTGAGGCTCTGGACTGTGTCCAGAGAAGAGCAATGAAGCTGGTGAAGGGGCTGGAGAACAGGTCTGATGAGGAATGACTGAGAGAGCTGGTGGTGTTCAGCCTGGAGAAGAGGAGGCTGAGGGGAGATCTCATTGCTCTCTCCAGTTACGTGAAGGGAGGTTGTGGAGAGGAGGGAGCTGGGCTCTTCTCTCAAGTGCCAGGGGACAGGACAAGAAGGAATGGCCTCAAACTCCACCAGGGAAGTTTCACGCTCAACATAAGGAAAAAATTCTTCACAGAAAGGGTAATTAGGCACTGGAACAGGCTGCCCAGGGAGATCTTGACTTGCCTTCCCTGGAGGTGTTTAAAGGTGCGGGTGGATGAGGTACTGAGGGACATGGTTTAGAGATTGGTGGGAATGGTTGGACTCAATGATCTGATGGGTCTCTTCAAAGTGGTGATTCTATGATTCTATGGAGAATCATCCCTCGAGGTCTGACCCTGCATGGACAGCCTTGTTCCTCACCTCCCCAGACCCATCACTGCTCTCATTGTCCCCCTGGCACTAACATCCCTTTTCCTAAGTAACAGGAAACTTCCTGCCTGCCATGCTCAGCACAAACTGTCGCTTATGAGCTTCCTTGGAGGTTCAGGCTGAGAGAGCAGTGGTGAAGGGGCCGTACTCTACCTGGGGCCATAGGACACGTGGGGGTTTGGTGAGGTTGTACAGGGGACTCCCCTGATCCTAGTGCAGCTGGATACCTGGATGCAAGCCTAGAGGATGCAACTCTTACCCCTTTTTTTCAGTGATACACCCTTGGGAACCCCATTCCTGTGTCTTATCTGTGCCCTTCAGGGGAAACCTGATGGGTACTAGGACTGTCCTGGTGGGGACATAATGAATTGTCTAGGTGGTCACACTCAAGGTATAGTGGTCAAAGGATAACTATCCATGTGAAGACCAGTGATGAGTGGTGTTCTGCAGGGGTCGGTACTGGAAGTGGAGTTGTTTAACACCGTTGTCACAGACATGGACAGTGGGATTGAGGCTCTCTCAGCAAGTTTTCTGATGACACCAAGCTTTGTGTTCCAGTCACCATGCTGGAGGGAAAGGATGCCATCCGGATGGAGTTGGACAGGCTGGAGAAGGGGGGCTCCGGGAACCTCATGAGGATCAAAAAGCTCTATCATCTGGGTCAGGAAAACCCCAAGCACAAATTCAGACTGGGCAGAAAATGGATTTGGACCGATTCTGAGGAGAAAGACTTGGGATGCTGGGGCTTGAGAAGCTCTATATGAGCCAGTAATGTGTGCTTGCAGCTCAGAAAGTCAAACTGTGTCCTGGGCTGCATCGAAAGCAGTGAAATCAACAGGGCAAGGGAGGGGATTTGGACCCCTTATCTGCTCTCTTGAGACCAGCCCTGGAGCCCTGCGTCCAGCTCTGGAGTCCTCAGCAAAGGAAGGACATGGACCTGTTGCAGTGAATCCACAGGAGGTCACAGAGCTGATGAGAAAGCTGGAGCACCTCAGATATGAGGACAAGCTTAGAGAGTTGGGATTGCTAAACCAGAGAAGTGAAGGCTGCAGGGAGATCTTAAAGCAGCTTCCAGTGCTGAAAGGGGCTCCAGAAATGCTGGAGAGGGGTTCCTGATCAGGGAGCTCAGGGAATGGTTTTATTCTGAAAAAGGGGAAATTGAGATGAGATTTTAGGAAGAAATGTTTCCTGTGAGAGTGGTGAGTCCCTGCCCAGGTTTCCCAGAGAACTGTGTCCCATCTCTGGAGCTATTCAAAGCAAGGCTGGATGGGGCTTGGAGAGACCTGATCCAATGGGAGGTGACCCTATTCATGGAAGGGGGTTGGAACTGAAGGGGTTTTGAGGTCCCTTCCTAACCAAATCATTTTAGAGCACCATGATAAGGTACACCAGGCTCACCAAGACCTTGTCCTGTTAGAAAAAAAAAAAAAAAACTTTAGGGCAGGAACATGCCTCTGGCTTCCACTGGTGCTTGTGATGATGCTGGTGGTTTAATAGATGACAGGGCAGGAGCAGGGCCCTGGCTTGTGCTTCTGCTCTGGGATGTTCCTGGTGGTTGAGGAGGTCTCACACCAGGAGGAGGCTCCTGCCTTGCACAAGAACATGGCATGTCTCTGGTACCACCACACCCTGCAGGCTCACTCCAGGCTTTCGTATTCCATAGGGGCTTGTGATGTCACTGGTGTCTGATTATGTCACAGAGCAGTAGCAGTGTCCTTACATTTGATGGCCCTTGTGAGGTCAGAGGTGGCAGAGTGTGTGGAGTGATAGGAGCAGGAACCTTGCCTTTTGGGGTACTTTTTAGATATCTCATGGCTGAGAAGCTGTTTGTGTATGAACAGACACCAGGCTGGTGCATCTGCTCCTCATGTCACTTTGGCCTGAGCAGCTGTCTGGGTGGGACAAGTGACCTGGCTTGTGCAGATGTCTGTGAGATCACAATTTGCAAGGGAACAGAGAGGATGAGAGTGGGGCCAGGCTCATGGAGCTTCTTGTGATATCCCTCATGTCTGAGTGAGGAACAAGGCTGGAGAGGGAATATTGCCTGAGATGGTGCTTGTGGTGTCACTGGGGGCTGTGTGAGTGATGGGGATGAGAAATCACTTGGCTTGTTGTGCTCATTTGTTTTGGGTAGAGTCAACCTTCTTCACCGTGGCCAGAGTGGGGGTGAGGTTTGGATTTGTGCTGTTGATAACCCAGGAAGGTTTTTGTTATTGCTCAGCAGGGCTTACATAGCATCAAGATCTTTTCTGCTTCTCACATGGCTCCACCAAGGAGTAGACTCAGGGTGCACAAGAACCTGGGAGGGGACACTGCTGGAACAGCTGACCCTAACTGACCAAAGGGACTTTCTGTAATATAGGATGCAACACTCTTCAATTAAACTTGGTTTAAAAAGAAGAGCTTGAGGACATTCAAAATTATGTTGTTTTTTCTTTCTAAGAAACCGTTACTGTTGATGGAACCCTGCTGTCCTAGAGACAGTTGAACACACACCTTCCTGCCAACTAGACATAGTGAATGAATCCCTTGATTATCTTTCCTTGCAAGCACAGTCTTCCTTTAAAAATTTAAATATTTTTTCCCAGTCCATGTGTTTTTTTCACCTCTCCCTTCCAATCCTCTCTCCCATTGCACTGTCAGGGAAAGAGTGACTGGTTGTGTGTTACTGAGATGTTACTGGAGTTAAACCATGACAGTACTTTCTGGTGCTCTACATGGAGCTGAAAGGGTTTAACATGAACCACCACAATGGTCAATAAATACAGATTGCAGGGTGGACACACAATGAGTAACATTTTAATTGCTATGAAGATGGGATTTTTTTTGCTTCTGAGGAACGTCCAGTTATCAGTTTCCACAAGGCATCCATGAGGTGCTGGTTCCTCAAGCTGTAGATGAGGGGGTTCAGTGCTGGACTCAACACTGAGTACAGAAATGACACCACAAAGTTCAGAAATGGAGAAGAGTTGGAGAGGGGCTTCAGATAGGCAATCATGCCAGTGCTAATAAACAGGGAGAACACAGCCAGGTGAGGGAGGCATGTGGAAAAGGCTTTGTGCCTTCCCTGCTCAGAGGGGATCTTCAGCACAGCCCTGAAGATCTGCACATAGGACACCACAATGAAAACAAAACAGATAGATCCTAAATAGGCACTAACACAAATAAGCCAAACCTCCCTGAGGTAGAATTGTGAGCAGGAGAGCTTGAGGATGTGAGGGATTTCACAGAAGAACTGTTCCACAGCATTGCCCTGGCAGAGGGGCAGGGAAAATGTATTGGCCGTGTGCAGCAGAGCATTGAGAAACCCAGTGCCCCAGGCAGCTGCAGCCATGTGGACACAAGCTCTGGTGCCCAGGAGGGTCCCGTAGTGCAGGGGTTTGCAGATGGCAACGTAGCGGTCATAGGACATGACCGTTAGAAGAGAATACTCTGTTGAAACGAAAAAGAGAAATATGAAGACCTGAGCAACACATCCCAAGTAGGAGATGTCTCTGGTGTCCCAAAGGGAATTGGCCATGGATTTGGGGACAGTGGTGGAGATGGAGCCCAGGTCGAGGAGGGAAAGATTGAGGAGGAAGAAGTACATGGGGGTGTGGAGATGCTGGTTGCAGGCAATGGTGGTGACGATGAGGCCATTTCCCAGGAGGGCAGACAGGTAGATGCCCAGGAATATCCAGAATTGCAAGAGCTGCATCTCCCATGTGTCTGTGAATGCCAGGAGGAGGAACTGTGTGATGGAGCTGCTGTTGGACATCTGCTTCCTCTAGGTGCAGGATGCTGTCAGAAGGGTAAGGACAGTGACAGTTTAGAGGAGAATTTTCTAAGCAAAATCAGAGCCATTTCCCATTGCCCCTCTCTCTGCTCCACACACCCTGTCCTTTTTCTCCCAGCCCTTCCTTTAGCTCCATGCCTGGAGCCCTGTTTGGTGCTGGCTGAATGTGCCGGGAGGAGCAGGGCCTCTGCCTGCTGGCTGTGAGGAGTCAGCCATGCTCTCCAAGGGGGTCATGAGGGATGGTGGGGACAGGGGACGCTACTGGGTTTCAGCTTTGTCCTGTGGAACAGCTCCTGGTCTTGTTCCCAGATGTCCTGGACTTGCACCTCTCTGAGATGGAGGGTTCAGATTCCTGTGGTACCCTGAAAACCCACCAGGCCCTGATTAGAGCAGAGGGACCCACCTCACACCACTGAATGTCTCACCCTTTTCTTAGGTCTCAGCACCCACTTTCAGCCCAGGGCACAAATAGCTCATTTCAAAATCCGAACAGCATTTTTCTCTCTTATATAATCTGTGAGCTTCTCCACAGGACTATAAGGTAACACAGAGATTGGATAGGACAGGTTAGCTTCCTGGATGGAAGCTCAGAGCATGGAAGGACACCTCAAGAAGAGCCAAGAGTCCTCAATTACTAGAGACTGAGAAAGAGTCCTTTGATTACTAGAGATTCAGCTCCTTCCCCAGCCCCACTGACTCTCATTGCCCACAGCCTCATACCTCAGAGCAAAGCTGGGACACGGATTCCCCTGGACACAACAGAAGGAAAAGAGCCACTAGGTCAGAGGTTGACTCTGCAGCTGCAACTCTCACTCCCAGAGAGCCTGGCAAGGAGAAGTACATACCAAGAAGAACAGAGACAAGGGGAGAAACAGGTAGAAAGGGAGTGAGGGTCTGGCTGTGAGAGGCCAGGACAGCTGGGCATGCAGACAGCATTTCCACATCCCAGCTGTGCTCACCCCCTCCCAGACACCAAACATGCAGTTCAGCTCAGGAGTTTCAGTGATTTCTTCAAGCATAAGAGCCTCTTTTTCCCATTCTTCCCCCAAATTTTCCAAGAGTAGGAAAATGAAAACAAACGCAGGAAAGTTCCTCATTGGCAGCATAATCCTTGAATTGATTTTCAAATTGAAATTTCCTTTCAGAAATCTCCTGGGGTGACCTGGAGCCATGAGCAGCCCTGACCCACACAAAACCCTGTAAACAGCCAAAGGTCTTCTGCCAGGAGATCTTTCTTCTCCCGTGACAGAGTCCCTGCTCTGGCACCAAGAACCTGGGGTGCAGGGACCCTGCTCCAAGGAGAGCCCAGGGCATCCCTGTCTGCACTCTCTGACTTTACAGCCTTTCCAAACTGCCCCTCAGGAGCCCCCTCCTCACAGATCCCATCAGCTGGGGCTTGGCCAGCTTTAGGAGATGCTGCCAGGATCTACGGCTGCATTGCCCTGCTCCCACAATTACCGTGTCCTGGACTGCAAAGATTTCTCCTCCAGTCAGATCTCAGTCATCCTTTTGACCACCTCTAAACTTGCTCTGCCTTGCTTATCTCTCCAAGAAGTGGGAGTTCCCTTCTTCCTGCTTGGCTTTGCAGAGAAGCTGCTCCTGGCCAGAGCTCCCTCTTTGTAGTGCTGCCAGGTTTCCAGGAGCTCTCTCAGTCCCAGGAGCCCAGTCCAGTTCAGCAGCAGTAGAGCAGCCCAGGGCATTTTAATGATGTCCATGAACATCAGCCCCTTAGAGGAAGTTGAACAAACTTCTCAAGAAGTAAAACTCAAATTAAAGCTACAAAGTTTCTTGTAGTGTTAATGGGTCCCACTGAGGGCACTGCTGAGAAAGCATCTCCAGGGCCCAGTTAGAGCAGAAAACTGGAGGCAGTGATGACAGGCTGGGAAAACCAAGGTAACTTGCAAGGTGTCTCTGGTGCTGAGTCAGCCTGGATGTGTTTCATTAATCCAGAAGTCCAAGCCCTGACCTCATTAACCAAATGGCCAGTCCTGACCCCCACCCAACAGGAAGGGAGGTCTTACCTCTCACCCATTCCTCAAGGCTTATCCTGGGACAGTGGGATGTGGAGATGGGTAAGGACAAGGGACGGAGCATAGTATGACACCTCCCAGGCTCCCAAGTATGGACAAGGAGGCAATGAGGCCCCAGGGCTGGAAGGATTTGTCATCTCCTCATAGGAATCACTGTCAGAGACAACCACCATCACCAAAGCCACAAAAAGGCGACTCTGTTAGGGAGCTTTCACCTTTTCCATCCACCTCTGTCCTCTCCGCCACCAACTGCCCCACAGTGTTGTATCACCTATGCCTCTTGCCCTGCAGGCTGCAGCCATCTCCCCAGCTGCCTCACCTTGCTGTCACCTTCCTTTGCTGTTATGTCTCTGGCCTCCCTGTCTCTTCCATGAGACACTAAGCCCTGGACTGATCCAGGCTCCTGCTGGAGGACATGTGACAGCACAGCACTGCCCTTGGACTGATATTTCTTTCCCTCGTGTCCTCCTTGGACCTCCCCAGCTACACTTTATGGCACTGTTTCTTTCTCATACCTTTTTCCACTATGAAGAAATCCATCACCTTTGGAATCACCCTTCAAGCATTCTCAGGCAGCCTCTATAGTGTCTGCAGTCTCCACATCTCTAATTCCAGGACCTGGTCATGCTCTTGAGGCCTCCAAAACCCATCTTGGGAGATCTCTGGGCACCCTGCAGGGTGTTTACAGTTAACTCATAACAGTCACAGGCCAAGAAAGACAGAGTGAGACTTTTTACCAAGGCAGAACTGTCAGAACAAGGGACAATGGCTTTAAAATGGAAGAGGGGAGATTTAGATTGGATCCAAGACAAAAGTAGGTTAAGATGGGGATGGTAAGACACTGGAACAGGTTTCCTAGAGAAGTTGTGGCTGCACCAACTCTGGAAATGTCCAAGATCAGGAACTCTGAGCAACCTGAATGATAGCAGAGTTGTTGGATCTGTTTAGGTCCCTTCCAACCCAAACCATCCTATGATTCCTTGATTCTAATCTCCCTAACCCCTTCTCCACAGGCCTACAAAGACCTGTAGAAATCACTTAGGTGTTTTAATCTGACCCGGTTCCCAACAGTCCCATAAAAAGAAAGCATTGCTATTTCTAGGACATGAGTTGCTAAGTTTTCAGACAAAGAATTCAAAGCCTAGATGGTAAAATATTAATTCAAAGGAAGTTCCAATGACTCTGTGTGAGAGATTCACTGAGTGGGTCAGCGGGAGCCTCCCAGGATGATGTTGCCAACTGGGGACGGGGTTTCTGCCTCTGGGTCTGGGAGTCATAATGGGAAACCAGGAAGAGCATTTGGGCCTGTGCAAGAACTGCCTGGGGATGTCCAGGAAAGGGCCAAAGGCAGGAAAAGGGTGGGATCAAAGTGGTTTGTGGAGGAATAAACACAGGAAAAGAGAGAGAAAATGGGATAAAAGATGCTGGTCATCAGCAAACAGGGGTCTGGTCAGGAGACCTGGAACCTGATTAGGTTAAGGGTCCTGCAGAGAAGAGGAGTGCAGAGAGCAGTTTGAAGGTCAAAGAGAGCCTCTTCCAGCTCCTCATGGTCCAACTTTATTTGCAGCTGAACACAGGCAGTTGTGGATCCCAATTCCCTTCCTGCCCAGGGAAAGGGAAATGAGAGAAGGTGCTTGTGAGTTAGAAACTACAACTAAAATATGTTTAATGAAACAACAACAACAGTAAGGAATATCTTTTCAATAAGGAGATGGTAAATATATACAAATATGTACTTGGCTCACCTTGGTGACTCTCACCACTGATGCTTCAGAGCAGGCATGGAGGGAAGGTCCTTGACTGGGCTCAGCTGCAGGGGAGAAATGGACTCATGGACAGGATTCAGGAGTGCATGGAGATGGGATCACAGCATGTGGTGTAACAGACTGGCTGGGCAAGTCAAATCAGTCAAAATCAGACTTTTGGTCTTAAAATTCAGGCTCTTAAAAAGACTCTTCAGACACAAATAAATGACAGTTTGGACCCTTAAAATGTAACTGTGCTTTCTAAATTTCTATGGGTCCTAAAAAACAGGTTGTAATCCTTGAACTGAAGATTTCATCCCAAAACGTGAGGCTTTGGGCACTATTGGGATGGGTGTGAAGCTACAAATGAGTCTTTTGACCCTGCAAGGGAGAAGAACCTCTTGGTTCCTCTGTGACCCCAAGAAATGAAGCTCTGGTCCTGACTGCAGGGCTTTGGGTGCTCCACTGGAGGCCTCATGCTGTAAAAAAAGAAGTTTGTCATCTTTACATGAAAGGCTGGAGCCCAGAGCTTTAAAAAGAAGATTTGGGTCCTACAAATGATGCTTTGAAACTGAAACTGAGTCATTGAGCCCTGACTTGAGGTTTTGTGCTGTAAAACAAAGCTCTGTTAGCGAACAGGAAGGCTTTGCATTCTCAGAATTGGACTTGAGAGGCTCCAAAATGAGGATTTGAGTCCTCATGGTTGTAGACTTGATTCTAATATGAGACTTTGTTCCCTGAAAAAGAGACTTTGGGGGCTAAAATTGAGGTTTTGAATCCTTTTAGAGGCTTGTGTCTCTAAAACTGAGGCTGTGGACATAGAAATCCAGACTTTGTACCTTAAAAATGATTCTCTGGGCCTTAAAATGAGTCCTTGAATCTCAAAAAGGGGGAAGTTCACAAAGGAGGGTCTGTACCCTATAACAAGGCTTTTGGCCTCAAAAGGGAGGTGTCCCCCAGCCCCCCACACTGTTACCAGACTTGGGGGGACCTGCAGATGCTTAGGGGCAGGGGGGCAGAACCAGGAGTTGGGGCGGGGGTTCTGCACCAGAAAGGGGGGACCTGGCCCCAAAATGGGACTGGAGGCTGGAAGGAGGTACTGGAGCCACACAGGACTCTGACTCCTCAGTCACACCAGCACAGAACCATTAAGACTGAAAAGCCTCTGGGCTCCCCCAGCCCAAGCCCAGCCCCGTGCAGGGAAAATCCCAAAGTGCCAAATCTGTTTGGTTTGAATCCCCATGGGTGGAGAATCCCCTGCTGCCCTGGAGTCTCGGCAGGGGCTGCACCACACTCATACAAAGGCATTTTTCCCTCCTGTCCATCCAAGAAGGACCCTGCTCCTCTGACCAAGAACATGGACGTTCCCAGGTGTCACAGGAGCCATGGTCAATGGATAGCTGTGTCCATGGAGCTGTCAAATGCCAAAATCCTTTTTTTTTAATCACAGTCTCGGTGCCTTGTTGATGTCTAAACTCTCTCTAGATGCTGACATGGACTGAGCCGCCTGGTCTGACCTAAGAGAACAGCTGACCTCAGGCTGGATGAGGATTGCCTTGTGGAGATTGACCCAGACACCAGGACACCTGTTTGTCCTCCCTCACAAGAGGCCTCCTCTTATCCCAAGACCTTTCAAAAGGGATTTTCCAAAGAAATATAGATCTTCCCATGGAATTTCCTCAGCCTAGACAAGAGAAGGCTCCAGGAAGACCCTACAGTATCCATCGGGTATATAATTAGGGTCACCAAGAAGGCTGGGGAGGGACTTTATACAAGGGAATGGAGGGATAGGACAAGGGGGGCTAGATTTAAATTGGAAGGGGGAAGATTTAGATTAGACGTTAGCAAGAAATTCTTCATAAAAAAGATGGGGAGGCTGTGGCCCAGGTTTCCCAGGGAAGCTGTGGCTGCCCCATCCCTGGAGGCATTCAAGGCCAGCTTGGATGGGGCCTTGAGCAGCCTGGTCCAGTGGGAGGTGTCCCTTCTCATGGAAAGGGGATTTGAACAGGATGGACTTCAAAGTCCCTTCCAGCACAAATCATTCTATGATTCTGAAAAGCATGGAAATATAAACTTTAAAATAACACATATTTTTCTTAGATGCATTTTAAAATCTTCTTCTTTAAACACATTGGGAAATGACAGCAAGTAGCTGTACAAACCTTGAAGACCTGAAGAAAACAAGAGGAAGAGAAAGAGCTTGTTAAGGCTTTCTGTGATTTAATTAGACCCAGGGTGAATTTGCTACCAAGTCCTTGAATGATCACTGCAGACAGGAGATTGAGGAAACATCTCAAGAAGTCAAAAACAAAGCTCAAAATTCCTTCAGTCTTAACTGGTCTCAGTGGGGATTGTTAGTAACAAAGACTCCTCAAGGACTTGTTAAAGCTGAGAATTAGAGGCCATGACTGCAGGAATGCAAAGGTGCTGTGCAGGCAGCTGTGATGCTGAGAAAAGCCTGAGTTTGATTGATGAAGCAGAAAGACCAAGCCCTGACCCCCAGGCCCTGGGCAGGCAGTTCTGGCTTTGGCTCCAATGGCACTTGTGCCATGAACACTTTGACATTGCTGAATCAGAATCACAGCAGTTATTCCATGGAATTCCAAATACAGGCCTGTAGGATTATGGGAGATGCCAAGGCTCTCACTCAGCTTCCTGCAGTTATAGAAGAATTGGGTCCTAGATGGGCAGGGTCATAAAAGGGTTGAGTCATAGAAGAGAAACAGAAATCCTGGGTAGGAGAAGGGTCAGTTGAGAGAAGAGTTGAGTCATAGAGGAGTAACTAGGGAGTGAAGTCATGAAAGGTTTATAGAAGTTTTGAACCATAGAATTTTCATAGCAGAACTGGATCGTAGATGATTGAGTTCATAAAAGGGTCATAGAATATTCAGGCCATGGAAGAGTTGAGTCACAGAAGTGTGAGTTTATTTGGTGTTTAGAAGGATTTATTCATAGAAGGGTCACAAAATGGTTGTTTCAGAGAAGGGCTGACTCACAGAAGAGTCATAGAACAGTCAGATAAGGGACGAATCTGTACATAGGAGGTTCCTGGAAGTGTGAGGTCATGGAGAGTCACATCATAGAACAGTCAGACAGGAGTCAGGTCATGGAATGAAGTGTTGTGTCACAGAAGGCTTGAGTCATGGAAGGGCCTGGTCATGTAAGAGGTGGGTCACAGAACAGTTGAGTTACAGATGTGTCAGGTCATGGAGGAGTAACAGAAGATTTCAGTCATAGAAGGTTCATGAAGGGTTGATGGAAGTGTCAGATCATAGAATTTTCTGATAATAGCAGTATTGAGGAATAGAAGCATGAGAGTTTATTTGGATAATAGAAGGATTTGGATAATGAAAGGGACATTAAATGGTCAGGTCCTAGAAGGGTCAGGTCATAAAATGGCTGGGTCATAGATTACTCAATTCCGAGTGTAGTTAGGTCATAGAAGGATCATAGAAGAATTCGATCATACATGGCTTGATATGTAGAAGGCTCAGACTCTAGATGAGCCAGATCACGATGAGTCACCAAAGAATGGGGTGCTAGAGGAGTTGGTTCATAGAAGAGATGGGTCATAGAAGGTTCCTGGAAGAGCAGTGTTGTACAAGGGGTGAGTCATTGAAGTGTCAGGTTATAGAAGCACTAGGTTGTGGATTGATGATAGAGCTGTTGGGTCATAGAAACACAGGTGGCAGCTTATTTAAGAGCCAGGTTATAATGGAGTCAGGTTATAGAAGGGTCAGTTAATAGTAACGTTGGTTCATAGAATAGTTGGATCATCAAAGGTTCTGGTTTTAGAAGAGTCGGGTCATAGATGTGTTGGGCATCAATGATTTGTGTCACAGAAGAATCATTGAAAACTTGGGTGATAGAAAGTCAAATCACCGAAGAGTCAGAGGACAGTCAAGTCATAGAACGACACAGAAGACTGATGTCACAGAAGTGTCTGGTCATACAAGATCAGGTCAAAGAAAAGTTGGGTTATAGATGATTTGTACCATGGAGGAGCAATAGCAAAGTTCAGTCATAACAGACTCATAGAGGTCACAGAAGTCTCAAGTGATAAAAGATTTGGGCAGTAAGAAGGGTCATGATAGATTTGGGTCATGGAAAGTTTAGTCATAGAAGCATGAGAATATAGTCAGGAAAAGGAAGGAACAGGTCACAGAAAGGTCTTAGAAGAGCCAGATCATAGTGTTGGGTCATAGAAGAGTTGGGTGAAGAACTATTCAGATCATAGAGGAGTTGGGTCATAGAAGGATGGTGAGACACAATCTGCCCAAGGGAAATCCAGTCCACTTCTCTTTCAGATACCCAGAATTGGAATCCGAGGAGACAATGTCTGGGCAAAACCTTTAGATCCCCTGCCCATCCATTGGCCTTTTCTAAAGAGGACATGTAATATGGGGGTGATGGCAGTGGTCTCGGAGTTCCCCCCATCTCTGTGACCTTCTGAAAATGATGGAGAGTGACCTCATGTGACATCGTCCTCCTCACTCAGCTCCCTGGGATGCTGCCCCTCCTGTCCCACGGAATGGGAATGATTGGGATTGCTCAAGTGATCCCTGACGTGATCCGCAGTTCCACTGGTTAATATCCCCCAGAGTCCTGCCCTGAGTCACAGAGGCCTGGGAGAACTTGCTGGGGAAGACAGAGGCAAAGAGGACACAGGGAATCTCAGATGTGTCCACACCTGCTCTTCCTAAATTCAGCACTGCAGCACAGTGCCCTTTACTGTTCCTGAAAAAGCCAAGTATTTGGGGTATCCTGGATGCCTCTGTGGAGGGGTGGGTTGAGGGGGTCCTGGTTACCTTTTGGGGTGTTGTAGGTCTCTTTTGGAGGGATTCAGGGGGTCTCAGATACCTTTCTGGGGGTTGCTGGTGGATGCCCACGGTTGGATCATCCTTTGTCACTTTTATGGGTGGAGTTGTGTCCTGGATCCCTTTTGGAGGTTTTGGGAGAGGGTCTTGGATCACTTCTGGGGGGTTTTGGGGCTCCTGTTTCCCATTGGTGCTGTGGTTGAGGAGGTTCTGTGTAAATATTCAGGGTTGGGGAGTCCTGTGTCCTTTTGGGAAGTTCCTGGATTCCTTCTGGAGGGTTGTGGGGGTCCCTTTTGGGCTTGTTGTGGGGGACTCCTGGATCCCTTTTTGGGGTCTTTGTGTGGCAGTCCTGGATCCCATTTGGGGGGACTTGGGGGGGTCTTGGGACCCCTTTGAGGGACTTTGGTGGCAGTCCTGTCTACACTTCCTGGGTCCCTTTTGTATGTTTAGGGAGGATCTTGAGTCCTTTGTCAGGAGGTTGGGTGGGTCCTGAACAAACTTTGTGGGGGTTGGTGGGTTCTGAGTCCCTCTGGGAGCTCTTGGTTCCCTTTTGCAGGCGTTGAGGGGGTCTTGGATCCCTTTCTGTGTGTTTTGCAGGGGTGCTGGGTACCTTTGGAGGGGGAGGGAGTTTGGGGTTCAATTGGGGATTTGGGGAGGTCCTGGATGCCTTTTGGGGTAGGTTTTTTTTGTCCTAGGTCCCTTTTGGAGGTTTGGTGAGGGTCCTGGGTCCCATCTGGGAGTGTTTTGGTGGGGTCCTTGGTCCCTTTTGAGGGGTTTATGGGCAATCCATGGTCCCTTGTGGAGGGCTTTTGGTAAATTTTGAGGAGGTTGGAGGTGGTCCTAGATCCCTTTTGGGGGTCCTGAGTCCCTTTTGAGCATTTGAGGGGCCCTGGTTCCAATCAGGAGGGGTTTGGTAGGTTGCTCTGGGTACCTTTCAGAGGTGTTTTAGTGTGCCCTGGGTCTGTTTTAGGGAGTTGGGGGGTCCTGGGTCCAATCTGGAGGTGTGAGGTGGTCCTGGATAACTTTTGGGGTGTTTGAGGGGATCCTGGGTCCCTTTTGGGAGTTTGGAGGAGCATGGAGCTTGTGTGTCCCAAGGACTCTACATGTGGCCTTGTTAAACCTCATCCACTTGGCCTCAGCCCATCGATCCAGCCTGCCCAGATCCCTCTGGAGAGACTCCCTACCCTCCAACAGATCCACACTTCCTCCCAGCTTAGTGTCATCCTCCAACTCTCTGGGATTGCATTTTCATCCCCTCATCCAAGTTGTTAATAAAGTTATTGGACAGACCTAGGCCCAGCACTGAGCCCTGGGGACACCCCTTGTGACCTGCCTCCAGCTGGAGTTAACTCCATTTCCTACCAATCTTTGGGCTCAACCACCCAGTCAGTTTTTCACCCAGGAGAGGCTGCACCTGTCCAAGCCAATGGGAACCAGATTCTCAAGTAGGATACTCTCAGAAACTGTGTCAAAGGCTTTACTGAAGTCCAAGAACCCCACGTCCACAGCCTTTCCCTCATCCATCAAGAGGGTCACCTTGTCATAGAAGGCGATCAGGCTGGTTTGGTGGGACCTGCTTTTCTTCAACCCATGCTGACTGGGTCTGATCACCCAGCACCGAGCACTGTGAGGGCTGAACCGCAGCTGCTTTGTTTCTCACACACAGAGCAAGGTGCAGGCAGCTCCCAGCACAGAGACCACCTGCCTCCTCCAGACCTTCCTGGAGAGTGAGTGCAGAGGGTGCTTGTCCTGGACGGCAGAGAGGTCTCCTAGGACACAGGCAGCATCACAGAGGATGACATCACAGAGGCCACAGCCAGAACCATGGTTCGGGTTGGAAGGACCACAAACATCCACCTAGTCCCGTTCCCTGCTTCCCTGAGCAGTAATACCCTGAGAGGCCACAAATGAGGATTTTTTTCCCTGAAAGAAGTTTTGGAAGGTAAGAATGAGCTTTCAGAACCTATAAATAAGGTTTTGGACAATGAAAACTGGGGGACTGGAAATTCCAAATCAGATTTCGGGCTTCTAAACTGAGTCCTTAAAATGAGTTATTAGTCACAAAAAGTGAGAGATTATACTCTTGAAATGTAACTTTACATCCTAAAAACCTCTAGAGTCCTAAAAAACAGGTTGGAACCCTAGATTTTATGGTATCACCACAAAACAGAAGCACTAGGCACTAAAGGAATGAGAGTGATGCTACAAGTGGGTCTTTTGACCCTGCATGGGAAGGAAATATATTAGTTCCTCTTTGGCCTCAAGAAATGAAGCTCTGGTCCCGACTGCAAGGCTTTGGCTTGTTGTATGGACGCTTTGAGCTGTAAAAAAGGGGATTGAATCCTTGACATGAGCATCTGGAGCTTCAGACGGAGGGTTTGGGTCCTATAAATGGTGCTTTCAAAGTGAAACGGAGTCATTGAACCCTGACCTCAGGTTCTGTGTCCTGAAAAGATGCTGTGGTAGTGAACAGGAATGCTTCACACCCTCACAATTGGACTGGAGGATTTGAGCTTCCAGAATTGTGGACTTGGTTCTAAAGTGAAATATTGTTCCCTGAAAAGAAGGATTTTGGGGGTAAACATGGGATTTGATCCCTTGTAGCGGCATTTACCTCTGAAACTCTGGACATAAAAAATCCCCTGACACTGAGCATTAAAACTGACGCTCTGGTCCTTATAATAAGTCATTGCAACAGAAAAAGGAAGGCTTAGAACTCAAACATGACGTCTTGTACCCAAAACACAGGCTTTGGGACCCAAAAGGGTAGTTCCCTGATATCCCCAAGCTCCGGGCTTTCCCTGGCCTCCCGTCCCCCTGCATACAGTGTGATCACACCTCTGTCCCCACCATCCCCATGACCTCCTGTTGCAGAGCACGGCTGACTTCTTGAAGCCAGCAGGCAGAGTCCTTGCTCCTCCCGGCACATTAAGCTGGAACCAAGCAGGGCTCCAGGCATGGAGCTGAAGGAAGGGATATGAGTGACAGGAGAGGGTGTGAGCAGCAGAGGAAAGGAATGAGAAATGGCCCTGATTCAGCTCAGTAACATATCTGCTAAATTGTCACTGATGTTTCCTTCCATTATGGTGCCCTATGCCCAAAGGCAGCAGATGTCCAACAGCAGCTCCATCACCCACTTCCTCCTCCTGCCTTTTGCAGACACACAGGAGCTGCAGCTCTTGACCTTCTGCCTCTTCCTGGGCATCTACCTGACTTCCCTCCTGGGCAACGGCCTCATCATCATCACCATCGCCTGTTACCACCACCTCCACACCCCCATGTACTTCTTCCTCTTCAACCTCTCCCTCCTTGACCTGGGATCTATCTCCACTACTGTCCCCAAAGCCATGGCCAATTCCCTCTGGGACAACAGGACCATCTCCTCCTCAGGATGTGTTGCTCAGGTCTTGCTCTATGTTTTTTTTATATCAGCAGAGTTATCTCTTCTCACAGTTATGTCCTACAATCGCTATGTTGCCATCTGCAAACCCCTGCACTACGGGACCCTCCTGGGCAGTAGAGCTTGTGTCCACATGGCAGCAGCTGCCTGGGGCACTGGGCTTCTCAATGCTCTGATGCACACGGCCAATACATTTTCCCTGCCCCTCTGCCAGGGAAATGCTGTGCACCAGTTCTTTTGTGAAGTCCCCCAGGTCATCAAGCTCTCCTTCTCATATTTCTACCTCAGGGAAGCTTGGCTGATGGTGTTTACTGTCTCTGTAGCGTTAGGCTGTTTTGTTTTCATTGTGGTGTCCTATGTGCAGATCTTCAGGGCTGTGCTGAGGATCCCCTCTGAGCAGGGACAGCACAAAGCCTTCTCCTCGTGCCTCCCTCACCTGGCTGTGGTCTCCCTGTTTCTCAGCACTGGCTTTTTTGCCGACCTGAAACCCCCTTGGATGTCCCCATCCCTGGATCTGGTGGTGTCATTTCTCTACTCGGTGGTTCCTCCAGCAGTGAATCCCTTTATTTACAGCTTCAGGAACAAGCAGCTCAAGAGTGCAATGTGGAAACGGATAACTGGATATTTTTCTGAAGCCATGAACTGCTGAAGTACTACTTCACTGCAGTTACAGTGCAAGTCACTGCAGGCAAATACCATCTTTTCTTATTGTCCGTGGTGTTGTTTTTATTGGAGTTAATCTTTTCATCATCATTAATAATAACTGTCTGCTTTTATTTTGTAACAAAGAAGGTCTTTAAGTAGCAACGCACATTCTGTGTATCTGTCAGTAAAATAAAGCACTTTGTTTCTTCCAAAGACCCTTCCTCCAAGACCTCTTTGGATCTGCAGGGAGAGAGGGGAAAAGTATCCGAGCACAGCAGCACTGCTAGGCACTAGTGCTTGGTCTCCCCGAGCTGTTCTCTCTCCACTTCCACACGCTCCTCCTCACCCCTTGCCTTGCTGTAAGACCTGAGGGTCCTGAGCTTGGACACAGCCGTACTGTGTGGCAGTGCTGTACCTGCAGGCAGGGACAGGCACTGGGCACTTGTGGAGCAGAGCTGCCTCAACAACAGCCTCTCCATAGAGCAAGGGGGTCTCCTCAGAGCAGCACCTCAAGGCTTAGTTAGGGCTTCTAAAATTCCTTTGAAGAACATGCCCATGAAAGATGCTGGCAGATGAAAACAGGAATGCAGAGATACACAGTGTAGGTGTGCAGGGTTGGGGCAAATGGCACAGGTCTCACACAACCATGTCTCTTCCATAGGTGGAGAATGGTCCAGTCTGTGTCTGTGTCTGTGTGCACTGGACACCCTGGGAAATCTGCTCTAGAGTAATTGTCATGGAGTAGCCCCTCACAAGTACCATTCCCAGCACTGGCCTCTCATCCCAGCTTGGATACGTTCTTTGTCCCTCCCAGGAAGGAGACAGTGTGAATAGGTCAGCATCCCTGTTCACACTTTACAGCTGATATGTGAGTGTGGACGTCATGTACAAGAGGTGAGACGAAACCAAGCAAACACAAACAGCCCTTCCTTGGATTCCATGTAGGTCTGTGGGACAGAGAGTGTCTCACGGTCCCTTAATATTGAGAGCAACATCCCGAGAGCAGCATCCCAAGAGTAAGTGCCTGAATGCAGCACTGGGATGTGCTTCCTTCAGCTGAGGTCCCTGTGTCCATTCCTCATGACATGAGAAAGCTCAAACAAATGCAGAGCAGTGGGATACTCCACAGGTCTGAGGTGCATGAGATTCTCTGGGAGTGCAGAGAAACTCTATGACTCTTGCATTTCTGTGTAAAACAGGAAAAATCTGTGAACATCCCTGAGTGCATAAGGAGTCCATGAGGCCACCTCAGACATGGAGTCCTGACAGAACCCTGTGTGTGACTGCAGGAACTAACCCCACTGGCCTGGAGAGATTCACTTCAGCTGCCTTGGACACACTCATTGCAAGTGCTCCTGTCTGCTGCATCACCTTGGTCCATGAATCTGGATTGTGCTCTCAAAAGTGTCAGAGGAACCAGAGGGGTTCTGGGGTCCTTGGAAAAGACAGATGTCAAACTCATCTTCTGGAAAAGCGGGAATTTACAGGCCTTTGATGGACAAGGAAAGGATTGCTGAACCAAAATTGGCAGAGAAAGAAGGGCATCTCATCTGGTTCACCCTGCTCTGAGCAGAAGAAAGAGATAAGAGGATGCTGAGGGCTTTCTTCAGACCCCAGTTATTCTATCATTAACTGAATATTTCTCTTGGAGAGACTCTGTCTTGATTTTTGAAGACAGACTTGGTGGAGGGAAAATAAAAGTAAAGAGAGTCTATTCTAGGGGACCAGAAGAGAGACCAGGACAACTGCCAAGTGTTTGAGCCCTCGTGCTCTGCAGGGACAGACCCGACTACGCTGCCAGTCTCTTCTTCCTCCACCTCCCGACTGGAGAGGTTATGCTGTGTAAGAGTCGGTCAAAGGATCGATTTCTGTCTCAACATTTCTCCTCATTTTTAGGCCTCTTTAGGCCTCAGAACTTGACTGTATAAAACAGAAACACAGATCTCAGAAAACCGGTCTCAGAGACTCATCCAGAACTGGTACAGAATGAATGCTTTGTACCTAACTACCTGTACCTGCTCCCTTATCTCAGAAATATTTTGTACCTGTCTTCAAGACCATTGTGAAAGATCCATGAAGCAAGGAGGGAAAGACAGGAAGATTAATGACCACAGACCCACAGCCAGCAGAGCATGCACACAAGGTGACGATGACTACTGACCTTCATCGGGAGACCCCAGGTCAACCACTGCAGCCAGAAGGAGTGTGTGCGCAAGGGGAGGAGACTCACAGATACTCCTCTCTTGGCATGTGGGACCTGCTAGGTGGAGACTGGCACATTCCCATGGGAAAGGCAGGTTACAGGTGCATTGACTGGCATAAAAGACAGCTCCACAACAGCTGAACGAGAGGGGCAACAGGAAGATCAAGACAGAAGACCCCCTCCACCGTGGGATCATCTCCAAGAAAGACCGAAACAACGGAACACCTTCTGCACCGGGACTCCCAGAGACTCTGGACATCTGTGGACCCGTGCCGGTAGCTATGAACCTCACCTCCTTCTATCTTCTTCATATCTCTTTCCTTGTTCTCTCTATTGTTCTATCATAAGTCGTTTTATGGACGTTATTAATAAAGTGCCTGTTGAGATCGAAATTTGACTCCCTTGACACTCTCTCTCTCTCTCTCTCTCTCTCTCTCTCTCTTTGAGTTATTATTTTGCAACTCTGAAATCAGAAATGAAACGAACCATCACAAGTCCGCTTATGAGTGGACCATGACATGCCGCCAAACCCAAAAAGCAGGGGAAATCCAGACCAGAATTAAGGACCATGTCAAAAGATCCCAGAGCAAACAATCAGCTAGATCGATGGGAACAGAGCTTCAGGAGACAGGCCGGGGTGTCTCCCTGCACAGCCTGGAGTCAGTGATGCAACATTTGGGAAATAAATCCAGTTGGAGTGAAGGAACATGGGACAAGGATGGTAGAGTTAAACTAAAACAGGACCACCTGGGCTGGGAACATCTCCCATGTGGAAAATAACTAGGAGCATGGGCTTCACCTCCCAGGAAGCACCAGAGCAGGAGCTAACAGAATCCTCAAGAACTGGAGGCCCTGCCATAGATATTAACCTCTGAGTAAGGACTGTGCAGAAGCAGGCATGGACAGGCCTGACCTATCCTCGTGGTACGGCAGAGTTTCCTCTCTGGCAGAACCAGCACTGCCCACTGTGACGACTAAACCACAGCTGCCTCGTTCCTCAAACACAAGGTGAGAGAGATCACCTGCCTCCTCCAGATCCTGCTGGAGAGTGAGGGCAGAGGATGCTTGTCCTGGACAGTGAAAGGTCTCCTAGGACACAGGCAGCATCACAGAGGGTGACATCACAGAGGCCACGGCCAGAACCATGGTTGGGGTTGGAAGGGACCTGAAACATCCATCTAGTCCAAACCCTCTGCCATGGGCAACAACACCCTGACAGGTGCTGAATGAGTATTTGGGCTATCAAAATTGTGGATAATTCTAAAAATTAGGCTTTGTTCTCTGAAGGAGGCTGTGGAAGATTAGAAGGAACTTTTGGAATCTGTAAATAAGGGTTTGGAGTCTAAAACTGAGGCACTGGAAATTCAAAATTAGACTTTGGGCCTTAAAAATAAGACTCATAAAATGAGGTTTTAGACAAAAAAAAGAGAAGGTTTAGAGACTCAAAATCTAAATGTGGGTCTTGAAAATTCTATGGCTGCTAAAAAACAGGTTGGAAGCCTAGAACTGAGGATTTGTGTCCAAAACATGTGACTTGGGTAACTAAAGGTATGGTAAATAAAGGTACTGAGTCTTTTGACCCTGCAAGGGAGGAGAAACTCTTGGTTCTTCTGTGTCCCCAAGAAATGAAGCTCTGGTCCTGAATGCAGGGTATTGGGCATTCAAATGGAAGCTTTGAGCTGTGAACGAGGGGGTTGGATCCTTTACACAAGAGTCTGGAGCTTCAAAAGGAGGATTTAGGTCCCACAATTCAGGCTTTGAAACTGAAACTGATTTTTGTGCCCTAAAATGATGCTGTGGTAGAGAGCAGGAAGGCTTTACACCAAAAAACCCCAGAACTTGAGAATGTCATAATCAGGATTTGAGCCCTCAAAATTGCAGACTAGATTCTAAAATGAGGCTTTGTTCCCTGAAAAGGAGGCTTTGGGAGCTGTGGCTGATAGATAGCTGTGTTCCAGGAGCTGGTAAAAAGCCAATATCCTTTCTTTTAATCATGGCCTCGGTGCGTTTTGATGTCTAAACTCTCTCTGTGGATGCTGACGTGGACTGAGCAGCTTGATCTGAGCTGGCCCTGCTTGGAGCTGGCATCAGACTAGAGATCACCAGAGCTCTTTTACTCCCTAGGTTTACCCATGAGCATAAGATGTAGAGACCTACTTAGCAGGTTGCCCCGAGCCTCCTCTTGCAGGCCAAAGTGTGCCCTCACCCCTCATGCTGTGGTCCCTAACTCCATCCTGACAGACCTCATTCAGGGCCTCTCCACTTTCTCCACCTACTGTTTTAAATGAGAGACTCACTGGGTCCTGTGCTATCATCCTTGTGCCAGAAGAGCGAGTGCAGCGATTGTCTCCTTTGTCCATCATCAAGACTTGCTCCCTCATCTCATCTCAGTGAGGGGCTGAGCGTGGGCAAGAAGTTGTCAGGGGGTCAGAGGCATGAGATCTGACCCCAACTGAGCAGAGGGAGATCCCACAACATAGACGCCATGCTCAGTGATAAAAAGTGTGGCAGTAGAAGAGAAAAATGGAAACTTCTTTCACTCAAGATGACAGGCAGTGGTAGACTGGTGGGGATATCAGTCTGCTTGAGGGAGGTCAGAAGTGAAGTAAATTGCATTCATTTTGGTCTCTGTTTATATTTACTTTTATATTTTTTTTCAGTTATAAATCTATTTTTGCCTTTGCCCTCAAATGAAAAAATAAATAAAAAAAAATCTCCATGGAGCAGCATGGACAGAGACCTGGCCAGCTGAGGTTTGCCGTGACGAGGTGGACATGGGCACCTGAACACTTGCTTTTCCTCATGAACAAGAGAACTCGACCAACCCCATACCCTTACAAAAGGGATTTCACAAAGAAATATTGATCTTCACCTGCAACTTCCTCAGCCTACAGAAGAGAAGGCATAGGGAGGACATGATATAGGCCTTCCTGTACCTGAAGGGGTCACCAAGAAAGCTGGGGAGGGACAATTTACAACCACTTGGAGAGACAGGACGAGGAGAAATGTTTTAAATTGCTGAGGGGAAGATTTATATTAGAAATTAGGAAGACCTTCTTCACAAAAAAAGAGGGTGAGGCAGTGGCCCAGGTTTCCCAGGGAAGCCGTGGCTGTCCCTTCCCAGAAGGTGTTCAAGGCCAGCTTGGAAGGCAAGGGGCTTGGAAACTGGATGAGCTTTAATGTCCCTTCTAACCCAAACCATTCTATGATTCTGAAAATATGGAAATATAAACTTTGAAATAAAACATATTTGTTCAGGTGGACTTTTCAATCTTCCTCTTTAACCACACTGGGAAATGACTCCAAGGAGCTGTGCAAGTCTTGAAGACCTTAAGAAAACAACAGGAAGAGAAAGAGCTTGTTAAGTCTTTCTGTAATTTAATTAGACCCAGTGTGGATTTGCTAGCAAGTCCTTGAATGAACACTGCTGAGAGGAGATTGAGAAAACATCTCAAGAAGTCAAAAGCAAAACTCAAAAATCCTTCAAGTCTTAACTGATCTCAGTGAGGATTTCTAGTGACAAAGCCTACCCAGGGAATTGTTAGGGCTGATAATTATAGGCCATGACTGCAGGAATGCAAAGGAACTGTGCAGGCAGGTGTGATGCTGAGAAAAGCCTGGGATTGATTGATGAAGCAGAAAGGCCAAGACCTGACCTCCAGGCCCTAGGCAGGCACATCTGGCTTTGGCTACAATAGCACTTGTGCCATGAACACTTTGACATTGCTGAATCAGAATCATAGCAGTTATTCCATATAATTCCAAATACAGGCCTGTAGGTTATGGGAGATGCCAAGGCTCCCACTCAGCTTCCTGCAGGTCTAGAAGAATTGGGTCAGAGATGGGCAGGGTCATAGAAGGTTGAGTCACAGAAGAAAAACAGAAATCTTGGGTATGAGAAGGGTCAGCTGAGAGAAGATTTGAGTCATAGAGGAGTAATTAAGGTGTGCAGTCATAGGAGGTTTATAGATGTTTGGGATGATAGAATTTTCTTAGCAGAACTGGATCATAGATGACTGAGTTCATAAAAGGGACATAGAATATTCAGGCCACAAAAGAGTTGTGTCATAGAAGTGTGAGTTTATTTGGGTTTTAGAAGGGTGTATTCATAGAAGGGTGACTAAAAGGTTGTGTCAGAGAAGGATTTTGTCAGAGAAGAGTCATAGAACAGTCAGGGAATGGAAGAATCTGTTCACAAAAGGTTCCTGGAAGATTCAGGTCATGGGAAGTCACATCATAGAACAGTCAGACAAGAGTCAGGTCATGGAATGAAGTGTTGTGTCATAGAATGCTTGAGTCATGGAAGAACCTGGTCATGTAAGAGGTGGATCACAGAAGAGTCGAGTTATAGGTGAATCAGGTCATAGAAGAATAACAGAAGATTTCTGTCACGGAAGGTTCATAAAAGGCTCAGGTTATGGAAGTCTCAGATCATAGAATTTTCAGGTAATAGCAGTATTGAGTAATAGAAGCAAGAGAGTTTATTTGGAAAATAGAAGGGTTTGGTCATTGAAGAGACATTAAAGAGTCAGGTCATAGAAGGGTCAGGTCCTGAAATGATTGGTCATGGATTATTCAATTCAGAGAGGAATCAGGTCATGGAAGGATTACAGAAGAACTGGAACATAGATGGCTTGATGTGTAGGAGGCTCAGACTCTAGATGAGTTGGATCATAGAGAAGTCACGGAAGAATTGAGTGGTTGAAGAGCTGGTTCATAGAAGAGATGGGTCATAGAAGGCTCATGGAAGAGCAGAGTGGGTGTGTCATTGAAGTGTCAGGTCATAGAAGCACTTAGGGCGTAGACTGGTGATAGAACTGTTGGGTCATAGAAGTCATAAAAACACAGGTGGCAGATCAGTTAAGAGTCAGGTCATAGAAAGGTGAGATAATAGTAGGTTTGGTTCATAGAAGATTTGGGTCATTAAAGGTTTGGGTTTTAGAAGAGTCAGGTCATAGAAGCATCAGGCATAAATGTTTTGTGTCACAGAAGAATCATAGAGGACCTGGGTCATAGAAAGTCAAATCACAGAAGAGTCAGAGGACAGTCAAGTCATAGAAGGAACTAAAAGGCTCATGTCACAGAAGGGTTTGATCATATAAGATCAGGTCAAACAAGAGTCTGGTTATAGATGATTCGTATTATGGAGGAATAATAGCGTAGTTCAGTCATAAAAGGCTCATAGAGGTGTTGGGTCAGAGAAGTCTCAGGCTATAAAAGATCTGGGTGGTAAAAAGTGTCATAAAAGACTTAGGTCATAAGAAGGGTGATAAAAGATTGGTGTCATGGAAGAGTTGAGTCGTAGAAGCATGAGGATTTAGTCAGGAAAAGGAAGGAAGAGGTCATAGAAAGGTCTTAGAAGAGTCGGGTCATAGAAGAGTTGGGTCAACAGTTATTCAGATGCTAGAGGATTTGGGTCATAGAAGGATGGTGAGACACAATCTACCCAAGGGAAATCCAGTCCACTTCTCTTTCAGATACCCAGAAATGGAATTCATGGAGACAATGTCTGGGCAAAGCCTTCGGATCCCCTGCTCATCCACTGGCCTTTTCTAAAAAGGATATGTAATGTGGAGGTGATGGCAGTGGTCAGGGAGATCCCCCCATTTCCATGACCTTGTGAAAATGATGGAGATTGGTCTCATGTAACATGGTCCTCCTGACTCAGCTCCCTGGGATGCTGCCCCTCCTGACTCAGAGACTGGGAAGGATTGGGTTTGCTGAAGTGATCCCTGACTTGATCCCCAGTCACCACTGGTTGATCTCCCCCAGAGTCCTACCCTGAGTCACAGAGGCCTGGGAGACCTTGCTGGGGAAGACAGAAGCAAAGAGGACACAGGGAATCTCAGATCTGTCTACACCTGCTCTTCCTTAATTCAGCACAACCCTTTACTAGTCCTTAAAAAGCAACCACTCATCATGGGGCTCTTGAATGGCGTATCAATTTGAGAATAAATCACAGTCTGGATCCTTACTTGGAGGATGCTGTCCTTAAAGCCCAACTGTCTTGAGTTCTGTGACCATCTCCCAGCTCTGTATCCCACAGGAATGACTCCAGGTCCTGCTGCCTGTGCGCCTGGCTGAGGGCATTGCTGCCCATTGGGGCTGAAGCCCTGCAGCTGTGGCACCAGGCAAGCTCATCCCTGACATGAGGAAACAAGGCATCCAAGACCCAGTGTGTGCAAAGATTTGTTTAGAACAGAGACATGGCTGGGACAGAAGATTGCTGAGTGTCTTCCGAGCCCCAGGTCTTAAGACCCAGGATGGAATGCCTGAATTCATTCAATGGAACACAACCTCCCAGCTTGGAGAAATGAGATGATTCCCTGTCACATTCCTGCTGTCCTGCCTAATGATGGGACAAAATTATCAATTCTCAAGAATAAAAGAAGCAGTGACACTGCAGAAAAGAAGTTTCTCTTCCCATCGGGGTTGGCTTTAGCCTGTTTCTCTACAGATTCCCCTGGAGCCCCAGGGACACCTTGAGGGAGCCCAGAGAGGGCAGAGAAAGTGCTGCCTTGGGCTGCTCCCCTGCTGCTGAGCTGGGCTGGGCTTCTGGCAGGGAGGGAGCTCATAATGAAACAGGAGTTCATAAAAGAGCCAGTTCTGGGCAGGAGCAGCTCCTCTGACAAGCCCAGCAGGGCTGAAGGCACTGCCTGCAGGCAGTGAGGGGAGAGGAGGGAGCAGAGGGAGGGGAAAGGCAGGGTGGGGTGGGAGGAGAGAGGAGGCTTCACATGGACAAAGATCTTCACATCTCTTCCCCAGGTGAGTCTCTGGGTGCAGGACAATGCAGATGCTGTTCCTGGAGGGATCTCCTAAAGCTGGCACAGCCATAGCCTGAGGGATCTGTCAGGAGGGCTCTTGCGGTCTCTCTAGTAGAGAGAAAAGCAGGGTCATTGCTCAGCCTGCCCAAAGAGCTCCCCATGATGGGACAGAGAAAAACTGTGTGGGAGGAGGGAAGAAGCAGCTCGTGGCAGGAGAAGGTCTTTCTGCTTTCAAGAGGGTCTGTGTGAGTCAGGGCTGCTCACAGCTCCAGATCACCCCAGGATACATCTAAGAGGACATTTTAAGGGGAAGATCAGGACAGGAATTTCATTAAAGATAGGGAACTTTTCTGACTCTGTGTTTTCAGTTTCCTACTCTTGGGGATTTTCAGCAGAGTAATGCAAGGCTCTCACGCTTGAAGAAATGAGTGAGACTCCTGAGCTGTGTCCTTGAGTGGTCACTAGGTCCGATAGGAGTCTCCTAAAGCGCCTCCAGCTGCTCTTCTGGCCATGGACAGCGCCAGCATCACCTCTGCTGGACCCATAAGCTTTAGTCTCTCCTGTCCTTTCTGCTTATAAACAAGAACCTGTGCCCGGCTTTACCCAGCAAAGAGGCAAGTTTGTCCAGGGGGATGCAGAGAGGGTCAGATGGGGTCTGTGAGCACTAAAAGAGAGAAGATGTGGGAAAGGGAATTGCTTTAAAGGAGAAAAATCTCCAGACTGAAAATATAGGATCAAAGAATGAGAAGAAAATTACAAAAGAGATGATGTGGGAGAGAAAATTCAGACACCTCTGTATGATCCTGTCCAGTGCAGCCCCTTCCTCTGAGCAAGCCCTCTTGCCTCCTCTCCCACCCAGCAAATCCTCTGCCCTCAGGGCTCTGGGCTCCAAGGCTGAACCTCCTCCTCTGCAGCCACAGCTCTACTGTCCTCTCCAGAGCCCAGGGGCTGAGAGCAACTGCCCAGCAAGGTTGGTGTCTGGGAGGGGACGAGCACAGCTGGGGAAGGGGAATGCTGTCTGTGTGACCAGCTGCCTCTGCTCTGGCCTCTCTCAACTAGACCCTCACTCTATTCCTCCCTGATTTCTTGTCTCTGTTCTTGCTGTTGTTCTCTTCTTTTCACTGCTAGTCTCTCTGGAGTTGGTAGTTCCAGCTACAGTCGCCCACTGACCTGGTTGCTCCTTTCCTCCCATTGTGTCCATCATTTGCTGTAATCTGTGAGGCTGTGGGTAATGCAGTCAATGGGGCTGGGGGAGGAGCTGAATCTCCGTTCAACAAATGCCATCATGAGGATGTTTGATTCTCCTTGAGGTTTCCTTTCAAGCTGTGAGATTTACTCCAGAATGCAAACCTTTCCGATGGCATCTTTGTGTTACCTGAAAGCCTCATGGAGAAGTGCAGAGATGCTATGAGAGAGAACATGCTCTTGGGTTTGTGAAATGAGCCGTGTGTGTCCTGGGATGAAGTGGGGGCTGAGACCTTAGGAAATGGTGAAAATCTGAGTGCTCAGCAGTGGTTTCTCCTCTTTCAGCAGTGGCTCTTCAGGGTGACACGGGAGTATGATCCCCCTCCAGCCCAGAAAGGTGCAAGCCCGTAGCAGCTGGGAACAAGAGCGAGGGATAGAGCAGCTCCCCTCCCTCTGCACAGAGACACAGGCAATGCTCACACCTCACAGGACTCCCTCTGTTCTCCCTGATAGCGGCTGAGATGCTGAGGATTTCTAACATCCAAGAACATTCCTCAGTGTGCAAGGAAGAGTTGTAAAACCCCAGCCTGACTTCTGCCCTCTGCCCTCTCAGCTCCTCATCCCTGGCATTGCAAATGCTGCCAGGCCCTTCTACACCAGGAATAATTCCAGAGAACAAAGCTGAACTCCAGCAGTGTCTCCTGTCCCCACTGTTCCCATGACCCCCTGCTGCAGAGCAGGGCTGACTCCTCATAGCCAGTGGGCAGAGGCCCTGCTCTCCCGGCACATTCAGCTGCCACAGAGCAGGGCTCTAGGCATGGAGCTGAAGGAAGGGCTGGAAGAAAAGGGACAGGGTTTTTGCAGCAGGGATGAGAAAGGGCTTTCATTTGGCTCAGGAAATTCTCCCTTGACTTGTCACTGTCATTTCCCCCTATGACAGTGCCTCATGGCCAAAGGCAGATGTCCAACATCAGCTCCATCACCCACTTCCTCCTCCTGGCATTCACAGACACACGGGAGCTGCAGCTCTTGACCTTCTACCTCTTCCTGGGCATCTACCTGGCTGCCCTCCTGGGCAACAGCCTCATCATCATCACCATTGCCTGTGACCACCACCTCCACACCCCTATGTACTCCTTCATCCTCAACCTCTCCCTTCTTGACCTGGGATCCATCTCCATCACTCTCCCCAAATCAATGGCCAACTCCCTATGGGACACCAAAACAATTTCATATGCAGCATGTGTTTCCCAAGTCTTTCTCTTTGTCTTCTTGTTTTCAGCAGAGTTTTCTCTTCTCACCATCATGTCCTATGACCGCTACATTGCCATCTGCAAACCCCTGCACTACGGGACCCTCCTGGGCACCAGAGCTTGTGTCCACATGGTAGCAGCTGCCTGGGGCGCTGCGTTTCTCACTGCTCTGCTGCACACAGCAAATACATTTTCCCTGCCCCTCTGCCAGGGCAATGGTGTGGAACAGTTCTTCTGTGAAATCCCCCAGATCTTCAAGCTCTCCTGCTCACACACCTACCTCAGGGAAGTTGGGATTATTCTGGTCAGTGCTTTTTTAGTATTTGGCTGTTTTGTTTTCATTGTGGTGTCTTATGTGCAGATCTTCAGAGCTGTGCTGAGGATCCCCTCTGAGCAGGGACGGCACAAAGCCTTTTCCACATGTCTCCCTCACCTGGCTGTGGTCTCCCTGTTTCTCAATACCATCTTTTTTGCCTACTTGAAGCCCCCCTCCATCTCCTCCCCATCTATGGACCTTGTGGTGTCAGTTCTGTACTCAGTGATTCCTCCAGTACTGAACCCTCTCATCTACGGCTTCAGGAACCAGCAGCTCAAGGATGCAGTCTGGAAACTTATGTTTGGATTATTTAAGCATCAATAAGCTGCCCATCGGCATCTATGCATGACTTGCAATGTACTGCACTGCCTAAACAGCCTTTCCTTGGTAGCTTATTTAGATTCATTTTGGGATTTTTATTTTCTTGGTTTTGATAAAATTGTCCACAATGAAATGTCATTGTTCTTCCCACTGCTGTGTCTCTGTCTCCCTGTTTTGTGAGACTCAGAGATCATGTAAACAAGGAGCCGTGTTCCGCTCTTGGTTAAAGACAATAAAGTCCCCTGCAGGTACTTGTTTGTCCATGGATCCTTCCTTCAGTACTTTCTCAGGAGCTGCTGGGTCACATCCAGGAGCAGAGAAGAGTGCCAGCATAGTAGCACTTCCAGGCAGCACCAATAGGGAGCTCTTTCTAGAGCATCTCTCTTGGCATCTACATGATCTTCTGAGTCCTTGTGCTAGTGGAAGTTCTGAGTGAGGCTGTCCTGTGATCACAGACAGGGACAGGCAATGGGCACCTCTGTGACAGGGATGATGCCCATGGGGTTTCTGTGAAGGCCTAAGTGACAGACAGAGCCACAAGGTCACTTCACTTTGAGAACAACATTCCCTGGAAAGAGCCTGGATACAGCACTGGGATGTGCTTCCTTAAACCAGGGTCTCCATGCTTGTTTCTCATGGTGTGGGACTTTTCAGATGAGTGCAGAGCCAGGTGAGCAACTGCAGCTCTGGGAGTGGCAGCAGGAGAACAGAGACACTGTGACTGCTGCTGTGCAGCTGCTGCGTGAGCACAGGGAGGGTCCATCTCTGAGCAACCTGTGTGTGAGATGGGGGCACAAGGTGTTCTAGTTCAGCCCCTGCAATCCGGTAGCAAACAATGACAAGTGGTTGATTACCGTCGTCTTCCTCTTAACCACAAAGGGGAATCAGGAAAGGAAAAGAGTCCGGAAGGTTGAGAGAAAAAGATGGATTTAATAAACAAAAAGTAGCCTTATGCAGAGCTACAGACTAGGAGAAGTCTGGCTGGAAAGCTGCCTGGAGGAAAAAGACCTGGGGGTGTTGGTTGACAGAGACTGAACATGAGCCAGCAGTGGCCCAGGTGGCCAAGAAGGCCAATGGCATCTTTGGCTTGGATCAGAAAGGGCATGGCCAGTAGGTCCAGGGAGGTTCTTCTCCCTCTGTGCTCAGCACTGGTGAGAGCGCTCCTTGAATCCTGTGTTCAGTTCTGACCCCTCAGCACAAGAAGGATGTTGAGGCTCTGGAGCGAGTCCAGAGAAGAGCAACAAAGCTGGTGAAGGGGCTGGAGAAGAAGGCCTGATGAGGAACGGCTGAGAGAGCTTGGGGTGTTTATCCTGGAGAAGAGGAGGCTGAGAGGAAACCTCATTGCTCTCTCCAACTACCTGAAAGGAGGTTGTAGAGAGGAGGGAGCTGGCCTCTTCTCCCAAGTGACAGGGGACAGGACAAGAGGGAATGGCCTCAAGCTCTGCCAGGGGAAGTTTAGGCTGAACATTAGGAAAAGAGAAACCACAGAAAGTGTGATTGGTCCCTGGCAGAGGCTGCCCAGGAAGGTGGTTGATTGACCTTCCCTGGAGGTGTTTGAGGGATGGGTGGACAGGGTTATGAGGGGCATGGTTTAGTGTTTGATAGGAATGGTTGGACTCGATGATTGAGTATGTCTTTTCCAAACTAGTTATTCTGTGAAAAAGGGAACCTTTTTCCTACTGACATTTCCTGCACACCAGTCCTACAGCTCTGGCCACTGCTGGTCTTTCAGCCAAACCCTTTCTCACACAGCTCCAAACATATCAGGGGCTGATGGCCTTGGCTCATCAAACCCTGAGAATGCCCACGCATTGGGATCACCTGCTGCCCTTGGTCCTTGCTCTGTGTTTTACCCTGAAAAGTCTTTCAGTCCCCAGCTACCCCAGCCTCTCCTTGTCCATGATGTGCTACAGCCCCAACCATCCTTTTGGCCTCGGCAGTACTCACTCCAGGCTGGGCAGAGTCTTCCTTGTGCTGGGAGCCCCATACTGGACACGGCAGCCCTGATGTGTCCTGAGTTGGTTAACCTTGGCCAGCAGCCAGATCCCGCCCTGCCTGGAACCAACAGGACAGAGGGAGAGAATGAACCAGAGAAGTTCGTGGGTCAAGAGAAAGCAAAGGAGGTTCAGTGACCAGTGACTGTCACTGGCAAAGACATGTGGACTTGCTGAAGGTCAATTTAATTTATTGTCAGTAAAGAAAGGTCTGGATTGGGTGCAACAAGGACAAAATATTAATGTTCATTCCCCTTCCACTTTCTTCCAGACTGAAATAACTCCATGGCTCCCAATTCCTCTGTCCACCCGAATCCCAGGAGGAGAAAGACGATTGTGATCAGGGGGTTTACAGTAAGAAAAGAACATCTCTGCAGCTCCTTCGTCCTCACACTTCTCCCTGGCTCTAGCGTGGCTCCTCCTCATAGGATCCCACTGTATCTGCAGTCATGGCTCAGTGTAGTTCATTTCTTTCTCTCTCCTCATGAGGCAGTTTTATGACCCTGAGAGCATCCATGGGCCTTCATGGCCCTGACAAGCATCTCCTGTGGCCCCCACTCATCCCTCTGTCCATGGGCAGGAGACAATGAAACCAGGATTGAGTTTCAGCCCCCGGTTGATCTGAGCTGTAGGTGTGCAGACACAGACACAGACTAGCCTGACTATGGACCTTGGGGATTCAAACTGGCAGTCACTTCCCAGCTTGGTTCTTTATGAAGAGGGGTGAACAGCGACATCATATCATCCAAGTGCCAGACCCCAGGAGATTCACAGAGGCCTAGGGCCATTTGTCGTCCTTTCTTTCCGTCAGGTGATCAGGTTTTAGAGGTGAAGCAGAAAAGCAGATGTGATTTCAGGATGCAGATGATGGAAAGAGGGGAGCAGAGCCATTACATGACATGATCTAAAGTCAATGTCTGTTCAAAACTCTTCTCTGCCTTTCATAAAGCTCTTAACCTGGAAGCTCTGAGATTCCTCTGCCTCCACCTATTTGAGAAATTAAGGTGACTGTAACCATGTCATTGTGTCTAAATTCTGTTTCCGGACTCAAGAACCTCTTGGGCTGGAGATGGGCCAGGAGACTAGCAGAGGGATGCAACTCCTCTGGACAGGAAGCTGGATGTTCCAAGGTGTCACAGGAGCTGCGGCTGATGGATAGCTGTGTCCACAGAGCCGATAAAATGCCCAAATCCTTCCTTCTGATCATGGTCTCAGTGCCTTGTGGATGTCTAAACTCGCTCTGTGGATGCTGACATGGACTGAGCAGTGTGGTCTGACGTCAGAACTGACCCAGCTTGGAGCTGGACATTGGACTAGAGATCATCTGAGGTCTTTTGTTCCTTTAGTTTTACCATGAGCATGTTGAGACCCACTTAACACGTTCCCCAAGCCTCCCCTAGCAGACCAAAGTGTGCCCTCACCCTTCATGCTGTGGGCCCTAACTCCATCTTGCCAGACCTCCTCCAGGGCCTCTCCACTTTCTCCACTTTCCTCTTGCAATGTGAGACTCACTGGGTCCTGTGGCATCGTCCTGGTGCCAGAAGAGTGAGGGCAGCGATTGTCTCCTTTGCACTGCATCAAGAGTTGCTCCCTCTGCTCCTCCCAGTGAGTGTCTGGGGGTGGGCAAGAAGTTGTTAGGGGGACACAGGCAGGAGACCTGACCCCGGCTGAGCTGAGGGAGATCCCATAACATAGATGCCACGCTCCATGATCAAAAATATGCCAGAAGAAGAAAGAAGTGGAGATTTTTATTGTTCATGATGATCGGTGGTGATAGACTAGTGGAGTGTCTGTCTGCTAGAATGAAGTGGCAACTGATGGCATTTGCATTGGTTTGGGTTTGCATTATGGTGGTTAATTTCTTTTTTCTTTCAACAATTAAAGTATTTTCAGCTCAGCCAATAAGTCAAAAAAGATTTCTGTGGAGCATCATGGGCAGAGACCTGGCCAGCTGAGGAGTGCCCTGAGCAGAAGGACCCAGGCACCAGGACTCTTGGTTGTCTTCACTCACAAGAGGCCTCCACCAAGGCCATGCCCTTTAAAAGATTTTTTTTTTTTTTTTTTTTTAAAAATACTAGTCTTCTGAAAATTCCTCACCCTGGAGAAGAGAAAGCATCAGGGAGAACTTATAGTGGCCTTCCAGTACCTGAAGGGGGTCACCAAGAAAGATAAGGATAGAAATATAAACTTCAAAATAAAACAATTTTTTCTAGGTAGATTTTGAAATCTTCTTCTTTAACCACAATGGGAAAAGACTCCAAGGAGCTGTGCAAGGCTTGAACACCTGAAGAAACCTCCAGGCAGAGAAAGTGCTTGTTAAGTCTTCCTCTGTTTTAATGAGACCTCAGCTTCTGAGAGGACATGGAGCAAAGCTCTCAAGAAGACAAAAGCAGAACTCAGAGTAACATGAAGTATTAATTGGTTTCAGTGAGTATCGTCAGAGACAAAGTGTCCCCAGGGACTCGTTAGAGCAAATAATTGGAGGCCATGATTGCAGGAAGACAAAGGAACTGTGCAGGCAGCTGTGATGCTGAGAAAAGCCTGAGTGTGCTTGGTGGAGCAGAAAGTCCAAACCCTGACCCTCAGGCTCTGGTCAGGCAGATCTGCCTTTGGGTCCAGTGACGCTGGTTACATGAACACTCTCACATTGCCAAATCAAACTGGGAGCGGTTATTCCATGTAATTCCAAATACAGCCCTGTGGTGTTATGGGAGATGCCAAGGCTCTCAGAGCTCCATGCAGTGGCAGAAGAGTTGGGTCATAGAAGGGTAGGGGTATAAAAGGGCTGGGGCATAGTTGAGCATTAGAACACTTCAGAGTGATAATTGTCAGGTCATAGAAGGGTCGGATCATGGAGGAGTAACCAAAGAGTTTGGTTGGAGATGGTTCATAGACGTATTCTGTCACAGAAGCCTCATAGCTAGATTGAGTCATAGAAGTTTCATAGCACAGCTTGGTCATAGAATCATAGAACAATCATAGAATCATAGAACAACCAGGTTGGAAGGGACCCATCGGATCTTCTAGTCCAGCCATTAGAAGTCTCGGGTCATAAAAGATTGAGGTAATAAGTGGATCATAGAATGTTTTCATCATGGAAGTCATTGAAGTGTGAAAGTTTATTAGGGGTTCCCAGGGGTTTGTTCACAGAAGGGTCATATATTGTTCGATTTGGAGAAGAGTTGGTTCGGAGAAGGGTCAGGTCATAGGCAGGTCATACAACCTTGTACTCATAGAAGAATCATAGAAGAATCAAATCATGAAGAGTGGGGTGACAGAAGAGTCAGCTCATAGAAGCTTTTGTTTTGGAAAGTACATGGTAGTGTTGGGTCATGAAAGTTTATATCATAGAAGTTCCAGGTCAGAGAAAATGCAGCTCATATAAGATTTGAGTCATATAGGAGTTTGGAGGATTCACATCATCGCAGGTCAGGTCAAAGAAGTATCAATTAATCATAGGGTCCCAGAAGAGTTGGGTCATAAAAGAGTCTGGTAATAGTTGATTGTAGAGGTGTTGTAGCATAGATGATTCATACCATAGAAGAGTTTGGTCCTAGAAATTCATGTCGTACAAGAGTCAGATATTCTCTGAAGGTGATAGAACAGTTAGGTGAAGGAAGGCTGGAGGCATAGAAAAAAGTGGAGATTTTTATTGTTCCAGGTGATAGCTAGTGGTAGACTGATGGCTTTTCAGTGTACTTGAGGGAGGTGGAAAGTGCTGGATTTGCATTGGTTTTGGGGTTGGATTATGTAGGATTTTATCTTTTTTCTTCCACCTATTAAACTATTTTATCTCAGCCCATGTGGAGCACCATGGAACAGCATGGGCAGAGACCATCTAGGATTTTCCTAAGGAGATGGACCTGCACACAAGCACACTTTTCCTCACTTACAAGAGACCTCCACCAATACCAATATATTTCAGAAGAGATTTTTCAAAGAAATATCGATCTTCTCCTGGAAATTTGTCAGCCTGGAGAACAGAAGGCACCACAGAGACCTTATAGCAGCCTTCCTGAAGGGATCACCAAGAAAACTGGGGAGGGACATTTTACAAGGGTGTGGAGTGATAGGATAAGAGGGAAAACTTTTAAATATGAAGAGGGAAGATTTAGATTAGATATTAGGAAGAAATTGTTTATAAAGAAGCTGGTCAGGCAGTAGCCTAGGTTGCCCAGGGAAGCTGTGGTTGCCCCCTCTCTGGAGGTGTTCAAGGCCAGCTTGGATGGGACCTTGAGCAGCCTGGTCCATTGGGAGGTGTCCCTGCTCATGGAAGGAGGTGGAACTGGATGGGCTTTAAGGTCCCTTTCAATCAAAACCATTCTATGAATCTGAAAAGCATGGATATATAAATTTTAAAACAAAATATTATTTTCTTAGGTGCACTTTGAAATCTTCCTCTTTAAGCACTCTGGGGAATAACTCCAAGGATCTGTGCAAGCCTTGATAACCTTAAGAAAACAACAGGAAGAGAAAGAGCTTGTAAGGCTTTCTGTAATTTAATTAGACCCAGGGTGGCTTTGCTGCAGAGTCCTTAAAGGATCACTGCTGAGAGGAGATTGAGGAAACATCTCAAGAAGTCAAAAACTAAACTCAAAATTCCTTGAGTCTTAACTGGTCTCAGAGAGGATTGCTTGTGATAAAGCCTCCCCAGGGACTCCTTAGAGCCCAGAAATGGAGGCTATGTCTTCAGGAATGCAAAGGTGCTGTGCAGGCAGCTGTGATGCTATGAAGAGCCTGGTTTTGATTGATGAAGCAGAAAGGTCAAACCCTGACCCCAGGCCCTGGGCAGCAGATCTGGCTTTGGCTACAATGGTGCTTATGCCATGAACATTTGGACATTGCCGAGTCAGAATCACAGCAGTTATTCCATGGAATTCCAAATACAGACCTGTAGGTTATGAGAGGTTATGCCAAGGCTCTCACTCAGCTTCCTGCAGTTATAGAAGAATTGGGTCCTAGATGGGCAGGGTCATAAAAGGGTTGAGTCATAGAAGAGAAACAGAAATCCTGGGTAGGAGAAGGGTCAGCTGAGAGAAGAGTTGAGTCATAGAGGAGTAACTAGGGAGTGAAGTCATGAAAGGTTTATAGAAGTTTTGAACCATAGAATTTTCATAGCAGAACTGGATCATAGATGATTGAGTTCATAAAAGGGTCATAGAATATTCAGGTCATGGAAGAGTTGAGTCACAGAAGTGTGAGTTTATTTGGTGTTTAGAAGGGCTTATTCATAGAAGGGTCACAAAATGGTTGGTTCAGAGAAGGGTTGGGTCACAGAAGAGTCATAAAACAGTCAATGAATGGAAGAATCCCTTCACAGAAGGTTCCTGGAAGAGTCAGGTCATGGAAAGTGACATCCTAGAACAGTCAGACAAGAGTCAGGTCATGGAATGAAGTGTTGTGTCACAGAAGGCTTGAGTCATGAAAGGGCCTGGTCATGTAAGAGGAGGGTCACAGAACAGCTGAGTTACAGATCTGTCAGGTCATGGAGGAGTAACAGAAGATTTCAGTCATAGAAGGTTCATAAAGGGTTGATGGAAGTGTCAGATCATAGAATTTTCTGGTAATAGCAGTATTGAGGAATAGAAGCATGAGAGTTTATTTAGATAACAGAAGGATTTGGATAATGAAAGGGACATTAAATGGTCAGGTCCTAGAAGGGTCAGGTCATAAAATGGCTGGGTCATAGATTACTCAATTCCGAGTGTAGTTAGGTCATAGAAGGATCATAGAAGAATTCGATCATACATGGCTTGATATGTAGAAGGCTCAGACTCTAGATGAGTCAGATCATGATGAGTCAGCGAAGAATGGGTGCTAGAGGAGTTGGTTCATAGAAGAGATGGGTCATAGAAGGTTCCTGGAAGAGCAGTGTTGTACAAGGGGTGAGTCATTGAAGTGTCGGGTTATAGAAGCACTAGGTTGTGGATTGATGATAGACCTGTTGGGTCATAGAAGTCATAGTAACACAGGTGGCAGCTTATTTAAGAGCCAGGTTATAATGGAGTCACGTTATAGAGGGGTCAGATAATAGTAAGTTTGGTTCATAGAATAGTTGGATCATCAAAGGTTCTGGTTTTAGAAGAGTTGGGTCATAGAAGCTTTGGGCATCAATGATTTGTGTCACAGAAGAATCATTGAAAACTTGGGTGATAGAAAGTCAAATCACTGAAGAGTCAGAGGACAGTCAAGTCATAGAACGACACAGAAGACTGATGTCACAGAAGTGTCTGGTCATACAAGATCAGGTCAAAGAAAAGTCGCGTTATAGATGATTTGTACCATGGAGGAGCAATAGCAAAGTTCAGTCATAACAGACTCATAGAGGTCACAGAAGTCTCAAGTGATAAAAGATTTGGGCAGTAAGAAGGGTCATGATAGATTTGGGTCATGGAAAAGTTTAGTCATAGAAGCATGAGAATTTAGTCAGGAAAAGGAAGGAACAGATCACAGAAATTCTAAAAAGAGTCAGATCATAGTGTTGGGTCATAGAAGAGTTGAGTGAAGAACTCTTCAGACCATAGAGGAGTTGGGTCATAGACGGATGGTGAGACACAATCTGCCCAAGGGAAATCCAGTTCACTTCTCTTTCAGATACCCAGAATTGGAATCCGAGGAGACAATGTCTGGGTAAAACCTTTAGATCCACTGCCCATTCATTGAACTTTTCTAAAGAGGACATGTAATGTGGGGGTGATGACAGTGGTCTGGGAGTTCCCCTCATCTCTGTGACCTTCTGAAAATGATGGAGAGTGACCTCATGTGACATTGTCCTCCTCACTCAGCTCCCTGGGATGCTGCCCCTCCTGTCCCACAGAATGAGAAGGATTCAGTTTGCCCAAGTGATCCCTGACTTCATCCCCATTTGCCACTGGTTGATCTCCCCCAGAGTCCTGCCCTGAGTCACAGAGGCCTGGGAGACCTTGCTGGGAGGGTACTGGGATCCCTTTGAGGGGCTCTGGGGGCAGTCCTGTCTACATTTCCTGGGTCCCTTTTGTATGTTTAGGGAGGGTCTTGGGTCCCTTGTCAGGGGGTTAGGTGGGTCCTGAACAAAATTTGGGGGGTTGGTGGGTTCTGAGTCCATCTAGGGGCTACTGGTTCCCTTTGGCAGGGGTTGAGGGGGTTTTGGATCCCTTTCTGTGTGTTTTGCAGGAGTGCTGGGTACCTTTGGAGGGGGAGGGAGTTTGGGGGCCCCACTGGGGGTTTTGGGGGGTCCTCGAAGCCTTTTGAGGGAGTGTTTTTTTGTCCTAGGCCCCTTTTGGAGGTTTGGGGAGGGTCCTGGGTCCCATCTGGGAGTGTTTTGGTGGGGTCCTTGGTCATTTTTGGGGGGGTTTGTGGGCAATCCATGGTCCCTTGTGGAGGGCTTTGGATCAGTTTTGAGAAGCTAGAGGTGGTCCTGGATCCCTTTTGGGGGTCCTGAGTCCCTTTTGAGCATTTGAGGGGCCCCTGGTTCCAATCAGGAGGGGTTTGGTAGGTTGCCCTGGGTCCCTTTCTGAAGTGTTTTAGTGTGTCCTGGGTCTGTTTTGAGGGACATGGGGGTTCCTGGGTCCAATCTGGAGGTGTGAGGTGGTCCTGGGTAACTTTTGGAGTGTTTGAGGGGTTCCTGGGTCCCTTTGATTGTTTGGAGGAGCGTGGAGCTTCTGTGTCCCAAGGACTCTACATGTGGCCTTGTTAAACCTCATCCCATTGGCCTCAGCCCATCGATCCAGCCTGCCCAGATCCCTCTGGAGAGACTCCCTACCCTCCAACAGATCCACACTTCCTCCCAGCTTAGTGTCATCCTCAAACTCTCTGGGATTGCATTTTCATCCCCTCATCCAAGTTGTTAATAAAGTTATTGGACAGACCTAGACCCAGCACTGAGCCCTGGGGACACCCCTTGTGAGCTGCCTCCAGCTGCAGTTAACTCCATTTCCTACCAATTTTTGGGCTCAGCCACCCAGTCAGTTTTTCACCCAGGAGAGGCTGCACCTGTCCAAGCCAATGGGAACCAGCTTCTCAAGTAGGATACTGTGAGAAACTGTGTCAAAGGCTTTACTGAAGTCCAAGAACCCCACGTCCACAGCCTTTCCCTCATTCATCAAGAGGGTCACCTTGTCATAGAAGGCGATCAGGCTGGTTTGGTGGGACCAGCTTTTCTTCAACCCATGCTGACTGGGTCTGATCACCCAGTTTTCCTCTGTGTGCTGTTAGATGGCACCCAAGATGACCTGCTTAATGATCTTCCCTGGCACTGTGGCCAGATTGATAGGTCTGTATCTTCCTGGATCCTCCTTCTTGTAAATGGAAGTTACATAGACTCACTAGGTTGGGAAAGACCTTTTAAATCATCAATAGTCCAGTCTGCCACTAAACCATGCCCCTCAGCACCTCATCCACTGGTCTTTTAAACACCTCCAGAGATGGTGACTCAACCACCTCCCTGGACAGCCTCTTTCTGGGAACAATTTCTTCCTTAGAACCAGTCTGAACCTCCCCTGGTGGATCTTGACACCATTTCCTCTTGTCCTGTCCCCTATCACTTGGGTGACCCTTTCAGGTAGCTATAGAGAGCAATAGCATCTCCTGGGAGGCCTTGCCAAGTAATGACTGCGCAGAAGCAGGCACTGACAGACCTGACCTCCCCTGGGCGTGGGGCAGAGTTTCCTCTCAGGATGAACCAGCACCAAGCACTGTGAGGGCTGAACCGCAGCTGCTTTGTTTCTCACACACAGAGCAAGGTGCAGGCAGTTCCCAGCACAGAGACCACCTACCTCCTCCAGATCCTCCTGGAGAGTGAGTGCAGAGGGTGCTTGTCCTGGACAACAGAGACGTCTCCTAGGACACAGGCAGCATCCCAGAGGGTGACATCATAGAGACCATGGCCAGAACCATGGTTGGGGCTGGAAGGACCACTAGTCCTGCTCCCTGCTTCCCTGAGCAGTAAAAACCTTAGAGGTCACAAATGAGGATTTGGGCCATCAAAGTTCTGGATTATTCTAAAACTGAGGCTTTTTTCCCTGTAAGAAGTTTTGGAAGATAAGAACGAGCTTTTGGAACCTATAAATAAGGTTTTGGACACTGAAAACTGAGGGACTGGAAATTCCAAATCAGACTTCTGGCTTCTAAACTGAGTCCTTAAAATGAGTTAGTAGGCACAAAAAATGAGAGATTATACTCTTGAAATGTAACTTGACATCCTAAAAACTCTAGAGTCCTAAAAAACAGGTTGGAACCCTAGATTTTATTATATCACCACAAAACAGAGGCATTAGACACTAAATGGATGAGAGTGATGCTACAAGTGAGTCTTTTGTTCTGGCAGGGGATGAGAATATATTAGTTCCTCTTTGGCCTCAAGAAATGAAGCTCTGGTCCCAACTGCAAGGCTTTGGCTTCTTGTATGGACGCTTTGAGCTGTAAAAGAGGGGATTGAATCCTTCACATGAGCATCTGGAGCTTCAGACGGAGGGTTTGGGTCCTATAAATGGTGCTTTCAAAGTGAAACGGAGTCATTGAACCCTGACCTCAGGTTCTGTGCCCTGAAAAGGTGCTGTGGTAGTGAACAGGAATGCTTCACACCCTCACAATTGGACTGGAGGATTTGAGCTTCCAGAATTGTGGACTTGGTTCTAAAGTGAAATATTGTTCCCTGAAAAGAAGGATTTTGGGGGCTAAACATGGGATTTGATCCCTTGTAGCGGCATTTACCTCTGAAACTCTGGACATAAAAAATCCCCTGACATTGAGCATTAGAATTGACGCTCTTGTCTTTATAATAAGTCATTGCAACAGAAAAAGGGAGGCTTAGAACTCGAACATGACGTCTTGTACCCAAAACACTGGCTTTGGGACCCAAAAGGGTAGTTCCCTGATATCCCCAAGCTCCGGGCTTTCCCTGGCCTCCCGTCCCCCTGCATAAGGGGTGATCACACCTCATGCAGTTGGCCCCTAGTTCCATCCTGGTAGCCCTCCTCCAGGGCCTCACTTTCCTTTTGAAATGTGAGACTCACTGGGTCGTGTCCCTCTGCTCCTCCCAGTGAGGGGCTGGGGGTGGGCAAGAAGCTGTCAGGGGGACACAGGCAGGAGAGCTGACCCTGGGTGACCAGAGAGAGATCCCATAATATTGATGCCACACTTAGCAATAAAAGCTGTGGCAGAAAAATTGGAGAATTTTATCATTCAAGGTGACAGATTTTGGTAGACGAGTGGAGTATCAGTCTGCTTGAGGGACGTGGCTAGTGTTTTGGTTTACAGTTTGGTGTTTTTGTTTTTGTTTTTGTTTTTTTATCTATTCTCTTTCCCCTATTAAACTATTTTCACCTCAGCCCACATGTCAGAAAATATTTCCATGGAGCAGCATGGGTAGAAATCTGGCCAGCTGAGGAGTGCTCTGAGGAGATGGATCTGGGCACCAGGACGCTTGTTTGTCCTCACTTTAGATCCCCTGCCCATACACAGGCCATTTCTGAAAAGGACATGTAATGTGGGGGTGATGGCAGTGGTCAGGGAGATCCCCTCATCTCTGTCATCTTCTGAAAATGACGGAGAGTGGCCTCATGTGACATTGTCCTCCTGACTCAACTCCCTGGGATGCTGCCCCTCCTGTCCCACAGAATGGGAAGGATTGGGTTTGCTCAAGTGATCCCTGACTTGATCCCCACTCACCACTGGTTGATCTCCTCCAGAGTCCTGCCCTGAGTCACAGAGGCCTGGGAGACCTTGCTGGGGAAGACAGAGGCAAAGAGGACACAGGGAATCTCAGATGTGTCTACACCTGCTCTTCCTAAATTCAGCACTGCCCACACAGTGCCATTTACTAGTCCTTAAAAAGCAAACGCTCATCATGGGACACAGGTTTTTGTCTGAACCTTCACTCAGCTTGGAGGATGCTGTTGTTGAAGCCCATCTTTCCTGAGCTCTGTGACCATGTGCTAGCTGTGTATCCCACAGGAACAGCTCCAGCTGGTCCTGCCTGGGCCCCTGGCTGAGGGCATTGCTGCCCACTGTGGCTAAAGCCCTGTAGCTGTTACACCAGGCAAGTTCATCCCTGCCATCAGGAAATCTAGGAGCAATTTTCTAAGACCCCATGTGTGCAAAGGCTTTGCTTGGAGCAGAACCATGGCTGGGAGAGAAGGGAGCTGAGTGTCTTCCCAGCCCCAGGTCTTAAGACCCAGGACGAAGTGTCTAAATTCAATCAACGGAACAGATTCCCCCAACTTGGAGAAATGAGATAATACCCTGTTACTTCCTGCTGTCCTGTCTAATGATGGGACAAAAATATCGATTCTCATACCCAGGTATGTTTCTAACAGGACCAATGGCACTGTATGAAAAAATTTCTCTTCACAGGTGAGAGAGGGAACATCAGGGATGGCTTCAGCCTGATTCTCAGCAGATTCCCCTGGAGCCCCAGGGACACCTCAAGGGAGCCCAGAGAGGGCAGAGAAAGTGCTGCCTTGGGCTGCTCCTCTGCTGCTGAACTGGGCTGGGCTCCTGGGACAGTGTGACCTGATAATGAGAGGGCAGTTCATAAAAGAGCCAGGTCTGTCCAGGAGCCGCTCCTCAAGCCCAGCAGGGTTGAGGGCACTGCCTGCAGGCAGCAAGTAGGGATATCTGAGGTAGCTGAGACCAGGACTGATGGACAGACCGGCTGTGTTAACTCTGCATGAAGGGACAGTCCTTTTACCTGTCAGGACCAAGGAGATTTGATTTGATTTGGAGTGCAGCAGAAAAACCAGGAACTGCTGAATGGAAGCCATCCTGAGCTTGTTGGGAAAACCAGAACAGAAGACAAAAACCCAAAATCCCCTCAGCTCTGCTCTGCTGTTGAGTAAATGGGGAGGGACAGTTTAATCAAGCTCTTTGACAACAAGAGCGGATTCATTCCAAGATCACCCTGTGTTCCATTCCCTTCTTGCTGTAGGGCAGGACCAGGTCCTGCAGAGACCACAGCACATCCTCCTGCTCCAAGTGACACTCTTAACGAGGAGCATCCAGACCTTGTGAAAGGGACCTACAAAAAGCTATCCTCAGAGCACAGGCAAACTGTTGGGGGTGGTTTTCTAGGATACGTATTTGATTTTGCTGAAAGAAGTCTCTCCTAACTTGTTATACTCTTCTCCTTGGACAGTGCCATATGCCTAGAGGAAGTAGATGTTCAACAGCAACTCCATAACCCACTTCCTCCTCCTGCCATTCACAGACACACAGGAGCTGCAGCTCTTGACCTTCTGCCTCTTCCTGGGCAACTAACTGGCTGCCCTCCTGGGCAACGGCCTCATCATCATCACCATTGCCTATGACCATCGCCTCCACACTCCCATGTACTTCCTCCTCAACCTCTCCCTTCTTGACCTGGGATCCATCTCTACCACTGCCCCAAGTCCATGGCCAATTCCTTCTGGGACACCAAGGCCATTTCCTATGCTGGATGTATTGCCCAAGCCTTTCTCTATGTCTTCCTCTTTTCTGCAGAGTTTTCTATTCTCAGCATCATGTCCTACGACTGCTACGTTGCCATCTGCAAACCCCTGCACTATGGGACCCTCCTGAACACCAGAGCTTGTGTCTAAATGGCAGCAGCTGCCTGGGGCACTGGGTTTCTCAATGCTTTGCTGAACACAGCCAATACATTTTCCCTGCCCCTGTGCCAGGGCAATGCTTTAGAACAGTTCTTCTGTGAAGTTCCCCACATCCTCAAACTCTGCTACTCACACTCTTGCTTCAGGGAACTTGGACTTATTTTTGTTAGTGCCTGTTTATTTTTTGGCTCTTTTGTTTTCATTGTACTGTCTTACATGCAGATCTTCAGGGCAGTGCTGAGGATCCCTTCTGAGCAGAGGCAGTGCAAAGCCTTCTCCATATGCCTCCCTCAGCTGGCTGTGCTCTCTCTGTTTATCAGCACTGGAACATTTACCTACCTGAAGCCCCATTCCATCTCCTCTCCAACCTTGGACCTTGTACTCATTGGTGCCGCCATCACTAAACCCCCTCATCTACAGCTTGAGGAACCAGCAGCTCAAGGATGCAGTGAGAAAACTGATAATTAGACGGTGCTCTCAGTCACTGCACTTCTCATCATCTTCTGCATAGCTGTTATCATTGCAGGCCCAGACTGGCTCTTGTATTTTTTCTGGTGTTTATGGTTTTATATTTGGGATGACATTGTCATCTTTTAAAAATCATTGTCTTCTTTTGTTGTCTTACTGATTGTCTGTTTAAACGAAGAGCTGTGCTCTCTATGTGTTGCAATAAAATAAAGGGATATTCAATGACATCTGTTTCCTGATATCTTTTCTAAAAGGCCTTTCTGCAGGCACAGGGACAGTTCCTGTGTGCACAGGTGGAGGGAAAAGGAGTTCTGGCACTGCAGCACTGCCAGGCACCAGTGCTTCATCTCCCAGATCTGTTCTCTCTCCACTCCCACACTCTCCTCCTCACCCCTTGCCTTGCTGAGGGCTCTGAGCTTGGTCCCAGCCGTTCTGTGTGGCAGTGCTGTTCCTGCAGGCAGGGACAGGCAGCAGGCACTTGTGGGACACAACAGCCTTTCCATGAAGAGAGAAGATACCCTCAGGTCAGTGCCTGAGGGCTTAAGCCTTTTTCCCAAAGATTCTCTTAAAAAAAAATGCCGTGAATTTCCCCCACATGGAAGCCCCAATGTCTAGATAAACAGTGTGTCTCTGCAGGGTTTGGACAGGCTACTTCAACCAGGCTTCCCATGAGAGACCTGAAGGAGCAGCCAGGCAGGGTGCGGTCTGTGCCCATGTGTGTTGGACACACTGGAGAATCTGCCTCAGGGCAATCGTCCTGGAGTCGCCCCTCACAACCATCACTGACAGCACTGCTCTCTCACCCCAGCTTGTAGGTGACCAGACTTGAGACCAAGTGTTGCTTGGGTTCCATGACGGTCTCTGGGAATCATATTTCCTCGAGGTCACTTCACATTGAGAGTATAATTCCATGGGAATCACCTGAACATAGGACTGGGATCTACTTCCATGAACTGATCTCCCTGTCTTAATTCTTCATGGCTTGGGGCAACTGAGAGAAATGCACATTGAGGTGACACACTGCAGGGCTGAGGTGCCTCCCATCCTCTGGGAGTGACAACAGTGACCAGAGAGATGCTGTGACTCCTAAAGTGCCTCTGTGTGTGAAAAGGAAAGACCTTGTCAGTGAGCATCCCTGGGTGCATTAGGGGTGCATGAGACCAGCTCAGATGTGGACATCTAACAGAACCCTGGGATTTCTGTGTGTGACTCCAGGAGCAAACCCCATCGGCCCAGGGAGATCCATCTCAGCTGCCTTGGACAGGCCCAGTGCAAGTGTTCCTGTCTGCTGCCTCACCTTGGTCCATGATTCTGGATGGTGGTGTCAAGGGTGCCAGAGTAATCAGAGGAGTTCTGGGGTCCTTGGAAAAGGCAGATGTCAAATCCATCTTCAGGAAAAGTAGGAATGAGAATTTGGAAGAATTACAGGCAGGTCCGGAAACCCCCAACCCTAGGAAGGGGCTGGCACATGTCCTGCAGCCATTTCCAGGCCTTTGAAGGACAAGAAAGTTGTTTCTAAACCAAAATGGGCAGGGAAAGAAGGGCATATTGTATACATAGAATTGTGCAGGGCCTTAGACATGGTCTCCTGTGGTGTCCTCAGAGCCAGAGTGGGACTGTCTGGGCTGAAGAAGTGACCCTGGGTAGGATGTTGGCTTAATGACCAACCCCAAATGTCATCAGTGGTACAAAGTCCTCCATGCAACCAATGACTTGTGCCATCCCCAGGGACCAGTTCTTGAGTTAGCGCTGTCAAATGCCTTTACTACCACCCAGTTGGATGGGAGGGAGCACACTTTGAGCTGCTTTGTGGAGGATGCAAAACTGAGTGGAGGCCTTCACCAACTGGTGCAGCCTGCCTTGAACAAGGGAGTGAGTGAAAAGGATACTCAGAGCTCTTTTCAGACCTGAATACTTCTGTGATTAAATGCAGTGTCATTGCTTCTCTTATTAAAATAGTTGGGTGTGAGAATTACTTAGTTTTGTCCCATCATTAAAAAGAACCCTAGGCAGGTGACAGGGAATGATCTCATATCTCCTAGCTGCAGGATAAGTTCCATTGAGTGAATTCAGGTATTTCATCCTGGGTCTTTAGGCCTGGGGCTGGAAAGACATTCAGCTCTTTTCTGTCCTGGTCCAGTTGTAGGGCTTCAGCCCCAATGGGCATCGATGCCTTCAGCCAGAGACACAGGCAGGAGGAGCTGTAGCTGTTCCCATGGGACACAGAGCTGGGACATGGTCTCAACTGTCAAGGCAGATGATCTTCAAGGACAAAATCCTCCAAGAGCAGCAAGGGTCCAAACATACTCAGTGTCAACTTGAAAAGTCATTCATGAGTGTTTACTGCTTCTGGAAGACTTTTAAAAAGAAAGAAAGAAAGACACTGTGGCCACTGCTGGATTTAGGAAGAACAGCTGTAGACAAGTCTGAGATTCCCTGAGTCCCCAGGACTCTTCTATAACCTAACTCTTCCATTACCCAACTTCTCTGAGACCCAACACTTATATCAACAGGACTTCTCTGATTTGACTCCTCTATGACCCCTGCATTACCCAACTAAACCCTTACGCTTCTATGACTCAACTTTTCCACAACCCCAATGTTCTATCACCCTTCTATTACCCTACACATCTATGACCTTCTGTGACCCAGCTCTTCGCTGGCTCTTCTATGACCTGACTCTTCTGTGCAATGAATCACCCGTGCCCCATGACTTCTATAACCAGATACATCTATGACCAGACTCTTCTATGACACAACTCTTCTGGGACCCAACCCTACGAACTTCCATGAACTAACTTTACTATTAACTGACCCTCCTATGACCTGACTCCTCTATGACTCTTCTATGACCTCATGCTTGTATGAGACAACTCTTCTATGACACAACATTTCTCTAATCTGAATATTCCATAACCCATTAGCCTTCTGCGACCCAAGACTTCTGTGCTCCTTCCAAAGTGAACAATTACAGGATTTGGCTCTTCTATTAACCCTGTCTTTCATGATCCCTCTATGACCCGACTCATCTAAGACATGAGCCTTATCTGAAACAAGCCGTGAATGACCCAACCCAACTCATTGATCCTTCTATGACTGTCTGTGACCTGAATTCTCTATGACTGGTCTGTGATCCAGCTCCTGTATGACTTCAATATTCTATGACCAAACCATTCTATGACCCATCTTAGCTATGATCTGATGCTTCTATGATCTGACACTTCTATGACACTTCTGTGACCCTTCAGTGAACTGATTCTTCAGTGACTCTTCTAGGTATTGATCCTTCTCTGAACTGACCTCTTTATTACCAAACCCCTCTCAAACCTGCCTAAATCTCACGCTTCTACAACTTGATACTCTGATGACCCAAATATTCTATGACATATTCAAGACCCGAATCTCCTATGACCCAACATTTCTGTGAATCTTTTAGGAGTGAACTCCTCTGCTACTCCCCTATGACCTAACTGTTCTGCATCATGATTCTTCTCACATCCAAGTTTTCTGTCATTCTATTATGAACCAACACTTTTATGAACCAACCATTCTAACCCAAGTCTTCTTCAACCACATAAACCGTGTGAGAGCCATAAGTCCTCCCATAACTCTGCAGCCTCTTTTTGGAATTACATGGAATAACAGCTCCCAATTTGATTTTGCACTTTCAGAATGTCCATGACACCAGTGTCATTATAGCCAAAGCCAGATCTGCCTGCCCAGGGCCTTGGGTCAGGACTTGGTCTTTCTGCTTCACCAAGCAAACACAGGTTTTTCTCAGCATCACAGCTGCCTGCACTGAGCTCCTGCTCTCCTGCAATCATGGCTTCCAAGTATCAGCACTAACGAGTCCCTGGGGAGGCTTTGTTAGTAACAATCCTCATTGAGACCTATTAATGCTTCAAGTTACTCTGAGTTGTGTTCTTAACTTCTTGAGAGCTCTCCTCAACCTCCTCTCAGCAGCTGAGGTTCAGGACTCAGTAGCAAATCCACCCTGGGTCTCATTAAAATACAGAAAGCCTTAGCAAGCTCTTTGTCTTCCTATTGTTTACTTCAGGACTTAAAGCCTTGGACATCTCCCTAGAGTCATTTCCCAGAGTGGTTAAAGAGAAAGATTTCAAAGTGTACCAAAAAAAACCCCAAACCCACATTCAGTTTAAAGTTTATATTTCATTGATTTTTAGCTCAGATAAAAGATGACAGAAGTTTCCACAGTGGGCATTGATGAAATGTCACCTCAGGAGGTCTGGGCAGCATGGAAAAGTACCCCTTGAGGTCTCACACTGCATGAACAGCCTTGCTCCTCACCTCCCCAGCCCAACCATTTCTGGCAGTGACCACATGGGACTTGCATCCCTTTTACTTACGTCCCCTTCCCTTTCCATTCTGACAGCTTGGGGAAGTGAGGTCATTATCTGTCACTTTCCTGGTGGCACAACTCCTTCTCCTCCTCCTCCCCAGAGATTCTCCTTCACAATTAATGCAATGACATTATAGGAAGTAAGTTTCTCTTCCTAGATAAGGGGGAGGGACATCAGGGATGGCTTCAGCCTGTTTCTCAGCAGGTTTCCCTGGGGCCCCAGGGACACCTTGAGGGAGCCCAGATGAGGCAGAAAAACCGCTGCTTTGGGCTGCTCCTCTGCTGCTGATCTGGGCTTCTAGCAGGGAGGGAGCTGGTCATCAGGGGCAGTTCATAAAAGAGCCAGCTCCATCCAGGAGCAGCTCCTCTGCAAAGCCCAGCAGGGCTGAGGGCACTGCCTGCAGGCAGCAAGGGGAGAGGAGGGAGCAGAGAGAGGGGAAAGACAAGGACAGCTGGGAAGATGCTGAGAGCTTACTGAAGGAGAAACCACACAGCCCTTTATGAGGTGATTTTCTGGCACCAGGATAATGCAGGTGAGGTTCCTGGAGGGGTCTCCTAAAGCTGTCTCATTCCACACCTCATGGTATCTCTAAATACTCCTCTCCATTTCACAAATGCAGAGGACTTGCTGCAGATGAGGAACTGTCTTGTTCACTGCCAGAGGGACAGAACACGGCCGCTGCTTTCTTCTGCTGGATGTGGTTGTGCAAAGATGGATCTGCACCTGTGACTGCCCAGGGTTGTCCTTCCAAACAGATTCTCTGTGTCTCAGTGCACTGGGACAGAGACTCTCAGCCTTCCACGGTCGACACTCATCCCTCAGGGCAGTTGATGCCAATGGTGTGGGGAGAAGCTGTGGATGGAAAGAGCAGCTCCCAACAAGGCAGGGTCCCACTGCTTCCAAGATTGTGCTGCGTGGGTCAGGGCTCCTCACAGCCCTGGATCAGCCCTAGGGTATTTCCAAAAGGATGTCTCAGGGAGAAGGTCAATGCAGGGACTGCTTTTTCCTATTTCAGGGGAGCAGGGAGGAGGAGAGAACAGCAAAAGTACAAACAAAGCACTCGTTTTTTCACAAGTCACTGAGATTGCTGACCTGTAGCTCTGAGTGAAGAAGAGCAGGTTGACCAGGAGCCTGGTATAGAGCCTTCAGGCATTCCTCCACTTATGGACAGCCCCAGCATCCCTCTCTTGGAACCATCAGGGTTGTCCTGACCTGTCCTTTTCCACCTCCAAAGAGGAACACATGTCCAGCAGTGCCTTGCAAGCAGGTAGCATCCTGTAGGGCCAAGGTGAGCCCAGAGGGGCTGGGAAGGGGTCTGTGAATGCTGACAGAGGAACGATACAGGACAAGAAAACATCTTGACATAGGAAATACTTCAGGTAGAAGAGATAGGATCAGGGAATGAGAGGAAAGTAAATTCCAGATTTGTGAGGGAGGAATTCCGAAAACTCTGTGTGAACCGCTCCAGTTCAGCTCCTTCCTCTGAGCCTCCCTCCACCCAGCAAATCTTCTGCCTTCAGGGCTCTGGGCTCCAAGGCTGAGCCCCCTCCTCTGCAGCCACAGTTCCAGTGCCCTCTGCAGAGCCCAGGGGCTGAGACAACTGCTCGGCAAGGTTGGTGTCTGGGAGGGGGTGAGCACAACTGGGGAAGGTGAACGCTGTCTGCATGCCCGGCTTCCTCTGCCCTGGCCTCTCACAGCCAGAATCTCACTCTGTTCCTCTCTATTTTCTCCTTGTGTTTCTATTCTTGCTGTTCTTCTCTTGTTGTCATTGACAGGCTCTCTGGGGATGGGAGTTTCAGCTACAGAGTCACCCACTGCCCTTGTGGCTCCTTTTCTGCAGTTGTGTCCATCAGAACCTGTCTCAGGTTTCCTCTAAACTGTGGGGCTGAGGGCAATGCAGTTAGTGGCACTGCAGAAGGAGCTGAATCGCCCTTCAGCGAATGCCATCACTTGGCTCTCCCTGAGATGTCCTTTCAACGTGAGACCTTCCCTGCAGGACGCAAGCCTGTCCTGTGGCATCTTTGTGTGACCTGAAGGCCCCGTGGAGATGCTTAGAGATGCTCTGAGGGAGAAAATGCTGTTGGCTTTGTGAAATGAGCTATGTCTGTCCTGGGCTTAAAATGGGTGCTGAGAAAAGAAGTGGAGAAAGGAAGGTGTACTCAAAGCTTAGCAGTGGGTTTTTCCACTCTCAGTGGTTCCTAGCTGCTTCTTAGGATGCCATGGGAGTGGGATCCCCCTTCATCTCAGAAAGGTGCAAGCCCAGGGCAGCTGGGATCCAGACTGATGAACAGAGCAGCTCCCCTCCCTCTGCACTGAACCACAGGCAATGCTCTCACCTCGCAGAACTCCCTCCATGGTCCCTGAGTGCACCAGAGTTGCTGAGGGTTGCTGACACCCAAGAATACGGCCAAGAGTGGGAGCAGGAGTTGTGAAAAATACTCTCCGCCTGCCCTCTTCCCTCTCAGTCCCTCATCCCTGGGAGAGAAGATGCAGACAGGTCCTTCTACTCCAGGAAGCAGTTCCACAAGACAAGGCTGAACCCCAGAAGTGTCCCTGTCCCCAACGACCCCATGGGGAGTGGGCAGTGTGAGAAAAGGCTTTGGTTTTGCTCAGAGAAATCTCCCCCAACTTGTCAATTTATTTTCTTCCTTGTTCAGTGCTTCATACCCAGAGGCAGCAGATGTCCAACAGCAGCTCTATCACCCACTTCCTCCTCTTGGCATTCGCAGACACACGGGAACTTCAGCTCTTGCTATTCTACCTCTTCCTGGGCATCTACCTGGCTACCCTCCTGGGCAACGGCCTCATCATCATCACCATCACCTGTGACCACCACCTCCACACCCCCATGTACTTCTTCCTCCTCAACCTCTCCCTCCTCGACCTGGGATCCATCTCCACCACTCTCCCCAAAGCCATGGCCAATTCCCTCTGGGACACAAGAAGAATCTTTTACACAGGGTGTTTTACTCAGCTTTTCTGTGTTTTATGTTTCTTTTCTGCAGAGTATTATCTTCTCACCATTATGTCCTACGATCGCTACGTTGCCATCTGCAAACCCCTGCACTACGGGACCCTCCTGGGAACCAGAGCTTGTGTCCACATGGCAGCAGCTGCCTGGGGTGCTGGGTTTCTCAATTCTCTGTTACACACGGCCAATACGGTTTCCCTGCCCCTCTGCCAGGGAAATGCTGTGGAACAGATCTTCTGTGAAATCCCCCAAGTCCTGAAGCTTTCCTGCTCTGGTGCTGAGCTCAGGGAGTTTGGTCTTATTGTGGTCAGTGCTTTAGTAGGATCTGTCTGTTTTGTTTTCATTGTGGTGTCCTATGTTCAGGTCTTCAGGGTGGTGTTGAGGATCCCCTCTGCTCAGGGACAGCACAAAGCCTTTTCCATGTGTCTCCCTCACCTGGCTGTGGTCTTGCTCTTTGTTATCACTTCAGTTTTTGCCTATGTGAAGCCTCCTTCCATCTCCTCCCCTTCCCTGGATCTGGTGCTGTCAGTTCTGTATGTGGTGGTGCCTCCAGTGCTGAACCCTCTGATCTACAGCTGGAGAAATCAGCAGCTCAGGGAAGCAGTGTGGAAACTGATTACTGGATGTGCTTCATAAACAATAAACTTCTCATATTCTTCTTCATACCAATTATAATGGAACTCATTGCATGTCCAGTCCGTTATCTGTATTTTTTGGCTGTTGTGGTAGGTTATGTTGAACCCTTTGAGCAGCATGTACAGCACCAGAAAGGTCTGTCATGGTTTAATTCCAGTTGCAGCTCAGCAACACACCTCCAGTTACTCATTCCCCCATGGTGAGACAGGGGGAGACAACTGGAAGGATAGAAGTGAGAAAACACACAGTTCTAGACAAAACAAACATTTTGACTAGCAAAGTAGAATCTTTTTTTCACAAGTAAAGCACATCAATGGATTCTTTCCCTGTGTCCAGTCACCAGGAAGGTGTTCATCTGTCTCCAGGACAGCAGGGCTCCATCACAAGGATCGGTTTCTTAGAAAGACAAATGCTATCACTATGAACCTCCTCCATTTCTTCTTTTTAACCAAAATGTTATTTCAGAGTGTGGCATGTTATGTTCCACAAAATATCACTGGTCAGTTGGGGTCAGCTGTCCCAGCTGTGTCCCCTCCCAGCTTCTTGTACCCCACACATCTGCTCCCTCGTATAGTGGTGTGAGACACAGAAAAGGCATTGATGCTGTGTGAGGCCTGCTCAGCACTAACAAAAACCTCCCTGGGTCACCAACAGCACAAATCCAAATCGCAGACCCATCCTGGCTGCCATGGAGAATGTTAACCCTACCCCAGCCCAAACCAGCACAGTAGGCCAGGTGACTTCTCATCCCCACAAACCACATGATCACCAGTGACACCACAAGCACCGTCTCAGGTTAGGTACCTTCTCCAGCCCTGTCCCTCGCTCAGCCATGAGGGACATCGCCAGCAGCTCCAGGAACCAGCCCCTATCAGTTTCTGGGCCACTTGTTGCCTCACAGACACCTGCACAAACCAGGCCACTTGTCATACCCAGGCAGCTGCTCCGGTCAATGTGACGTTAGTTGCAGATGCCTCAGCCCTGTGCCTGTTTTGTATCCAAACAGCTTCTCAGCAACCTAAAATGTGCCTACCCAGCAAGATTCCTGCTCCTACTGCTCCACTTACTCTGACCTCACAAGTGCCATCAAGACTTGGCACTACTGCTGCCCTGTGATGGAATCAGACACCACCATGAGCTGCTGTGGAATCCAGGATCACATTGCAAGCCTACAAGGTGTGATAACACCAGAGACATCCCACATTCCTGTGTGAGGCAGGGGCCTGATCCTGGTCTGAGACTTCTCCAGCCATCAGGGACATCCTGAGGCACCAGCACAAATCAGGGATTTGCTCCTGCCCGGACATCCCCTTGGAATGCCGAGACACCCTCACAAGCAAAGGGGCTGCTCCTCTCTATCAAACCTTCTCAGCACTTCAGCCTCAGAAGCACCTGAACAGCCTGGGGCAGCCTGGGCCCTGCCATCCACTGACCCAGACATTGGCAAAAGGCAGGGGATGGTTCTGCCCTAGAACATCTTTAGGGACCTGTGACCTCACAGACAGCACCACAAGCCAGGGCCCTGCTCCTTCCCTGCCCTCTCATCAGTCAGGGGTGACATCCCAAGCACCAGCACAAGCCAGATGCCTCCTCCTGGCCTGTCAGCCCCTCACCCATCAGTGACAACGTGAGCAGCTGCACAGACCAGGGCTGCCTCCTGCCTTATCACCTCCTCAGCTACCTGGGACATCACAAAAAGCTGCAAAGCCACATATGTGCCCCTGCCCTACTTGCTGCAGAGCCACCAGTGACTTCATAAGGATCTGCACCACCAACTGTCTGTTCATTCCCAGTCAGCTCCTGAGGCACCAGGGGCAGCAGAAGCAGCTGCACAAGCCAGGGCCCTGCTCCTGCCCTGTCGCCTATTAAACCACCAGCAGCATCACAAGCACCTCTATAACTTAAGTTCCCAACAGGACAGTCCTTCTACCTGTCAGGTTTCCCCTGAAAGACATCCCTAAGGCACAGGAATGGGGCTCTGAATTAGACAACACCAAAAAAGGTTGTAAGAGCTGCTTCCTCTTAGACTTAATACAGTTGGCCAACTGCACAGGACTCAGGAGAAAAGCAAAGGGTGATGAAGTTTCCTAATCAATAGGAGACTTCCCTACTCCCTGCCATGCTCAGCACAAGCCTCTGATGAGGCTGCCTTGGATGTTGAGGCTGACAGAGCAGTGGTGAAGGGGCCATACTCTACCTGGGGCCATAGGACATGCGGGGGTTTTGTGAGGTGGCACAGGGGACTCTCCTGATCCTAATGCAGTTGAACACCTGGATCCATGCCTAGAGGATGCAACTCTTACCCCTTTTTTTCAGTGATACATGCCTGGGAGCCCCACTCCTGTGCCTTAGGGATGCCTTTAAGGGGAAATCTGACAGGCAGAAGGACTGTCCTGTTGGGAAATTAATGAATTGTCTGAGTGGTCACACTCAAGATATAGTAGTCAATGGATCAATGTCCATGTGGAGACCAGTGACGAGTGGTATTCTGCCAGGGTCAATATTGGGACTGGAGTTGTTTAACACCTTTGTTGCAGACATGGACAGTGGGATTGAGGCCCTCCCAGCAAGTTTGCCGATGACACCAACCTGTGTGTCCCAGTCATCATGTTGGAGGGAAGGGATGCCATCCAGAGGGAACTGGACAGGCTGGAGAGGTGAGGCTCTGTGAACCTCATCAAGATCACAGAATCACAGAACAACCAGGTTGGAAGGGACCCATCGGATCTTCTAGTCCAACCATTCCTATCTAACACTAAACCATGCCCCTCAAGACCTCATCCACCTGTGCCTTAAACACCACCGGGGAAGGGGAATCAACCACCTCCCTGGGCAGCCTATTCCAATGCCCAATGATCCTCTGTGTGAAAAACCTCCTCCTAATCTCCAGCCTAAATCTCCCCTGGCAGAGCTTGAGCCCATTCCCTCTTGTCCTGTCCCCTGTCACTTGGGAGAAGAGCCCAGCTCCCTCCTCTCTACAACCTCCTCTCAGGTAGTTGTAGAGAGTAATGAGGTCTCCTCTCAGCCTCCTCTTCTCCAGGATAAACAACCCCAGCTCTCTCAGCCTCTTCTCAGAGTGTCTGTTCTCCAGCCCCTTCACCAGCCTCGTCGCTCTTCTCTGGACTTGCTCCAGAGCCTCAACATCCTTCTTGTGCTTAGGGGCCCAGAACTGGACACAGGATTCAAGGAGCGGCCTCACAAGTTCTGAATACAGAGGGAGAATCACCTCCCTGGACCTGCTGGTCACACCATTTCTGATACCAGGCAGGATGCCATTGGCCTTCTTGGCCACCTGGGCACACTGCTGGCTCATGTTCAGTCGGCTGTCGACCAACACCCCCAGGTCCCTCTCCTCCTGGCAGTTTTCCAACCAGGCTTCTCCCAGTCTGTAGTTCTGCATAGGGTTGTTGTGCCCCAAGTGCAGGACCCGGCATTTGGCTGTGTTAAACCTCATGACACTGGACACTGCCCAGCAGTCCAGCCTGTTTAGGTCCCTTTGCAGAGCCTCCCTACCCTCCAGCAGATCGACACTTGCACACAGCTTTGTGTCATCTGCAAACTTGCTAAGGGTACCCTCAATGCCCTCATCCAGGTCATTGATGAAGACATTGAACAGGACTTGAACAAGCTCGTACACCAGGGTCAGGGAAATCCCAAGCACAAATTCAGACTGGGCAGAGAATGGGTTGAGAGCAGCCCTGAGGAGAAGGACCTGGGGTGTTGGGGCTTGAGAAGCTCCATGTGAACAAGCAATGAGTGATTGCAACTCAGAAAGGCAAACTGTCCTGGGCTGCATACAAAGCACTGGAATCCACAGGGTGAGGGAGGGGATTCTGCCCCTGTTATCGTCTCTCCTGAGACCTGCCCTTGAGCCCTGTGTGCAGCTCTGGAGTCCGCAGCACAGGAAGGATGTAGACCTATTGCAGTGAATCCACAGGATGTCACAAAGTTGCTCGGAGAACTGGAGCACCTCGGATATGAGGACAGGCTTAGAGAGTTTGGGTTGCTAAACCAGGAGAAGTGAAGGCTGCAGGGAGATCTTAAAGCAGCTTCCAGTACTGAGATAGGCTCCAGAAATGCTGGGGAGGAGTTCTTGATCTGGGATTTCAGGGGAAGGATGAGGGGGGAATGGTTTTAGTCTGAAAAATGGGAGATTGAGGTGAGATCTTAGGAAGAAATGTTTTCCTGTGAGGGTGGTGAAGCCCTAGCCCAAGTTGCCCAGAGAAGTGGTGGCTGCCCCATCCCTGGAGGTGTTCAAAGCAAGGCTGATGGGTCTTGGAGTGACCTAATGCAATGGGAGGTGTCCCTGTTCATGGAAGGGCATTGGAACAGAATGGGTTTTGTGGTCCCTTCCAAATCAAGCCATATTTTTACTCCTTGATAAGGTACACCAGGCTCACCATAAACTTGTGCTGTTGAAAGCACTTTAGGGCAGGAACATGCCTCTGGCTCCTGCAGGCGCTTGTGATGATGCTGGTGGTTTAATAGGTGACAGGGCAGGAGCAGGGCCGTGGCTTGTGCAGCTGCTTCTGCTGCCCCTGGTGCCTTAGGAGCTGACTGGGAATGAACGTACTGTTGGCAGGTGACAGTCCTTATAAAGTCACTAGTGTCTCTGCAGAACATAAGACAGGGGCAGGCATGTGGCTTTTCAGCTTTTTGTGATGTCCCAGGTAGCTGAGGAGGTGATAAGGCAGGAGGGAGCCCTGGTCTGTGCAGCTGCTTATGTTGTCCCTGATGGGTGAGGAGCTGATAGGCCAGGAGGAGGCATCTGGCTTGTGCTGGTGCTTGGGATGTCACCCCTGACTGATGAGAGGGCAGGGAAGGAGCAGGGCCCTGGCTTGTGGTGCTGCCTATGAGGTCACAGGTCTCTAAATATGTTCTAGAGCATGACCAGCCCCTTCCTTTTGCTGATGTCTGGGTCAGTGGTTGGCAGGGCCCAGGCTGCCCCAGGCTGTGCAGGTGCCTCTGAGGCCAGAAGTGCTGAGAAGGTTTGATCAGAGGAGCAGCCCCTTTGCTTGTGAGGGTGTGTTTGATATCTCAGCATCCAAAGGGATGGCAGGTCAGGAGCAAAGCTCTGGTTTGTGCCACTGGTTTGGGATGTCTCTGGTGGCTGAGGAGGTCTCAGACCAGGATCAGGCCCCTGCCTTGCATAGGAACGTGGGATGTCTCTGGTACCACCACACCCTGCAGGCTTGCTCCAGGCCTTTGTGTTCCACAGGGGCTTGTGATGTCACTGGTGTCTTATTACAGCACAGAACAGTAGTAGTTTCCAGATTTTGATGGCTCTTGTGAGGTCAGAGGTGGCTGAGTGTGTGGAGGGGAAGGAGCAGGAATCTTGCCTTTTTTGCCACTTTTTTTTTTTATCTCCTGGCTGAGAAGCTGTTTGGATATGAACAGACACTGGGCTGGTGCATCTGCTGCTCATGTCACTTTGTCCTCAGCAACTGTCTGGGTGGGACAAGTGACCAGGCTTGTGCAGGTGCCTGTGAGGTCACAATTGGGGTCAGGCTCTTAGAGTTTCTTGTGATGTCCCTCATGGCTGAGTGAGGAACAGGGCTGGAGAAGGAGCCCAGCCTGAGATGGTGCTTATGGTGTCACTGGTGGCTGTGTGGGTGATGGGGATGAGAAGTCACTTGACTTATTGTGCTGGTTTATTTTGGGTAGAGTCAACATTCTTCTCAGTGGCCAGAGCAGGGGAGAAGTTTGGGTTTATGCTGTTGGTAACTCAGGGAGTTTTTCATTATTGCTGAGCTGGGCTTATAGAGCATCAAGGTCTTTTCTGCTCCTCACACTGCTCCACCAGGGGATGGACTCAGGGTGCAGTAGAAATTGCTGGAACAGCTGACCCGAACTGACCTAAGGGACTTTGTGTAACATTGGAGGCCACACTCTGCAATTAAATTTGGTTTAAAAAGAAGAGACTGAGGACTTTCAAAGTGATGGCTTTTATCTTTCTAAGAAACTGCTACTGTTGGTGGAGCCCTGCTCTTCTGGATATTGCTGAACAACTCTCCTCCTACTGGACATTTTGAATGTCTGTTGTGAGGCCCTTGATTTGCTTTCCTTGCAAGCACAGATTTACTTTACCAATTAAAATATTTTTGCCTCAACTCATGTGTCTTCTCACTTTCACCCTTCCAATCCTCTTCCAATCTCACCATGGGGGAAAGAGAGACTGGGTGTGTGGAGCTGAGCTGCAGCTAGAGTTAAATCACAACAGTGCTTTCTAGTGCTCTGCTTGAAGCTCAAATGGTTGAACATGAACCACCACAACAGTCAATAAATACAGAAGACAGACTGGACACACAAGGAGTTACATTGAAATTGCTATGAAGAAGAAGATGGGAAGTTTATTGATTCATAAGAACATCCCATTACCAGTTTCCACACTGCATCTTTGAGCTGCTGATTCCTGAAGCTGTAGATAAGGGGGTTCAGTGCTGGTGGCACCACTGAGTACAGAAATGACATCACCAGGTAAAGGGATGGAGAGGACCTGGACGGCAGTTTCAAGTAGGCAAATGCTCCAGTGCTGATAAAGAGGGAGACCACAGACAGGTGAGGAAGGCATGTGGAAAAGACTTTGTGCCATCCCTGCTCAGAGGGGATCCTGCGGAAACTGTCAGCCTCTGGCCTGGACAGACGCACACTCTCCTGGGTAGAAAACTGGCTGGATGGCCGGGCCCAGAGAGTGGTGGTAAATGGTGTTAAGTCCAGCTGGAGGCCAGTGACAAGTGGGGTTCCCCAGGGCTCAGTGCTAGGGCCAGTCCTGTTCAATGTCTTCATCAATGACCTGGATGAGGGCATTGAGGGTACACTTAGCAAGTTTGCAGGTGACACAAAGCTGTGTGCAAGTGTCGATCTGCTGGTGGGTAGGGAGGCTTTGCAAAGGGACCTAATCAAGCTGGACCGCTGGGCAATGTCCAACGGCATGAGGTTTAACACGGCCAAATGTCGGGTCCTCCACTTGGGGCACAACAACCCTATGCAGAACTACAGACTGGGAGAAGCCTGGCTGGAAAACTGCCAGGAGGAGAGGGACCTGGGGGTGTTGGTCGACAGCCGACTGACCATGAGCCAGCAGTGTGCCCAGGTGGCCAAGAAGGCCAATGGCATCCTGGCTTGTATCAGAAACGGTGTGACCAGCAGGTCCAGGGAGGTGATTCTCCCTCTGTATTCAGCACTTGTGAGGCCGCTCCTTGAATATTGTGTCCAGTTCTGGGTCCCTCACCACAAGAAGGATGTTGAGGCTCTGGAGTAAGTCCAGAGAAGAGCAACGAAGCTGGTGAAGGGGCTGGAGAACAGGCCCTATGAGGAGCGACTGAGAGAGCTGGGGTTGTTTAGCCTGGAGAAGAGGAGGCTGAGAGGAGACCTCATTACTCTCTACAAGTACCTGAAAGGAGGTTGTAGAGAGGAGGGAGCTGGGCTCTTCTCCCAAGTGACAGGGGACAGGACAAGAGGGAATGGCCTCAAGCTCCACCAGGGGAGATTTAGGCTGGAGATTAGGAGGAGGTTTTTCACACAGAGGGTCATTGGGCATTGGAATAGGCTGCCAAGGGAGGTGGTTGATTCGCCTTCCCTGGAGGTGTTTAAGGCACGGGTGGATGAGGTCTTGAGGGACTTGGTTTAGTGTTAGATAGGAATGGTTGGACTAGAAGATCTGATGGGTCCCTTCCAACCTGGTTGTTCTATGATTCTGTGATTCTATGACTGGAGGCTGATGTGGTGCCCATCTACAAGAAGGGTCACAGGGAGGACCCAGGGAACTCCAGGCCAGTCAGTCTGACCTCAGTGCCAGCAAAAGTCATGGAACAGGTGATCTTGAGTGTGATCATGAAGCACATGCAAGAGAACCTGGGGATCAGTCCCAGTCAACACGGGTTCATGAAAAGCAGGTCTTACCAAACTAACCTGATCGCCTTCTATGACAACTTGACTCGGCTACTGAATGAGGGAAAGGCTGTAGATGGATCTTCCTGGACTTCAGTAAAGCTTTTGACACAGTTTCTCACAGCATCCTGCTACGGAAACTGTCAGCCTCTGGTCTGGACAGGCACACACTCTCCATGGTGGAAAACTGGTTGGCTGGAGGGCCCAGAGAGTGGTGGGAAATGGAGTTAAGTCCAGCTGGAGGCTGCAGCAAGAACAGGAGCTGACAGAATCCTCAAGAACTGGAGGCCCTGCCATAAACGTTAAACTCTGAGCAATGACTGCACTGAAGCAGCCATAGACACCTGACCTACCCTGACCGTGGGGCAGAGTTTCGTCCCCAGCAGAACCAGCACCGGGCACTGCGATGGCTGAACCACAGGTTATTTGTTTCTCACACACAGAGCAAGGTGCAGGCAGCTCCCAGCACAGAGACCACCTGCCTCCTCCAGATCCTCCTGGAGAGTGAGTGCAGAGGGTGCTTGTCCTGGACAGCAGAGACATCTCCTAGGACACAGGCAGCATCACAGAGGATGACATCACAGAGACCACGGCCAGAACCATGCTTGGGGTTGGAAGGGGCCTTAAACATGCATCTAGTCCAAACCCTCTGCCATGGGCAGCACCAGCCTGAGAGGCACTGAACAAAGATATGGGACACAAAAATTGTGGATAATTCCCTAAATGAGGCTTTGCTCCCTGGAAGAGGCTTTGGAAGATACAAATGTGCTTTTGGAATGTATGAGTAAGCCCTGACCTCAGGTGTTATGCCCAGAAATGATGCCGTGATACCAAACATGAAGGCTTTGAGGCTGAAAATTAACTTGAGAGGTTAAAAATTAAGACTTTGACTTTCACATTGGCAAACAACTCCAAAAATAAAGCTTTGGTCCCTGGAAAGCAGGTTTCGGAAGCTATAAACTAGCAAAAAAAATAAGGTTTTGGCCCATAAAACTGAGGTTTGGGACATCCAAAATCAACTTCAGTCCTTAAAAATTATGCTCTGGGACACTGAAATGTGTCTTTAGACATAAAAAATAGGGTCCAGACTCAAAATGTAACTGTACTCCCTCCAAAAAATAAACCAAAAAAATCCCCCAAAACCAAACGCTATAGGTGTTAAAAGACAGGTTGAACCTTAAAATTGAAGATTTCAGCCCTTAATCAGAGATTTCGGACACTAAAGGTATGAGTACGGTTGTACAAGTGAGTCTTTTGACCCTACATGGGAGACAAACCTCTTGCTTCCTCTGTGACCGCCAAGAAATGAAGCTCACGCTCAACCTGAAAAGCCATTCACGGGCCCCATGATGAGTGTCTGTTGCTTCCAGAACAGTTAAAAACAAAAGAAAGACACTGTGGCCACTGCTGGATTTAGGAAGAGCAGGTGTAGACAAGTCTGAGATTCCCTGTGTCGTCTCTGTTCCTGTCTTCCCCAGCAAGGTCTCCCAGGCCTCTGTGACTCAGGGTAGGACTCTAGAGGAGATCAACCAGTGGTGGGTCGGGGTCAAGTCAGGGATCACCTGAGCAAATGAGATCCTTCCCAGTCTGTGGGACAAGTCGGGCAGCATCTCAGGGAACTTAGTGAGCAGGACAATGTCCCAGTGAGGCTTCTCTCCATCATCTTCCAAAGGTCATGGACCACTGACACCACTTCCTTTCTGAAATGGTCAGTGTAGGAGAAGGGGAATCAAAGGCTGTGCCCCAGACCTTGTCTACTCAAATCCCATTTCTGGATGTCTGAAAGAGAAGAGAACTGGACTTTCCTTGCTGAGAATATGTCTTACCATCCTTGTGTCTCACCCACCACTTCCATGACTCAGCTCTTCTGTGACTCGGTTCTTGTATGACCTGGCTCATCTGTGACTCCTCTATGATCTGACTCTTAAAGGAGCTACCTCTTCTATGATCCAACTAATTCTTGCATGATCTGGTGCTTATATGACCCTTCCAGAGTTCATAAAACCCGAGTCTTATATGTCCTGCTTTCTGTGAGCCTTGTATGACCAGCATATTCTACAAAACTTCTATGAGCCGAGTCTTTAAAAAATCTGCTATGACTAGATTCTTCTGTGACCCAACTCTTCTATGACCCAATACGTCTATAAACCTTCTGTGACTGAAATTTTCTAACTTGACTTTTCTATCACTCCACTCTTCTTTGACTCCTTTATTACCAGGATGCTCTATGATCTCTATTCTATGGCCCAACACTTCTCTGAGACTTCTATCACTTTCTATGACCTGACAACTCCAAGACTCTTCTATAACCCAACTCTTGTGTGACCCATCTTCTCTAAGACTCAAACCTTATATCAACTGGACTTCTCTGATTTGACTCCTCTATGACCCCTGTATTTCCCAACTAAACCCTCACGCTTCTATGACTCAGCTCTTTCACAACCCTGATATTCTATCACCCTTCTATTACCCAACACTTCTATGACCTTATATGACCCACCTCTTCTCTGGCTCTTCTATGACTTGACATGTAATGACAAAAGTCTTCTATGACTCTTCTGTGACCTGATTCTTCTATGCAATGAATCACCCATGCCCCATGACTTCTACAACCAGACACATGTACGACAAGACTCTTCTATGACACAACTCTTCTGGGACACCACCCTTCTATGAACCAACCCTACTATTAACTGACCCTCCTATGAACTGAATCCTCTATTACTCCTAAGTGACCTGATGCTTGTATGAGACATCTCTTCTACAACAAAACACTTCTTTAATTTGAATATTCTATGACCCATTAGCCTTCTGGAACCCAAGATTTCTGTGCATCTTCCAAAGCGAACAATTCCAGGATCTAACAATTCCAGGAGTCTTCTATTAATCCCATCTTTTAAGACTCTATGACCCGACTCGTCTAAGATTGGAGCCTTAGCTGAACCAAGCTACCAATGAACCAACCCAACTCTTTGGCCCTTCTATGACTTTCTGTGACCTGACATGTCTATGATTCTTCTGTGACCCAGCTCCTGTATGATGTCAATATTCTGTGACCAAAGCATTCTAAAACATGTCATGGCTATGAACTGACACTTCTATAATCTCAGTCTTCTACAAAACTCTTCTACAACCATTCAGAGAATTGATACTTTGATTACTCTTGTCAGACCTGATCCTTCTCTGAATGCCCCTATGACAAAACCCTTCTAAAACCTGTATTAATCTCACACTTCTATGACTTGACATTTTCATGATCCAAATATTCTATGACCCTTTCAAGACCAGAATCTTCTATGATCCCACATTTCTGCGAACCTTCTAGCAGTGAACTCCTACTACTCCCCTAAGACCTAACTGTTCTGTGTTGTGATTCTCCTCACACCCAAGTTTTCTGTCGTTCTATTGTGAACCAACACTTTTATGACCCAACAATTCCAGGACCCAAGCCTTCTACAACCACATCAAGCTGTGTGAGAGCCTTGGCTCCTCCTATAACTCTACAGCCCAGGGCCTTGGGTCAGGGCTTGGCCTTTCTGCTTCACCAAGCAAACACAGGCTATTTGCAGCATCACAGTTGCCTGCACTGAGCTCCTGCTCTCCTGTAATCATGGCTTCCAATTATCAGCACTAACGAGTCCCTGGGAAGGCTTTGTTAGTAACAATCCTCATTGAGACCAATTAATACTTCAAGTTACTCTGAGTTGTGCTCTTGACTTCTTGAGAGCTCTCCTCAATCTCCTCTCAGCAGCTGAGGTTCAGGACTCAGTAGCAAATCCACACGGGGTCTCATTAAAATACAGAAAGCCTTAACGAGCTCTTTGTTTTCCTTTTGTTTTCTTGAGGTCTTGAAGCCTTGTACATCTCCCTAGAGTCATTTCCCAGAGTGGTTAAAGAAGAAGATTTCAAAGTGCATCTAAGAAAAATACATTCAGTTTAAAGTTTATATTTCACTGATTTTCAGCTCAGAGAAGAGGCGACATCTTCCAATGGGCATCCTCCAATGAGGTGACATCCTCCAAGAGGTGACATCCTCCAATGGGTTTTGATGCCGAGTGTCATGTCAGGAGGTCAGGGTCGTGTGGAAAAGCATCCCCTGAGGTCTGACCCTGCATGGACAGCCTTGCTCCTCACCTCCCCAGCCCAACCATTTCTGACAGGGAACACACGGGACTTGCATCCCTTTTCCTTACATCCCTTTCTCTTTCCACTCTGTCAGCTTGGGGAAATGAGATCATTCCCTGTCACGTGCATGGTGGCACAAACCCTCCTCCTCCTCCTCCCCAGTTACTCTCTCATAATTAATGCATTAACATTGTAGCAAACAAGTGTCTCTGCCAGATGAGGAGGGGAAAATCAGGGATGTCTTCAGCTTATTTCTCAGCAGGTTCCCCTGGAGCCCCAGGGAATCCTTGAGGGAGCCCAGAGGGGGCAGAGAAATTGCTTCCTCGTCCTGTTCCTCTGCTGCTGAGCTGGGCTGGGCTCCTGGCAGGGAGGGAGCTGGTGGCAAGGGGGCAGCACTACAAAGAGCCAGGTCTGTCCAGGGGCAGCTCCTCTGCAAAGCCCAGCAGGGCTGAGGGCACTGCTTACAGACAGCAAGAGGAGAGGAGGGAGCAGAGAGAGGGGAAAGGCAGGGTGGAGTTGGAGAATGCGGAGAGCTCCTTGCCGGAGGAACCCTCACAACCCTTCTCAAGGTGAGTCTCTGGCTGTAGGACAATGCAGGAGTGTTCCTGGAGCGATTTCCTGAAAGGATCACATTCCACAACTCATGGTATTGGTAAATACAACTATCTCACTTTCTCTAGAGCAGAGAAGGAGGGTGTGCTGCAGATCAGGGAGTCCACACTGAACCATCAGGAGGACAGAACGCAAGAGCTGCCTTCTGCTGGTGGCTGTGGGGGTGTAAAGGTGGATCTGCACTGATGGGTTCCTCTGGGCTGTCCTTCCAAACAGGGTCCCTGTGTCCCAAGTGTACTGAGACAGAGACTCTGCACCTTCCAGGGTCAGCACTCAGTCTCTCAGTGCAGTTGATCATGGTGAGATGGGGAGAAACTCTCCATGGAAGGAGAAAATCAGAGCAAGGCAGAATCATTCTGCTTCCAAGAGCTCTGGGTCACTCCTAGAATATTTCCAAATGGATGTTTCAAGGAGAAGATCAAGGAAAGAGTTGCTATAAAGGTAAGGATCTTCCCCATGACTGTGCTTTCTGTTTCCTTTGTAGTAAAATGCCTTCAGTATCTTCTCTGCCTATGGACAGAACCAGCCTCACCTCTGCTGGAACCATCAGGTTGTTCAGCTCTTTTCCACCTGCAAACAGGAACCCGTGCCCAGGCCGTGACCAGCAAACAGGCAGGTTTGTGTAGGGGAGTGCAAAGCCACTGCTCTCAGGGCTCTGGGCTCCAAGGCTGAGCCCCCTCCCCTGCAGCCACAGTTCCAGTGTCCTCTCCAGAGCCCAGGGTCTGAGAGCAACTGCCCAGCAAGGTTGGTGTCTGGGAGGGGGTGAGCACTGCTGAGGAAGGGGAACGCTGTCTGCGTGCCCAGCTGGCCTCTTGCAGTCAGACCCTCACTTTGTTTCTCACTGTTTCTCCACTTCTCCCTGTTCTTGCTGTTGTTCTCTTGTTCTGGCTGCCAGGCTCTCTGGGGATGGGAGTTTCAGCTGCAGAGTCACCCTCTGAACTGGTTGCTCTATTCCTGCAGTTGTGTCCATGAGAACCTGTGTCCCAGCTTTGCTCTGAGCTATGAGATACTGAGCAATGCAGTCAGTGGGGTTGGGGAAGGAGCTGAGTGTCCCTTCCACAAATGGCATCATGAGGACGCTTGGCTGTCCTTGAGGTGTCCTTCCAAACTGTGAACTTCCCTCCAGGATGCAAACCTTCCTAATCACATCTTTGTATTACTTGAAGGCCCCTTGAGATGTGCAGAGACTCAACAAGAGAGAAAATGCTGTTTTGTTTCTAAAACAGGGCCATATGTGTCCTGGGTTTAAAGTGGGGCTATGACCTTAGGAAAGAGTGAGATATTGGGTGGAGGATCCCTCTGCAGGGCTGAATCCTCACAGCCAGCAGGCAGAGGACCAGCAGGCAGAGGACCTCCAGCAGATTCAGCTGTCACCAAGAAGGGTTCCAAGCATAGAGCTGAAGGAAGGGCTGAGAGAAATTAAAAAGTAGCAGCAAGTGTGAAGTGTGAGAAATGGCTTTGATTTTATTAAAAAAAATTCTCCTGTATCTTCTACTGTAGTTTTCTTTTTGCTCAGTGCCCCATTCCCACAGGCAGCAGACGTCCAACAGCAGCTCCATCACCCAGTTCTTCCTCCTGCCATTCACAGACACACGAGAGCTACAGATCCTGCACTTCTGCCTCTTCTTGGGCATCTACCTGGCTGCCCTCCTGGGCAACGGCCTCATCATCATCACCATCACCTGTGACCACCACCTCCACACCCCCATGTACTTCTTCCTCCTCAAACTCTCCATCCTCGACCTGGGCTGCATCTCCACCACTGTCCCCAAATCCATGGCCAATTCCCTCTGGGACAACAAGACCATTTTCTACTCAGGATGTGTTACTCAAGTCTTCCTCCACGCATTTTTCATTTCAGCAGAGTTTGCCATTCTCACCATCATGGCCCATGACCGCTATGTTGCCATCTGCAAACCCCTGCACTACGGGACCCTCCTGAGCACCAGAGTTTGTGTCCACATGGCAGCAGCTGCCTGGGGCGCTGGGTTTCTCACTGCTCTGCTGCACACGGCCAGTACATTCTCCCTGCCCCTGTGCCAGGGCAATGCTGTGGAACAGTTCTTCTGTGAAATCTCCCAGATCCTGAAACTCTCCTGTTCATATTCCTACCTCAGGGAAACTGGGCTTGTTATATTTACTCTTTGTTTATTTTTTGGGTGTTTTGTTTTCATTGTGGTGTCCTATGCGCAGATCTTCAGGACTGTGCTGAGGATCCCCTCTCAGCAGGGACGTCACAAAGCCTTTTCCACATGCCTCCCTCACCTGGCCGTGGTCTCCCTGTTTGTCAGCACTGGCATGGTTGCCTATCTAAAGCCCCCCTCCATCTTTTCTCCATTTCTGAACTTTATAGTGTCATTTCTGTACTCAGTGGTGCCTCCAGCACTGAACCCCCTCATCTACAGCTTCAGGAATCAGCAGCTCAAGGATGCAGTGTTAAAACTGAAAACTGGAGGTTCTTCATAAGCAAAAATGTTCCCGTCTTCTTCTTCATAGGAATTAAAATGTTACTTATTGTGTGTCCATCCTGTAACCTGTATTTATTGACTGTTGTGGTGGTTCATGTTCAACCCTTTCAGCCCATGTAGAGCACCAGAAAGCACTGTCATGGTTAAACTCCAGTAACAGCTCAGTAATGTAAAACCACTCACTCTATCACCCATGGTGTAATCGGAGAGAGACTGGAAGGGAAAGGTGAGAAAACACATGGATTGAGACAAAAATATTTAAATTGGTAAAGCAAGACAGTGCTTACAAGGAAAGCACATCAAGGGATTTATTCACTGTGCCCAGTTGGCAGGAAGGTGTTCAGCTGTCTCCAGGACAGCCAGGCTCCATCAACAGTAATGGGTCCTTAGAAAGGCATTATCCATCAGTCAGAACATCCCCAATCTCTTCTTTCTAAGTCAACTTCAATTGCAGAGTGTGGCATCCTATGTTGCCCTTTGATCAGTTACGGTCAGCTTTTCCAGCAATGTCCCCTCCCAGCTTCTTGTGCACCCCGAGTCCACCCCCTGGTGAAGCAGTGTGAGGAGCAGAAAAGACCTTAATGCTGTGTAAACCCTGATCAGTAATAATGAAAACCTCCCTGGTTAACCAACAGCACAAATCCAAACATACAGCCACTGTAAAGAACTTTAACTCTACCCAAAACAAACCAGCAAAATAAGCCAAATGACTTCTCATCCCAATCACCCACACGACCACCAGTGACACTACAAGCACCATCTCAGGCTGGGCTCCTTCTCCAGCCCTGTTCCTCACTCAGGCATCAGGGGTATCACAAGAAGCTCTATAAGCCTGGCCCCACTCTCCAGTCCTCTCAGTTACTCAGCCAATTGTGACCTTACAGGCACCTGCACAAGCCTGGTCACTTGTCCCACCCAGACAGCTGCTGAGGACAAAGTGGTATGAGCAGCAGATGTTCCAGCCCGGTGTCTGTTCATACCCAAACAGCTTCTCAGCCAGGACTTATCTAGAAACTGCCCACACAGGCAAGGTACCTGCTCCTACCCCTCCATACACTCAGCCACCTCTGACCTCACAAGGACCATCAAAAGTCAGGACACTGCTACTGCTCTGTGCCAGACTCAGACACCAGTGACATCACAAGCCCCTGTGGGGCACAAAGTCCTGGAGCGAACCTGCAGACAGCCCATGTTCCTGTGGGAGGCAGGAGCCTGATCCCAGTCCAAGACCTCCTCAGCCACCAGAGCTCGTGGCATAAACCAATGCTTTTCTCCTGCTCAGACACCCCTTTGGGATGCTGAGACATCAAACACACCCTCATAAGCAAAGGGGATGCTCCTCTGATCAAACATTCTCAGCACTAATGGCCTCAAAAGCACCTACACAGCCCAAGGCAGCCTGTGCCCTGCCACCCACTGACCCAGACATCAGCAAAAGGCAGGGGCTGGTCCTGCCCTAGAACAGCTTTAGGGACCTGTGACTTCACAGACAGCACCATAAGCCAGGGCCCTGCTCCTGCCCTGCCCTCTGATCAGTCAGGGCTGACGTCCCAAGCACCAGCACAAGCCAGATGCCTCCTCCTGGCCTATCAGCCCCTCACCCATCAGTGACAACGTGAGCAGCTGCACAGACCCGGGCTCCCTCCTGCCTTATCATCTACTTAGACAGCAGGGATGCCACAAAATGCTGCAAAACCACATGAGTGCCCCTGCCGTACATGCTGCAGAGCTACCAGTGACTTCTTAATGACCTGCACCACCAGCTGTGTGTTCATTCCCAGTCAGCTCCTGAGGCACCAGGGACAGCAGAATCAGCTGCACAAGCCAGGGTCCTGCTCCTGCCACATCACCTATTAAACCACCAGCATCATCACAAGCACCTGCGGAAATCAGAGTCACGTTCCTGCCCTAAAGTGCTTTTGACAGAACAAGTTCATGGTGAGCCTGGTGTACCTTATCCTGGAGTCGCAGTGTGGTTTGATTTGGAAGGGACCACAAGGCCCATTTTGTTCCAAGCCCCTTCCACGAACAGGGAAACCTCCCATCGGATCAGGTGTCTCCAAGCCTCATCCAGCCTTGCTTTGAACACCTCCAGGGATGGGGCAGCCACCACTTCTCTGGGCAACCTGGGCCAGGGACTCACCACCCTCACAGAAGAACACTTCTTCCTAAGATCTCACCTCAATCTCCCATTTCTCAGACTAAAACCATTCCTCCCTCATCCTTCCTCTGAAAACCCAGATCAAGAACACCTCCCCAGCATTTCTGGAGCCCCTTTCAGCATTGGAAGCTGCTTAAAGTTTCTCAGCAACCTTCACTTCTCCAGGTTTAGCAAACCCAACTCTCTAAGCTTGTCCTCATAATCAAGGCACTCAAGCTTGAAGACCTGAAAAAATCTTTGGAATAAGAAAGAGCTCGTTAAGGCTTTCTGTACTTTAATGAGACCCAGGGTGGATTTGCTGATGAGTCCTTGAATCTCAGCTCCTGAGAGGAGGCTGAGGAAAAGACTCAAGAGTCAACAGCAGATGTCAAAGTTCCTTGCAGTATTAATTGGTCTCAGCGAAGATCATTCCAAACAAGGGCTCCCAAGGGCTTGTTAGAGTTGAGAACTGGAGGCCATGATTGCAGACAGGCAAAGGCGCTGTGCAGGCAGCTGTGATGCTGAGAAAAGCCTGGGTTTTCTTCATGAAGCAAGGAGGCCAAGTCCTGACCCCCTGAGTCTGGACAGGCAGATACAGCTTTGTCTGTAATGGCACTGGTGTCATGAACATTCTCACATGGCCAAATCAAACTGGGAGCAGTTATTCCATGTAATTCCAAATATAGACCGGTAGAGTTATGTGAGATGCCAAGGCTCTCACAGAGCTCCAAGGAGTTGTAAAGTTGTGTCACAGGTGATAGAAGAGATGGAACATGGAGTAGTAGTAGGGGAGTTCAGTCATAGAAGGTTTATAGAAGTGTTGGGTCATAGAAGTCTTACAGAGAATTGGGTCAGAAATGATTCAGGTTATGAATAGTCAGGCTATGGAAGAGTCAAGTCATACAAGTGATAGTTTATTCAGGTTTTAGAAGAGTTTGGTCATAGAAGGATCATCAGAATTTCAGGTTATAGAAGTGTCAGGTCATAAAATGCTTGGGCCATATACTATGGAGTCATTTTGACAGTAAGAGTTGGGTGCAGTGGAAGTTTTCCCTTTTCCATCTGCTATTCCTGTGGCCAAGCTGCCTTGCAGAGTGGTGTCTGTGATAGCGTGGAAATTAAGCATTTTGTAATTAATGTGTGGAACTCAAGTTGTGTGACATAACGTCACCTCTGTTGTGAAGTATTGGATAGCTCCTGCCGTCACTGATTCCTCTATGGTTCCTCATGGAGGAACATTGAGGTGCTGCTAAATCTGTGCCAAAGGGCTGGAGAGAGGCTTGGCATCATTCTCTCTTCCCCAACCTGGAGCGTGAGATGGTCATCAGAAACATTGTGACCAGCAGGTCCAGGGAGATTTTTCTCCCTCTGGACTTGGCACTGGTGAGACTGGTCCTCAAATCCTCGGGTCAGTTGTGGGCCCCTCACAACAAGAAGGATGTTGAGGTTCTGGAGTGAGTCTAGAGAAGAGCAATGAAGCTGGTGAAGGGGCTGGAGAAGAAGAGGAGCGGCTGAGAGAGCTGGGGGTGTTTATCCTGGAGAAGAGGAGGCTGAGGGGAGACCTCATTGCTCTCTGTAACTCCCTGAGAGGAGGTTGTGGAGAGGAGGAAGCTGGGCTCTTCTCCCAAGTGATAGGGGACAGGATGAGAGTGAATGGCCTCAAGCTCTACCAGGGGAGCTTTAGGCTGGACATTAGGAAAGAACTTTTCATTGAAACGGTGATTGGGCAGTGTCAGAGGCTGCCCAGGGAGGGGGTTGAGTCACTTTCCCTGGAGGTGCTGAGGGACATGGATTAGTGATTGATGGGAATGGTTGGACTCGATGATTCAATGGGTCTCTTCCAACCTGGTGATTCTATGATTCTATGATTTCATAGGTAGAAGTGTTGGTTCATAGAAGAGATGGGTTATAGAAGGCTCACAGAAGAGTAGGGTTGTAGAAAGTGTGCGTCATTGAGATTTCAAGTACTAGAAATATTAGGTCATAGAAGGGTCAAGTCATCAAAAAAGCAGCTGGTGGCTCATGTAAGAGTCAGGTAATACAAGATTCAGGTCGTAGGAGGGTCACTTAATTGTAGGTTTGGTTCATAGAACTGTTGGGCAAAAGAAAGATTCAGTTTTAGAAGACTGAGATTATAGAAGCATCAGGACATAGATGATTTAAGTGACAGAAAAGTCATAGAAGACTTGGGTCATAGAAAGTCATGTCATAGAAGAGTCAGAGAACAGTCAGGTCTTAGAAGGTCATAGTCAGCTCAAGTCACAGTGAAGTCTGATCATTTAATAGACAGGTCAAAGAAGAGTTTGGTTATAGAATAGTTGGATCATAGAGGAGGAGTAAGAGAAGAATTCAGTCACAAAAAATGATAGAAGTGTCAGGTTGTAAAATTTTAGATCATAAAAGATATGGGTCATAGAAGGGTACTAAAATATTTGTGTCATGGAAGAGTAGAGTCATAGAAGCATGAGAGTTTAGTCAGGAAAAGTAAGGACTGGGTCATAAGAAGGTCTTAGAATATTCAGGTCATAGAAGTGTTGGGTCATAGAATAGTTGGGTCATAAATAATTCAGGTCATACAGGAGGTAAGTCACTGAAGAGAGGGGGTATCGAAGAGTGAAAGAGGAGACTGGTCATAGAGAGTCCTAAAAGGCTCAAAGAGTTTGGACATAAAAGGCTTGGGTCTTGTTATAGAAGTACTGGGTTATTGAAGGCTCCTAGAGGAGTTGGGTCAGAGAAATATTGGGTCATAGAAGTGTTGCTCACAGAACTGTCAAGTTAAGAAAAGGAACACAGAAGTCTTCGGACACAGAAGGTTCAAGACATACAAGAGTCTCAGCCTCTGGCCTGGACAGGCGAACACTCTCCCCACCCAGGAGTTTTTCTACAGTCCAGCCCTTGACACTGCACATCCTCCCATCCCACTGCCCAGGAAGAGCTCTGAAGAATGAGTGAGGGACAGGATCTCCCTCCCCAGGGTCTGGGGGAGAGGGATTGGCCATTTGTGTATAGGGTCATGGCTTGAACTTTTGCATTCATGAAACACATGCAGATTGACTCAGCATCAGAGACACCTTGCATTTGTAAACTTTACATCACTGCCTTCAGTTTTCTGCTCTAACTGGACCCTGGAGATGCTTTCTCAGCAGTGCCCTCAGTGAGAGCCATTAAACCACAAAAAATTTCGGAGCTTGAATTTGAGTTTTACTTCTTGAGAAGTTTGTTCCACTTCCTCTCAGGGTGTCAGATTCATGAACACGGCATCCAACCCACCAGAGGGGTCATTAAAATGCCCTGGGCTGCTCCCCTGCTGCTGAGCTGGGCTGGGCTCCTGGGACTCAGGGAGCTCACGGCAAGTGGGAAGAGCTACAAAGAAGGAGTTCGAGGCAGGAGCAGCTCCTCTGCAAAGAAAGAAAGAAGGGAACATCCAGGGTTTCTCAGAGAGACAATCAAGGCAGAGAGAGCTTAAAGGTGGTCAGAAGGATGACTGAGAGCTGACTGGAGGAGAAATCTTCACAATCCTGGACAGAGTAAGTCTGAATGCAGGACAAAGCAAGTGTAGTTGCTGGTGACATCTCCTCAAGGTGACACAGTCTGCATCTCATGAGATTTGTGAGGAGGGGGCTCTTGTGAGGCAGTTTGGAAGGTCTGTGAAGCCAGGTGATGCAACCAGGGGTGCTCCAGACTACCCTTGAGAGCTGGGTCCCTGCACCCCAAGCTCTGGGTGTAGGGCAGGTAATCTACTGCCTGCCAGGATAAACACTCAGCTTCCCGGGAATATCCCCATGGAACTGTGGGTGGAAGGAGCTACTCCTGACAGTGCAGGGAAGGATTCTTCTGCTGTCAAGAGGGTTCTCTCTGTGTGAGGGCTGCTTGCAGCTCCAGCTCAGCACCAGGAAATTTCCCAGGGGACACTTTGAGGGGAAGAGAAAGAGATTTCCTGAATCTGTGTTTTCAGTTCTCTCCTCTGAGGGCAGAGACAGGAGGAGGGTGAGGGAAAGAGAAACAGAAATGCACTTTCCAAGTTTGAACAAGTCCTTGAACTCCTGAGCTGTGTCCTTGAGTAAGTTACTGTCCTTGAGTAAGTTACTGTCCTGGTCAGTAACTCTGCTAATGGCCTCCTGAAGTGCCTTCAGCCACTCCCCTGCCTATGCATCAGCATCACCTCTGCTGGAACCACCAGGTTCCTCTGCCTTTTGGAACCTCTGCACAGGATCCTGCATCCAGGCAGTGCCCTATAAATGGGCAGGTTTGTGTAGGGGTGTGCCCAAAGTCTGAGATGGGGTCTGTGAGCAGGGAAGAGACAGGGGGAAGTGAGAAACCTTCAGAAAGCGAATTCTGAAGGCAGAACAGATAAAGGAATGAAAGGAAACACAAAACAGAGATGTAGTGGGAGGGAGAATTCAGAGAGTTCTGTGTTATCCCCTGCAGTGCAGCCCCTTCCCCTAAGCAAGCCTCCTTACCTCCTCTCCCACACAGCAAAGTTTCTGCCCTCAGGGCTCTGGGCTCCAAGGCTGAGCCCCCTCCTCTGCAGCCGCAGCTCCAGTGGCCTCTCCAGAGCCCAGGGGCTGAGAGAAACTGCCTAGCAAGGTTGGTGTCTGGGAGGGGGTGAGCACAGCTGGGCAAAGGGAACACTGTCTGAATGTCTGGCTACCTCGACCCTGTCCTCTAGCAGCCAGACCCTCACTCTATTCCTTCCTGTTTCCCTTCTGTTGCTGTTCTTGCTGTTCCTCTCATGTTCTCACTGCCAGGCTCTCTGAGGATGGGAGTTCCAGCTGCAGAGCCACCCACTGACCTGGTGGCTCCTTTCCTGCTGTTGAGTCCATGGGAACCCATGTCCCAGGTTTCCTGTAAGCTGTGGGGCTGTGGGCAATGCAGTCAGTGGGACTGGGGAAGGAGCTGAATCTCCCTTCATCAAATGCCATCATGATGACAGTTGACTCTCCCTGGAGTTTCCTTCCAAGCTGGGAGCTTTGCTCTAGGATGCAAACCTGTTCTATCCCATCTTTGTGTTACATGAGAGCCCCATGGAGAAGTGCAGAGATGCTTCGAGAGAGAAAATGTTCTTGGGTTTGTGAAATAAGCCATGTGTGTCCTGTGTGGAAAGTGGGGTGCAGAAACCTTAGGCAAGGGTGAGCCACTGAGTGGTGTGAGGTGCATCTCTCTGCTCTCAGAAGGGCCTAGTGGCTTTACAGGGTGACACGGGAGTGTGATCCCCCTCTGTGGGCATAAAGATTCCAGTACTGCCTGCATGCTGGGGCAAGCAATGGATGCCTTGGTGTACCTGCAATATTAACAGCAAGCAGGGAGCAAACAGCCAATGTTCTCATGCTCACTAGCTTGTTGAGACCGTGGAATCTTTATTAAGAACCGTGGTTAAATAGGAAAGGAATGCACTAGGCAGAAAACATGAAGATAAGGGGCACATCTGTGGAAAACAGGGGGTTGCACTCTGTCGCTGCACTGAGGGATTTTCACGGGTGGAAATTCACTGGGATAGATGTTACTGGACACAGAGGCACTACATAAGGTTTGCATTCTCTAAATAAAGTTCAAGATGATTGTCATGCCCATCAACAAGGTCCGTGCTTTAATTGCTATATCCCTCCATCTCAGAAAGGTGAAAGCCCTGGGAAGCTAGGAACAAGGGTGAGGGACAGTGCAGCTCCCCTGCCTCTGCACTCTCCACCTAGCAGGACTCCCTCTGCTGTTCCTGAGTGCTGTAGAGATGCTGAGGGTTTCTGACACCCAAGAAAAAAAAAAAAAAAATAAAGCTGAAGGAAGGGCTGGGGGAAAAGGGACAGTATGTGTGTGTGCAGGGGGAGAGAGAATGGGAAACGACTTTGATTTTCCCTGGGTAAATCTTCCCTAACTATTCACTGCCTTTCCATTGTGTTCAGTGTTTCATATCCAGAGGCAGCAGATGTCCAACAGCAGCTCTATCACCCACTTCCTCCTCCTGGAATTCACAGACACACGGGAGCTGCAGATCTTGCACTTCTCGGTCTTCCTGGGCATCTACCTGGCTGCCCTCTTGGGCAACGACCTCATCATGTTCACCGTCACCTGGGACCACCACCTACACACTCCCATGTACTTCTTCCTCCTCAACCTTTCCCTGCTAGACCTCAGCTGTATCTCTACCACTCTCCCCAAATTCATGGCCAATTCCCTCTGGGACACCAGAGCCATCTCCTACTCAGGATGTGCTGCCCAGGTCTTTATGTTTCTGGGTTTTATTTCAGCAGAGTATTTTCTCCTCACGGTCATGTCCTATGATCGCTATGTTGCTATCTGCAAACCCCTGCACTATGGGACCCTCCTGGGCACCAGGGCTCGTGTCCACAGTGCAGCAGCTGCCTGGGGTGCTGGGTTTCTCCACGCACTGCTGCACACGGCCAATACATTCTCCCTGCCCCTGTGCACGGGCAATGCTGTGGAACAGTTCTGTGAAATCCCACAGATTCTCGAGCTCTCCTACTCATATTCCTACATCAGGGAGTTTTGGCTTCGTGGCATTAGTGCCTGTTTAGCTTTTGTCTGTTTTGTTTTCATTGTGGTGTCCTATGTGCAGATCTTCAGGGCTGTGCTGAGGATCCCCTCGAAGCACGGCCAGCACAGAGCCTTTTCCACATGCCTCCCTCACCTGGCCGTGGTCTCCCTCTTTGTCAGCACTGGCATGACTGCCTACCTGAAGCCTCCCACTGTCTCCTCTCCATCCCTGGACCTGGTGGTGTCAGTTCTGTACTCAGTGGTGCCTCCAGCAGTAAACCCTCTCATCTACAGCTTCAGAAACCAGCAACTCAAGGATGCAGTGTGGAAACTGATAACTGAATGATTCTCTGAAGCAATGAACTGCTTATCACCTTCTGCATAGCTGTTATCATGCAACTCATGGCAGACCCAGACTGTCTTCTCTGGTTTTTTGGTGGTAGTGTCTGTTTTTCTGTTGTGATAATATTGTCATCAAGTTTTTAATTCACAGTTGTCTTCTATTCTCTTGCTGATTCACTGTGTAAATGAGGAGATGTCCTCTCTGTGTGTTGAAATAAAATAACGGGGAATTCAATGACTTTTGTCTCCTGATATCTTTCCTCTAATTTTTTTTTTTTTTTTGTAGCTGCAGGAGCAGTTCCTCTTGACATGGGTGGAGGGGAAAAGAGTCCCAGCATGGCAGCAGCATCAGGCACCAGCGCTTGGTCTCCCAGAGCTGTTCTCTCTCCACTCCCACACTCTCCTCCTCACTCTTCTCCTTGCTGTAAGTCCTGAGAGCTCTGAGTTTGGTCACAGTCGTGCTGTGTGGCAGTGCTGTGCCCACAGGCAGGGACAGGAACATGCAAGTCATGGCAGGCCCAGCCTGTCTTCTCTGTTTTTTGGTGATGTCTGTTTTTCTGTTGTGATAATCAACATAGTTTTTAATTCACAGTTTTCTTCTCTTTTCTTTCTTACTGACTGTGTAAATGAGGAGCTGTCCTCTCAGTGTGTTGAAACAAAATAATGGGGAATTCAATGACTTTTGTCTCCTGATATCTTTCCTCCAATGTTTTTCTGGAGTTGCAGGGGTAGTTCCTCTTGGAATGGGTGGAGGGGAAAAGAGTCCCAGCATGGCAGCCCTGTCAGGCACCAGCACTTGTTCTCCCAGGGCTGTTCTCTCTCCCCTTCCACACTCCCCTCCTCACCCCTTGCCTTGCTCTAAGTCCTGAGAGCTCTGAGCTTGGTCACAGCCGTGCTGTGTGGCAGTGCTGTGCCCACAGGCAGGGACAGGCACTGGGCACTTGTGGGACAGAGCTGCCTCCACAACAACCTTTCCACAGAGAAAGATGATTTCCTTGTGTCAGAGCCTAAAGGTTTATGACTTTTATCAAGGTTTCATTCAAAGACATGCCCAAAACAAGAGCCACAGATTGAAACATCAGTGGAAAAATACAGAGAGGAGGGTGGGGATGTGATGGCTTTGGGAAGGGTACAGTGTCTATTCACAGCCAAGCCTCCTGTGAGAGACCTTGAGAACCAGCAGAGCAGGGTCTGGTCTGTTCCCATGTCCACTGGAACCCTGCCCCAGGGCAACTATCCCAGAGTAGACCCTCAAAACCACCATTTCCAGCACTGCACTCTCATCCAAGCTTGGGGAGTTTCTTTGTCTCTCCCTGGAAGGACACAGAATGAGGAGGTCAATGTCTATATTCTTACCATGCAGATGAGATGGGAGTATGTACATCACATACATGAGGTGAGAGGAACCCAAATAAACACACACAGTCCTTCCTTGAGTCTCCATGAAGAAAGTGTCTCAAGGTCACTTCCAGTTGAGAGCAACACCCCAAGAGTTAGGCCCTGAATGCACCTCTGGGATTTGCTTCCTTCAACCAAAGCCCCTGTGTCAATTCCTCATGCTGTGGGCATCTCAGATGAGTGAAGAGCAGGGCAACACACTGCAGGGCTGAGACACCTCCCGGTCTCTGGACATGGCAACAAGGGAGTTAGAGAGAGACTATGATCTTTATCTCCCCCTGTACAAGGGCCTGACTCTGTCTCTGAACGTCCCTGAGTGCACAAGGAGTCCATGAGGCCAGGTAAGATGTGGACTCCTGACAGAATCCACACATTTATGTGTGGACTCAAAGAACAAACCCCATTGCCCCAGGAATTAATCTCACCTCCCTTGAACAGGCTCACTGTGAGTGTTCCTGTTTGCTGCATTTCCCTTCCATGATGTAAATGCCAGAACAGAGAGGTTCTGGGGTCCTTAGAAAAGGAAGTCACTGAACATACCTAAAAGATGTGGAAGAACAAGAACTGGGAGACTTGCATGTGGAAACCCCTGGAAGGTGAGGGAGATGAAATGCACAGTGCACCAGACAGAGAGCTGGCAATGCAAACGCAGGGCAAGGGAAATACTGCTTCTCCCACAAATCACACACATTCTGAAAATTCATATTTTGGCAGCATAGAAATTCCATGGAACTTTTGTTGGAAATATAGACTCATTTCAGCTGATGAAAAAGAGTGGTTTGAAATATCTGTTTAGGCTTTGAGAGCAATTCTTATGTTTTCAGATTGAGCTCCATGCCCTGACCTTCGGCATCCAGTGCAAACCTCTAGAGGCCCTGGAGTGTCTGAGGTGTTTGCCTGGGACTGCAGCTGTCAGAGAAGACTGACAGAGCCGTGTCGCTTCCATCATTTCCATCCAATCCTAAACATTCATACATTGAGGGAGTTCCAAGAGTGTGTGTACAGGGGTCAGTACGGGGATAGCACTTTGAAGAAGTGACAGTAGAATTCTACAATTGCTATGGATGCAGGGTGTCTCCTAAGGTTGTGTGGACATGTAGGGAAAGCAATGGCCTTGAGGTCCATCACTACATGGACAACCTTGCTCCTCACCTCCCCAGCCCCCGTCACATGTCTCTCCCTGTCAAGTTGTCTATATCAGTGAAAAATACATCTCTATATGACACACAAAGGGTTTGGATCTCTCCCAGAGCAGGTCCTAGATTTGCAGTCTATCCAGAAGTTGACCTTTGATCCCCTCATATACCAAATTTCCCCATAAATTTCACAGAGACAAACTCCATTCTTGGACTGTTCTTGATGTTGCAGATAGAATCATAGAATATCTTGGGTGAGAAGGAGTCTGTAAGGATCATCAAGTCCTACTCCTTGCTCCTCATTAGACTGCCTAAAACCAAACCAAGAGCACAAACCAGATGCTCCTTGAACTCTGAAAAGCTTGATGCCCTGACCACTTCCCTGGGGAGCATTTTCTAGTGACCAACCACCCTCTCAGTGAAGAACCATTTCCTAATGTCCAATGAGAACTTCTAACGATGCAGCCTCAGCCCATTTCCATTTCCTATCGCTGGACACCAGAGAGCAAAGCTCACCCATTGATTGTGGGGAGTGGCCAGTGCTGGATCTGGTACTGGGAGAGACCAGTGCCCTGGGCACCTTCCCAGTCTGTCCTTGCAACCAAGGGCACCCACCGGTCTCCTCTCTCCTGTTCCTGCAGGGTTGGGCACTGCCCCTCACACCCTCTGCAGCGTGTCACACCCCCACTACCAGGGGCAGTAACACCCTGAGAGGCATTGAATGAGGATTTGGGCCATCAAAATTGTCGATAACAAATGGTGCTTTGAAACTGAAACTGAGGCTTTGAGCCATGACATAAGGCTTCATGTTGCAAAATGACACTGTGGTAACAAACACTAAGGGTTTGTGCCCTAAAAATGGGAGTGGAGAGGCTCAAAATGAGGATTTGAGCCTTCACAATCATGGATTTGATAATAAAATGAGGCTTTGTTCCCCGAAAAAGAGGTTTTGAGGGCTGAGAAAGATATTTGAAACTTTTCAGAGGATTTTGTCTCTGAAATTGAGGCTGTGGACATAAAATAAACCAGACCTTTGGCCTTAGAAATGGTGCTTTTGGCCTTAAAATGAGGATTTGAAGCTCAAAAAGGGAGACTAGGGAAAACAAATGAGTGATTATATCCCAAAATCAAAGCTTAGGGACCCAAAATGTTGATTTCCCCCAATTCCCAAGCTCTGGGCTCTCTGCAGCCCTCCCATCCCACTGCGGGCACGGAGGACACGCCTCATACTTTGGACTCCTAACTCCATCCTGCCAGACCTCCTGCAGATCCTCTCCAGTTTCTCCATTTTCCTTTTGAAATGTGAGACTCACTGTGTCATGTGGCATCCTCCTGGTGCCAGAAGATTGAGGGCAGTGATTGTCTCCTTTGCCCAGCATCAACAGTTGCTCCCTCTGCTCCTCCCAGGGAGTGTCAGGTGGTGGGAAAGAATTTTTCAGGGGAACACAGGCAGTAGAGACGACCCCGGCTGAGCAGAGGGAGATCCCATAACACAGATGACATGCTAGGCGATAGGAAGTGTGGCAGAAGCAGGAAGAAGTGGAGATTTTTGTTGTTCAAGGTGGTAGTTAGTGGCAGGTCGGTGGCTTGTCAGTCTGCTTGAGAGAGGAGGCAAGTGTTGACATTTGCATTGGTTTTGGGTTTGGATTATGTAGATTTTTTTACTGTTTTCTTCCACCTATTAAACTCTTTTGTCTCAGGCACATGGAGCACCATGGAACAGCATGGGCAGAGATGTGGCCATCTAGGAGTGTCCTAAGGAGATGAACCTGCACACAAGAACGCTTTTCCTCACTCATAGGAGACATCCACCAATACCAAGATCTTTCAGAAGATAATTTTCAAAGAAATATTGATCTTGCCCTGGAACTTTGTCAGCCTGGATAACAGAAGGCATCATGGAGACCTTAGAGGAGCCTTCTTGTACTTGAAGGGATCACCAAGAAAGCTGGGGAAGGACATTTTACAGGTGCATGAAGTGATAGAATAAGAGGGAATACCTTTAAATTTGAAGGGGAAAGCTGTAGCTGCCCCCTCCCTGGGGGTGTTCAAGGGCAGCTTGGATGGGCCCCTGAGCAGCCTGGTCCAGTGGGAGGTGTCCCTGCCCATGGCAAGGGGGTGGAACTTGATAGACTTTAAGGTCTCTTCCAACCCAAACGTTTCTATGATTCTGAAAAGCATGGAAATATAAATTTTAAACAAAAATATAATGTTCTTAGGTGCACTTTGAAATCTTCCTCTTTAAGGACACTGGGGAATGACTCCAAGGAGCTATGCAACTCTTGAAAACCATAAGAAAACAACAGGAAGAGAAAGAGCTTGTTAAGACTTTATGTAATTTAATTAGACTCAGGGTAGATGTGCTGCTAAGTCCTTGAAGGATCACTGCTTAGAGGAGATTGAGACAACATCTCAAGAAGTCAAAAGCAAACCTCAAAATTCCTTTAGTCTTAACTGGTCTCAGTGGGGATTGTTAGTGACAAAGCCTCCCCAGGCACTCGTTAGAGCTGAGAATTAGAGGCCATGTCTGCAGGAATGCAAAGGTGCTGTGCAGGCAGCTGTGATGCTGAGGAAAGCCTGGGATTGACTGATGAAGCAGAAAGGCCAAGCCCTGACCCCCAGCCCTGAGCAGGCAGATCTGGCTTTGGCTGCAGTGGCACTTGTGCCATGAACATTTGGACATTGCTGAATCAGAATCACAACAGTTATTCCTTGGAATTGCAAATACAGACCTGCAGGGTTATGGGAGATGCCAAGGCTCTCATTCAGCTTCCTGCAGTTATAGAAGAATTGAATCATAGAATAACCAGGTTGGAAGAGACCCATCGGATCATCGAGTCCAACCATTCCTATCAAACACTAAACCATGTCCCTCACAACCTCGTCGAACTGCAACTTAAACACCTCCAGGGAAAGTGAATCAATGACTTCCCTGGGCAGCTGGTTCCACTGCCCAATAACACTTACTGTGATTTTTTTTTTTTTTCAAATGTCCAGCCTAAATCTCCCCTCGAAGAACTTGAAGCCGTTTACTCTTGTTCTGTCCCCTATCACTTGGGAGAAGAGCCCAGCTCCCTCCTATCTACAACCTCCTTTCAAGTAATTATAGAGAGCGATGAGGTCTCCTCTCAGCCTCCTCTTCTTCAGGCTAAACACCCCAAGCTCTCCCAGCCATTCCTCATAAGGACTGTTCTCCAGCCCCTTCACCAGCTTCATTGCTCTTCTCTGGACTCACTCCAGAGCCTCAACATCCTTCTTGTGGTGAGGGGTCCAGAACTGGACACAATATTCAAGGAGCGGCCTCACCAGTGCTGAGTACAGAGGGAGAATCACCTCCCTGGACCTGCTGGTCACACCGTTTCTGATACAAGCTAAGAGGCCATTGGCCTTCTTGGCCACCTGGGCACACTGTTGGCTCATGTTCAGTCGGCTGTCGACCAGCACCCCTAGATCCCTCTCCTCCTGGCAGTTTTCCAGCCAGGCTTCTCCCAGTCTGTAGTTCTGCATAGGGTTGTTGTGCTCCAAGTGCAGGACCTGATATTTGGCTGTGTTAAACTTCATGCCATTGGACTCAGCCCAGAGGTCCAACCTGCTCAGATCCCTTTGCAGAGCCTCCCTACCCTCCAGCAGGTCAACACTTGCACACAGCTTTGTGTCATCTGCAAACTTGCTAAGGGAGCACTCAATGCCCTCATCCAGGTCATTGATGAAGACATTGACCAGGGCTGGACCTAGCACTGAGCCCTGGGGAACCCCACTTGTCACTTGTCTCCAGCTGGACTTAACACCATTTACCACCACTCTCTGGGCCCTCCAGCTAACCAGTTTCCCACTCAGGAGAGTGTGTGCCTGTCCAGGTCAGAGGTGACAATTTCCGTAGCAGAATGCTGTGTGAAACTGTGTCAAAGGCTTTACTGAAGTCCAGGAAGACCACATCCACAGTCTTTCCCTCGTCCAGCAGCTGAGTCATTTTGTCATAGAAGGTGATCAGGTTAGTTTGGCAAGACCTGCCTTTTGTGCACCCATGTTGACTGGGCCTGATCACCCGGTTCTTTTGCATGTGCCTCATGATAGCACTCAAGATCACCTGTTCCATGACTTTTCCTGGCACTGAGGTCAGACTGACAGGCCTGGAGTTCCCCGGATCCTCCCTGCGACTCTTCTTGTAGATGAGCACAGCATCAGCCTTCAGTCCAGTGGAACCTCCCCAGTCTTCCAGGACTGTTGGAAGATGATGGAAAGGGGTTTGGCCAGCAGATGCGTCAGCTCCCTCAATACCCTTGGGTGAATCCCGTCTGGCCTATAGACTTGTGGGTGTCTACTTGGTCAAGTAAGGCTCTGACCACCTCCTCTTGGACCATGGGAGCCTCATTTTGTTCCTCTAGTTTCGGGGTTGTACATAGAGGGAACAACTTTCTTTGCAATTAAAGACTGAGGCAAAGAAGGCATTAAGTACCTCAGCCAGGTCCACCAGGATGGAGTTAGTGGACACAGTGTGAGGTTCATCATTGTCCAGGTCCCTCGGAATGGCATCCCATCATTCTGGTGTGACAACTGCACCACTCAACTTGCTGTTATCTGCAGACTTGCTGAGGGTGCACTCGATCTTGCTGTCTATATCCTTGATGAGGACATGAAACGGCATTGGTCCCAGGGAGATTTTGAAAGCAACCTTGCTGGAAGATGAGAGCAGCCCTTGTTTGGGCACAGTAGCCTGGGTGACTGAGAGCTGGGTCCTCAAAGAGCAGCCAAATTGTTTGCATTAGGCAGGATCAAGGCAACCAGTGCTGCCAAGATCTGCCCATCAGAATATGTTGTTGGAGAATGGATTGGGAGCAGCCCCACAAAGAATGACCTGGAGTGCTGGGGGAGGAGAAGCTCAACATGAGCCAGCAATAGGCACTCACAGACCAGAAACCAATCATGTCCAAAAGCAGCATGGCCAGCAAGGGGAGGGAGGGGATTCTGCCCTCTGTTCCACTCCAGTGAGACCTCATGTGGATCCATGTGCCCAGTTCTGGAGCCTCAGCACAGGACAGACAAGGAACTGTTGGAGCGAGTCCAGAGGAGGCCTTGGAGATGGGCTGAGGTATCTCCCATCTGAGGACAGGTTTAGAGAGTTGGGGTTGTTCAGCCTGCAGAAGAGAAGGCTCTGGGGAGACCTTAGAGCACCTTCTAGTACTGAAAGTGTCTCCAAGAAAGCTGGGGAGGGGTCCTTGATGAGGGTGTGCAGGGATAGGACAAGGGGGGATGATTTTCAGCTGAAAGAGAGGAGATTGAGGTGAGATCTGAGGAAGAAATGTTTGTGTGGTTGGGGAGGCTCTTGGCCAGGTTGCCCAAGGAAGCGATGGCTGCCTCATCCCTGGAGGTGTTCCAGGCCAGATTGGACGGAACTTTGAACATCCTGATCAAGTGGGACGTGTTCTTGCCCATGGCACTGAGGTGGAAATGAATAGGCTTTGCAGTCCCTTCCAGCACAAACCATTCCATGATTCCATGCATCATGTCCAAAACAATTCAGTTCCCCCAATAAATGTAAAACCCCACCCCACCCCACAATTCACACCATGCTGGATCAGATGCTACAAAACATAAAGTATTTTTAACACAATCCATCACAACACACACAATGGGAACTGTTCCCATATCCACACAGCCTGGAAAACATCCGGGTGTTCACTGGCGGTGACTGAGGTTGATGCAGAGGAACTGCAACAGCTCTGAGACACACTCATTGAGTGTGTCTGTAGCAGCATCACGGCCAGCTGGGTGCTGGCTTGTGCTGGGTGCTGTTGGCACATAGGGAGCACTCAGCCATGTTGGCTCCCAAGGTGACCCCTGCAGGGTTGTCTCCCCATTTAGACTCTGCAGGGTTGGCTCCTGAGGAGCACTGGGTGCAAGACTGTGACGGGAAGGGATGTTGGAGTACTCCTGAGCTGTACCCTGCTTGTGTGCATGATTTCTGCCAGCCAAGGGCTGGTTGCTGGTGTTCCGCCTGCACAGGCATTAGTGCTGCCTCAGAGAGCAGCTGCAGGCCCTGCCCGTGGCCGTCAACCTGCACACGTGAGTGGGAGAGATGAGCACGAACTCCTCATGGCTATCACCTCCTTGCACAGAGTTCAGCAGAGACACCAACGGCTGCCGGTAGACGGGACAGGTTCTGCTCATCCTGACCCAGTGCTGGATGCACGCAAAGCAGAAGCTGTGCAGGCAGTTGGTCACATAGGTAGCGTTTGTGACATCTTGCAGGCAGATAGGGCACTGGGAGGCTTCTGCTGCCTCCACCAGCCCTACCTGAGGCTGCTGGATGCTGCCACTGTCCCTTGCAGCAGAGTTTCCCTCCACACTGGCTCACTCTGCTGCTCTCTGGTCAGGACCACTTGTACGGTTCTTTCTGCGGGAGTAGATCCACCAGCAGCCCAGAAGTCTCAGCGCTGCAGGCACAGCACAGACCGTAACATAGCGGAAGGATAAAGGCATTTTGCAGCTCCTCAACTGATCCCTAGAAGGAGAAACAGAAACTGTGGTCAAATGGCCACATAGAAGTTGAAAGAAAGGATGAAGTTCCATAAATGCCTTCAGGTATTTCTGTGAGCACAAACAGGCTTGTTTTCCAGCCACTCTGTACATCCCCATCTCTGCTTCACCAGCAAGACATGCAGCAGGAGCCTCACCTGAGACCCAGGGTACCTGGACATTGCTCACCAGGGCATTCATCACTCTCACTTCACCCTGATGCTTAAGACAATTCCCCTCATTTCTCTGAGTGCTCCCTGCTGCCTGCTTCCAGGGTCGGAATTCCTGCAGGACCCCCCTACCAGCTGTCTCACAGCCTGACCACAAACTGATGTTAACGGAGCTCCCGTCACTACCCTCCCAGCAGTTTTTGGTGGAGCAGAGCCCCGTTCTTCTCCACTGCCCTGTTCAGCTGCACCAGCGGCACAAACAGTTCTCCTGCACCATCCTGAGGTGCAGGAAGGCAGCATCAAGATGCCCAAGGATGGACAGGCCTGTCCTGGAGACCAGCAGACAGAATACTTCTGAACCAGAGATGATCAGCTAGGACAATCCAGACCCAGTGTGGAGCACTGGATGCCCCTGGGTTGTTTCCCATTACACATGCAGCCCCATGCAGCCCCATACCAAACCCAGAGGTGAGTCAGGGCCTCAGTTCTGGACCCCTCAGCAAAAGAAGGATGTTGAGGCTCTGGAGCAAGTCCAGAGAAGAGCGACGAGGCTGGTGAAGGGGCTGGAGAACAGAACCTATGAGGAGCATCTGAGAGAGCTGGGGTTCTTTATCCTGGAGAAGAGGAGGCTGAGAGGAGACCTCATTACTCTCTCCAACTCCCTGAAAGGAGGTTGTAGAGAGGAGGGAGCTGGGCTCTTCTCCCAAGTGACAGGGGACAGGACAAGAGGGAATGGCCTCAAGCTCCACCAGGGGAGATTTAGGCTGGAGATTAGGAAGAAGTTCTTCACACAGAGGTTCATTGGGCATTGGGATAGGCTGCCCAGGGATGTGGTTGATTCCCCTTCCCTGGAGGTGTTTAAGGCACGGGTGGATGAGGTCTTGAGGGACTTGGTTTAGTGTTAGATAGGAATGGTTGGACTCAATGATCCGATGGGTCCCTTCCAACCTGGTTGTTCTATGATTCTATAACTCCCATGTGTTTGAGCCCCCATGCTATGAAGGGCCAGACCAGACTGTGCTGCAGGTCCCTTCCTCCTCCACCTCCCAACTGCAGAGGTTACACTGCCAAATACAAAACTCAGGGGAAATCCAGACTGGAATTAAGGACCATGTCAAAAGATCCCAGAGCAAAGAAGCAGGCAGATCTATGGGAATGGAGCTTCAGGAGACAGGCCAGGATGGCTGCCCACACAGCCTGGAGTCAGCAATACAGCATTAAGGAAAGAAATCCAATCAGGGTGAAGGAGCATGGGGAAAGGTTGGCACAGTTAAACTAAAACGGGACTCCCTGAGGTAGGAACGTCTCCCTTGTGGAAAAGAAGCAGGAACACAGCCTGCACCTCCCGGGAGGCACCAGAGCAGTAGCTGACAGAACCCTCAAGAGCTGGAGGCCCTGCCATTGAAATTAAACTCTGAGCAATGACCCCACAGAAGCAGGCATGGACACACCTGACCTACCCTGGCCGTGGGGCAGAGTTTCCTCTCTGGTAGAACCAGCACTGGACACTGCGATGGCTGAACTGCATCTACTTTGTTTCTCACACACAGAGCAAGGCGCAGGCAGCTCCCAGCACAGAGACCACCTGCCTCCTCTAGATCCTCCTGGAGAGTGAGTGCAGAGGGTGCTTGTCCTCGACAGCAGAGACGTCTCCTAGGACACAGGCAGCATCACAGAGGATGACATCACAGAGGCCACGGCCAGAACCATGGCTGGGGTTGGAAGGGACCTCAAACATGCATCTAGTTCAACCACCATGCCATGGGCAGCAACATCCTGAGAGGTTCTGAATGAGGATTTGGGCCATTAAAATTGTGGATAATTCCAGATATGAGGCTTTGTTCCCTGGAAGTGACTTTGGAAGATAAAAATAGCTTTTGGAAGCAATAAATAAGAGTTTGGCCTCTAAAACTGAGGTGTGGGAAATCGAAAATCAGACTTCAGGTCGTAAAAATGAGGGTTTTAAATGAGTGATTAGAGACAAAATGTGAGAGTTTAGATCTTGGAAATTTAACTGTAGGTCTTAAAAAGACTATGGGTCCTAAAAGGTAAGGTGGGAACACTAGAATTGAGGATTTAATTCTAAACATTCTTTGGGCAGCAGAGAAATGGGTGCAGTGCTACAAATGAGTCTTTGAGGAGAACCTCTGGGTTCCTCTATGGCCCCAAGGAAGGAAACTCTTGTCCCAAATGCAAGGCATTGGGCACTCCAATGGGGGGTTTAAGCTGTAAAAGAATGGGTTGGATCCTTTACATGAGAGTTTGGACCCTCACAAGCAGAGTCGGGGTATAGGAATTGTACTTTGAAACTGAAATAGAGGGTTTGAGCTTTGACATCAGGTTCTGTGCCCTAAAACAATGCTGTGGTTGCAAAGAGGAAAGTTGATCACTGTAAAAAAAGGGACTTAAAGAGGCAAAAAGCGAGGATTTAAACCCTCACAATTGTGGCTTTGTTTCTAAAAGGAGGCTTTGTTCCTTGAAATTGAGGCTTTTTTGGATAAAAATGAGATTTGAACCTTTTAGAGGCTTTTGTTTCTGGAACTGAGACTATGGACATAAAATAAAAGACTGTGGGCCTTAAAATGGTCCTTTGTGCCTTAAAATGAGTCTTTGAAGCTCTAAAAGAGAGGCTTGGAACTCAACATGAGGGGTTGTAACCCAAAAATGAGGCTTTTAGACCAAAAAGTGGTCTCTCCAAATCCTCAAAATCAGGGCTCTTCACTAGCCTCTCATCCCACTGCAGGCAGGGAGGACTCCCCTCATGCTGTGAGCCCCTAACTATATCCTGCCAGTCCTCCTCCAGATCCTCTCCAGTTTCTCCACTTTCCTTCTGAAATGCGAGACTCACTGGGTCCTGTGGCATTGTCCTAGTGCCAGAAGAGTGAGGGCAGTGATTGTCTCCTTCACCCAGAGTCAAGAGTTGCTCCCTCTGCTCCTCCCAGTGAGGGGCTGGGGGTGGGTAAAAAGTTGTCAGGGGGACATAGGCAGGAGAGCAGACCCCAGCTGAGCAGAGGGAGATCCCATAACATAAATGCCATACTCAGCGATAAATGTGTAGCAGGAGAAGAGAGAAATGGAGACTTCTATCACTCAAGATGACGGGCAGTGGTAGACTTGTGGGGATATCAGTCTGCTTGAGGGAGGTGTAAGTTGCGTTAGTTTTGGTCGCTGTTTATATTTACTTTTATCTTCTTTTCTTTCATCTGTTATTTTTACCTTGGCCTTCAAATGAAAAAAACATCTCCATGGAGAAGCATGGACAGAGACCTGGTCAACTGAGGTTTGCTGTGAGGAAGTGGATATGGGCACCTGAACACTTGCTTCTCCTCATGAACAAGAGAACTCAACCAACCCCGTGCCCTTTCAAAAGGGATTTCACAAAGAAATATTGACCTTCTCCTGGAACTTCCTCAGCCTGCAGAAGAGAAGACATCGGGAGGACGTTATAGAGGCCTTTGCGTATCTCAAGGGGTCACCAAGAAAGCTGGAAGGGGACATCTTACAACCACATGGAGAGACAGGACAAGGAGAAATGTTTTAAATTGCTGAGGGGAAGATTTAGATTAGAAATTAGGAAGACACACTTCACAAAGAAAGATGGTCCAGGTTGCCCAGGGAAGCTGTGGCTGCCCCTTCCCGGAAGGTGTTCAAGGGCAGCTTGGATGGGGCCTTGAGCAGCCTGGTCCAGTGGGAGGTGTCCCTGTTCATGGCAAGGGGGTTGGAACTTGACAGGTTTTAAGGTCCCTTCCAACACAAACTATTCTATGATTATGAAAAGCATGGAAATAAAAACATTAAAATAAAATATAATTTTCTTAGGTGCACTTTGAAATCTTCCTCTTTAACCACACTGGGAAATGACTAAGGGAAGCCAGGCAAGTCTTGAAGACTTGAAGAAAACAATAGGAAGAAAAAGAGCTCATTAAGTCTGTAGTTGGCAGGTCCTGCCAAACCAACCTGATCGCCTTCTATGACAAAGTCACTCGGCTGCTGGATGAAGGAAAGGCTGTGGATGTGGTCTTTCTGGACTTCAGTAAAGCCTTTGACACAGTTTCTCACAGCATTCTGCTACGGAAACTGTCAGACTCTGGCCTGGACAGACGCACACTCTCCTGGGTAGAAAACTGGCTGGATGGCCGGGCCCAGAGAGTGGTGGTAAATGGTGTTAAGTCCAGCTGGAGGCCAGTGACAAGTGGGGTTCCCCAGGGCTCAGTGCTAGGTCCAGTCCTGGTCAATGTCTTCATCAATGACCTGGATGAGGGCATTGAGAACACCCTTAGCAAGTTTGCAGATGACACAAAGCTGTGTGCAAGTGTCGACCTGCTGGAGGGTAGGGAGGCTTTGCAGGGGGACGTGGACAGGCTGGACCGCTGGGCAGTGTCCAACGGCATGAGGTTTAACACGGCCAAATGCCGGGTCCTGCACTTGGGGCACAACAACCCTAAGCAGAGCTACAGACTGGGAGAATCCTGGCTGGAAAACTGCCAGGAGGAGAGGGACCTGGGGGTGTTGGTCGACAGCCGACTGAACATGAGCCAGCAGTGTGCCCAGGTGGCCAAGAAGGCCAATGGCATCCTGGCTTGGATCAGAAACGGTGTGACCAGCAGGTCCAGGGAGGTGATTCTCCCTCTGTATTCAGCACTGGTGAGACCGCTCCTTGAATCCTGTGTCCAGTTCTGGGCCCCTCAGCACAAGAAGGATGTTGAGGCTCTGGAGCAAGTCCAGAGAAGAGCGACGAGGCTGGTGAAGGGGCTGGAGAACAGAACCTATGAGAAGCAGCTGAGAGAGCTGGGGTTGTTTAGCCTGGAGAAGAAGAGGTTGAGAGGAGACCTCATTACTCTCTACAAGTTTTTCACACAGAGGGTCATTGGGCATTGGGATAGGCTGCCCAGGGAGGTGGTTGATTCCCCTTCCCTGGAGGTGTTTAAGGAGGTCTTGAGGGACTTGGTTTAGTGTTAGATAGGAATGGTTGGACTAGAAGATCCAATGGGTCCCTTCCAACCTGGTTGTTCTGTGATTCTGTGATTCTCTGCCCTCTCTGGACTCCCTTGAGGTGTCCCTGGGGCTCCAGGGGAATCTGATGACAAACAGGTTGAAGTCATTGCTGATGTTCCCTCTCTCAGCTGTGAAGAGAAACTTTTTTCATGCAGTGTCGTTGCTCCTGTTAGAAACATACCTGGGCATGAGAATCGATATTTTTGTCCCATAATTAGACAGGACAGCAGGAAGTAACAGGGTATTTATCTCATTTCTCCAAACTGGAGGAATCTGTTCCGTTGATTGAATTTAGACATTTCATCCTGGGTCTTAAGACCTGGGGCTGGGAAGACACTCAGTTCCCTTCTCTCCCAGCCATGGCTCTGTTCCCAGCAAAGCCTTTGCACACATGGGGTCTTAGAAAATTGCTCCTAGAATTCCTGATGGCAGGGATGAGCTTGCCTGGTGTAACAGCTGCAGGGCTATAGCCACAGTGGGCAGCAATTCCTTCAGCCAGGGGCACAGGCAGCAGGAGCTGGAGCTGTTCCTGTGGGAGACAGAGCTGGGACATGGTCACAGAGCTCAGGAGAGATGGGCTTAAACAACAGCATCCTCCAAGCTGAGTGTCTGAGGTTCAGACAAAAACCAGTGCCCCATGATGAGTGTTTGCTTTTTAAGGACTAGTAAATGGCACTGTGTGGGCAGTGCTGAATTTAGGAAGAGCAGGTGTAGACAGATCTGAGATTCCCTGTGTCCTCTTTGCCTCTGTCTTCCCCAGCAAGGTCTCCCAGGCCTCTGTGACTCAGGGCAGGACTCTGGGGGAGATCAACGAGTGGTGACTGGGGATCAAGTCAGGGATCACTTGAGCAAACCCAATCCTTCCCAGTCTGTGGGACAGGAGGGGCAGCATCCCAGGGAGCTGAGTGAGGAGGACCGTGTCACATCAGGCCAATCTCCAGCATTTTCACAAGGTCATGGAAATGGGGGATCTCCCTGACCACTGCCATCACCCCCACATTACATGTCCTTTTCAGAAATGGCCAGTGAATGGGCAGCTGATTGAAAAGCGTTGCCGAGATGTTTTCTCCATGTATTCCATTTCTGGATATCTGAATTGGATTTCCCTTGGGCAGATTGTGTCTCACCATCCTTCTATGACCCAACTCCTCTATGACCTGAATAATTGTTAACCCAAATTTTCTATGATCAAACTCTTCTATGACACGACTTTTCTAAGACCTTTCTATGATCCTGTTCCTTCCTTTCCCTGACTAAATTCTCATGTTCTTTAAACTCTCCTCTTCCATGACTCAAATTTTTTATGACCCTTCTTACCACCCAAATCTTTTAGAGCCTGAGACTTCTGTGACACAATACATCTATGAGCCTTTTATGACTGAACTATGCTATTACTCCTCCATGATACAACTCATCTATAACCTGACTCTTCTTTGACCTTGATCTTTGATCTTACATGGTCAGACCCTTCTGTGACATGAGCCTTCTGTCCTCTGGCTCTTCTGTGATTTGACTTTCTATGATCCAAGTCTTCCATGATTCTTCTGTAACAGAAATCATCTATGATCTGACACTTCTATGACCCAACTCTTCTAAAACCATACCCTTTGACGACCCAACTGTTCTATGAATGAAAATTACTATTAACTGACCCTTCTATGACCTGACTCCTGTCTGACCTGACTCTTAAATGAGCTGCCACCTGTGTTATTATGACTTCTATGACCCAACAGTTCTATCACCAAACTATACCCTAAGTGCTTTTATGACACTTCAGTGACACACCCCTTGTACAGCACTGCTCTTCTAGGAGCCTTCTATGACCCATCTCTTCTATGAAACAACTCTTCTACCACCCAATTCTTCTGGGACTTCTCTGTGATCTGACTCATGTAGAGTCAGAGCCTTCTACAAATAAAGCTATCTATGACCCAATTATTCTCCGATCCTTCTATGACCTGACTCCTCTCTGAATCCATGACCAACCATTTTATGACCTGACCCTTCTATGACCTGACTCTTTTATGTACCTTTAAGGGGCAAAGCCTTCTATTATCCAAATAAACTCTCATACTTCTATTACTCAATACTGCTATTACCTGAAAAATCATTTATCTCAGACTTCCATCACCCGACCATTTTAGGAACCTTCTGTGACAGAAATCTTCTGTTCTTCCTCTAAGACCTTACTCATCTATAACTCAGCTCTTCTGTGACCCACCTCTTACATGACCAGGCCCTTCCATGACTCAAGCCTTCTATGACACAACACTTCATTCCATGACCTGACTCTTGTCTGACTGTTCTGTGATGTCACTTTCCTAACTCTTCCAGGAACCTTCTGTGAGCAGATTCTTCCATTACCTGACTGTTCTATGACTCTTCTATGACCCAACTCTTCTCTGAACCAACCATTTTGTCACCCTTTCTATGAATAAACCCTTCTAAAACCAAAATAAACTCACACTTCCATGACACAACTCTTCTGTGGCCTGAATATTCTATGACCCTTTTATGAACTCAATCATCTATGATCCACTTCTGCTATGAAAATTCTATAAACCTTCTATCACTGCACTCCTTAGTTACACCTCTGTGACTCAACTCTTCTCTCAGCTGACCCCACTCATAACCAACATTTCTTTTTCTCAAAACTTTTATGACCCTGCCCATCTCTGACCAAGTTCTTCTATAACTGCAGGGAGCTGAGTGAGAGCCTTGGCATCTCCCATAACCCTACAGGTCTGTATTTGGAATTCCATGGAATAACTGCTGTGATTCTGATTCAGCAATGTCCAAATGTTCATGGCACAAGTGCCATTGTAGCCAAAGCCAGATCTACCTGCCTGGGGGTCAGGCCTTGGCCTTTCTGCTTCATCAGTCAAACCCAGGCTGTTCTCAGCATCACAGCTGCCTGCACAGCACCTTTGCATTCCTGCAGTCATGGCCTCTAATTATCAGCCCTAACAAGTCCCTGGGGAGGCTTTTTCACTAGCAATCCACACTTGACATTTAGACTTGAAGGAATTTTGAGCTTTGTTTTTAACTTTATTGAGATGTTCTCTCAATCTCCACTCAGCAGGTGTCTTTCAAGGACTTAGCAACAAATCCACCCTTGGTCTCATTAAACTACGGAAAGACTTAACAAGCTCTTTCTCTTCCTGTTGTTTTCTTAAGGTCTTCAGGTCTTGCACAGGTCCTTGGAGTCATTTCCCAGTGTGGTTAAAGAGGAAGAATTAAAAATACACATTTTTAAAATGCACCCAATAAAACTACATTTCATTTTAAAATGTACATTTCCATATTTTCAGAATCATATAAATATTTGGGTTGGAAGGAACGTTAAAGCCCATCCAGTTCCAAGCCCCTTGCTATAAATAGGGACACCTCCCACTGGACCAGGCTGCTCAAGGCCCCATCCAAGCTGGCCTTGAACACCTTCTGGGACAGGACAGCCACAGTTTCCCTAGGCAACTTGGGCCAAAGCTCATACCACTTTCCTTATGAAGAATTTCATAATAACATCTAATATAAATCTTTCCCCTTCCAATTTAAATCTATTCCCCCTCATGCTATCCCTCCATTCCCCTGTAAAATGTCCCTCCCAAGCCTTCTTAGTGACCCATGTCATACACAGAACGGAAACTACAGATTCTCCTTGGAGACTTCTCTTTTCCAGGCTGGGGACATTCCATGAGAAGATAAATTTTAATTTGGAAAATCCCTTTAGAAAGTGCTTGGGATTGGTGGAGGTCTCTTGTGAGGGAGGAGAAGCAGGTGTCCTGGTGTCTTGGTCAATCTCCTCAGGGCAATCCTCAGCCAGCCTGAGGTCAGCTGTTCTCTGGAGTCAGACCAGGTTGCTTGGTCCATGTCAGCTTCTAGAGAGAGAGCTTAGGCATCAACAAGGCACCACAGCCATGGTTAAATGAAGGGATTTTGTCATTTGACAACTCCATGGACTCAACTATCTATCAACCACAGCTCCTGTGACACCTGTGAACGTCCATGCTCTGGTCCAGAGAAGCAGGATCCTTCTTGGATGGACAGGAGGGAAAATGCCTTTGTGAGAGTGCAGTGCCACCACGGTCGAGGCTCCAGGGCAGTGGGAGATTCTCCAGCCCTGGGGGTTCAAACCCAGCAGATCAGATGCCTTGGGATGTTCCGTGCATGGGGCTGAAGCTGGGGGAGCCCAGAGGCTTTTCAGCTTCAATGTTTCTGTGCTTGTGTGACTGAGGGGCCAGAGTCCTGTGTGGCTCTTACACCTCCTGACAGCACTCCCAGCTGTGTTTTGGGACCAGAACCACCGTTTTTTGGTGCAGAAATCCCATCCCAATTGCTGGCTGTGTCCCCTTGCGCCTAAGCATCTGCAGCTCCCCCTGAGCCTGGCGACAGCACGGGGGGCTGTGAGACACCTCCCTTTTGGGGTCAAAAGCCTTGCTATAGGGCACAGACCCTCATTTGTGAGCTCCAAGTCCCATTTTTGAGCTTCAAGGACCAGAGCATGATTTTTAAGAAAAAAAAAAAAAAAATCTGCATTTCTATGTCCACAGCCTCAGTTTTAGAGACAAAAGCCTCTAAAAGGATTCAAAAGATCTCTTTTAGCCCTCAAAGCCCCTTTTTCAAATGCCAGGTCCTGCACTTGGGGCACAACAACCCTATGCAGAGCTACAGACTGGGAGAAGTCTGTCTAGAAAGCTGTCTGGAGGAGAAGTACCTGGGAGTGTTGGTTGACAGTGACTGACCATGAGCCAGCAGTGTGCCCAGGTGGCCAGGAAGGCCAATGGCATCCTGGCTTGGATCAGAAATGTTGTAACCAGCAGGTCCAGGGAGGTTATTCTCCCTCTAGACTCAGCACTGGTGAGGCCACTCCTTGAATCCTGTGTGCAGTTCTGGGCCCCTCAGCACAAGAAGGATGTTGAGGCTCTGGGCAAGTCCAGAGAAGAACAATGAGGCTGGTGAAGGGGCTGGAGAACAGGCCCTATGAGGAGCGGCTGAGAGAGTTGGGGTTGTTTAGCCTGGAGAAGAGGAGGCTGAGAGGAGACCTCATTGCTCTCTGCAATTACCTGAAAGGAGGTTGTAGAGAGGAGGGAGCTGGCCTCTTCTCTCAAGTGACAGGGGACAGGACGAGAGGGAACGGCCTCAAGTTCCGCCAGGGGAGATTTAGGCTAGAGATTAGGAGGAAGTATTTCACAGAAAGGGTCATTGGGCATTGGAATAGGCTGCCCAGGGAGGTGGTTGATTCACCTTCCCTGGAAGTGTTTAAGGCACGGGTGGACGAGGTCCTGTGGGACATGGTTTAGTGTTAGATAGGAATGGTTGGACTCGATGATCCGATGGGTCTCTTCCAACCTGGTGACTCTATGATTCTATGATATAAGAGTAGATCAAAAAAAGTCCGGTTATAGATGGTTCGTATAATGGAGGAGTAATAGCATACTTCAGTCATAAAAGGCTCACAGAGGTCATAAAAGGCTCTGTCAGGTCACAGAAGTCTAAGGCCATAAAAGATTTGGGTGGCAAGAAGGATTTGGGTCATGGAATTTTTGAGTCATATAAGCATGAGAGTTTACTCAGGAAAAGGAAAGAAGAGGTCATAGAAAGGTCTTAGAAGAGTCAGGTCATAGAAGAGTTGGGTCAACAGTTATTCAGACCATAGAGGAGTTGGGTCATAGAAGGATAGTGAGACACAAGCTGCCCAAGGGAAACCCAGTCCACTTCTCTTTCAGACATCCAGAAAGAGGAAAATGTCTCAGGCAAAGCCTTTAAATCCCCTGCTCATCTGTTGGCCATTATTAAAAAGGACATGTAATGTGTGGGTGATGGCAGTGTTTGGGGAGTTCCCCCCTTCTCTGTGACCTTCTGAAAATGATGGAGAGTTGCCTCATGTGACATCATCCTCCTCACTCAGCTCCCTGGGATGCTGCCCCTCCTGTCCCATAGACTGGGAAGGATCGGGTTTGCTGACTTGATCCCCAGTCACCACTGGATGATGTCCTCCAGAGTCCTGCCCTGAGTCTCAGAGGCCTGGGAGACCTTGATGGGGAAGACAGAGGCAAAGAGGACACAGGGAATCTCAGATGTGTCTACACCTGCTCTTCCTAAATTCAGCACTGCCCACACAGTGTCCCTGAAAATGCAAACACTCTTCATGGGGCACTGGAATGGCCTTTCATGTTGAGATGGAGTTTTTGTCTGATCCCTTACTCAGCTTGGAGGATGGTGTTGTTGAAGCCCATCTTTCCTGAGCTCTGTGACCATGTCCCAGCTCTGCACCCCAAAGGAACAGCTCCAGCTCCTCCTGCCTGTGCCCCTGGCTGAGGGCATTGCTGCCCACTGGGGCTGAAGCCCTGCAGCTGTGGCACATGCCAAGCTCATCCCTGCCATGAATAAACCTGGGACCAAATTTCTAAGACCCCATGTGTGCAAAGGTTTTGCTTAGAGCAGAGCCACATCTGGGAGAGAAGGGAGCTGAGTGTCTTTCCAGACGCAGGTCTTAGGACCTAGGATGAAATGTCTAAATGGAACAGATCCCCCCAGCTTGGAGAAATGAGATCATTCCCCATAACCTTCCTGCTGTCCCGTCTAATGACGGGACAAAAATATCGATTCTCATGCCCAGGCATTTTTCTAACAGGAGCAATGACAGTGCATGAGAGAAGTTTCTCTTCACAGCTGAGAGAGGGAACATCAGGGACGGCTTCAGCCTGTTTCTCAGCAGGTTTCCCTGGAGCCCCAGGGATACCTCAAGGGAGCTCAGAGAGGGCAGAGGAATTGCTCCCTTGGGCTGCTCCTGTGCTGCTGAGCTGGGCTGGGCTCCTGGGACAGTGTGAGCTGATAATGAGAGGGCAGTTCATAAAAGATCCAGGTGTGGGCAGGAGCAGCTCCTCTGCAAAATCCAGCAGGGCTGAGAGCACTGCCTGCAGGCAGCAAGAAGAGATAACTGAGGGAGGCAGCAATATGGAGTTGGAGAAGGACTGAATGTTCATTCAAGGAGAAATCACAGTCACAAATACAGTAAGTCTCTGGGTGCAGGGCAGTGCAGTCACAGTTCCTGGGAAGATATCCTAGATCTTTCACTGGCCACAGATTTGGGAATCTCTGAGGAAGACTCTCAGAATTTGCCTAGTGCAGAGGAGAGGGACACTGCTCTGGAACCAGGATTCTCCACTGCACCAGCAAAGGACTGGGTGTGAGGGCTGTCTTCTCCCAGGGGTGGCTCCAGGGCTGTGAGTGCAGCCAGGGGTGTGCTTCAGCTCCCTGCCAGGAACCTCCCTGTGCTCCTTTTGAGGGAAGGAGGGACCCCCGGCAGGGCAGGATCCTCCTGCTGTTGAGAGTGTACTGTGTGTCAGGGCTGCTCACAGCTCCAGGTCACCCCCACAGAAATTGCAGAGGGTCTTTTTGTAGACTGACATCAGGGCAGCATCTACCTGGAGGTGATGGATTCTATTCTTCCACGTTTCCACTCCTGGTGCTTGGGGGACAGTTGGGATGGGAATTTATTTCCTCTTCTTGAAACGCACTGGTACTCCAGTTCCCATTAGGATTTGTGTGAGCTGCTCCTCAGCCCCTGAACTCCCAGAGGTGCCCTTGGGCAGGGCCTCACTGCCAGGAGGGGTCTGCAGGGCAAAGCTGAGCACACAGTGTGTGGGGTGGGCTCTGTGAGCACAGACAGTGGGGGGGATCCAGGGACAAAGAACAGCTCCCAGCTGGGGCAAACTCCAGGCAGGAGAGACATGGGCAGGGATGGAGAAGGATCTGCTCCCATTGACACCATGGGAAGTGGGATCTGGGCATCTCCCTGCCTTCCTCTGCAGTGCAGACATCTCTGATGGAGCAAGCCCACTCTTGTCTCCCACCTGTTCTCCTCAGGCCATGCCTGGTCAGTCACCTTCTCAGCATCCTCACCCCTTCAATGGAGTCATTATCACCCCCTTGACTGTCTGTGTCATTGCTGTTTCCATCAGCAGCAGTGCTGTGTATGTCTCCCTCTTTCCTCTTCTGCCTTTGCTCTCCAGGTTCTCATCACTGGACCTTCTGGGATGGGGATTGAGTTAAGCTGCACTTCAGAGACCAGTCCTGTAGGTCCTGACGTGCATATGTAGCTGTAAGAGTAAAGAGGCTAATCACTCTCCTAACTGACAGGTTCGGGCAATGCAAATGAGTAGATTCTGTTTTCAGGACACCTGCATTGGTGACATTTAATTCTTTGCTTGCAGGTTCCTGCTGTGCTTCAGGCTGCCTAGCAGAAGGGCACAGTTCTCCCATGGTATCTCTTTGTCATCTGGCAGTCCCATGGAGAAGATACCTCAGCACTAAGTCCATGGAAGTGCTGCTCATCAGCTGTGTTGGGGAAGCAGCAATGAGACCTCTGGTTCCATGTCTGGGAGGGGAGAGCTGAGAACTCCCCCAAGGTAGGACAGGGTGAGGGTATTTGGAGATCTCCACTAGGAAACTGGATTCCTCAGCTCCCAGTAGTGCCGGTTTCTTTTGCTGGGAACACCCGAACACAAAAATTCTCCAGCACAGGGCAGCTGAGACCAGTGTTGATGGAGAGACTGGCTGTGCTCACTCTGCATGATGAGACAGCTGTCAGTATCCAGGAAATTTCACTTGGAGTGAAGAGGAAAAGCCAGGAGTTTCTGCATCAAAACAATCCTGAGCTGTGTTGGAGCAACCAGAACAGAAGACAAAAACCAAAATCCCCTCAGCTCTACTCTGCAGTTGAGTAAATGGGAAGGGACAATGTAAACAAACTCTTTGATAACAGGAGTGGATTCATCCAGAAATCACCCTGTGTTCCATTCCTTTCTTGCTGTAGGGCAGGACAAAGCAGAGCCCACAGCACAGCCTCCTGCTCCAAGTGACACCCTCAGCGAGGAACATCCAGACCTTTTGAAAGGGACTTACCAAAGGTTTTCCTTAGTGCACAGACAAACTGTTGGAGGTGCTTTTGTGGGATACGTATTTGATTTTGCTGAAGGGAGTCTCTCCTAACTTGTTATGTTCTCCTTCTTGGACAGTGTTCTGTGCCCACAGGCAGCAGATGTCCAACAGCAGCTCCATCACCCAGTTCCTCCTCCTGGCATTCACAGACACACGGGAGCTGCAGCTCCTGCACTTCTGGTCCTTCCTGGGCATCTACCTGGCTGCCCTCCTGGGCAACAGCATCATCATCATCACCATCACCTGTGACCACCACCTCCACACCCCCATGTACTTCTTCCTCCTCAACCTCGCCCTTCTTGACCTGGGCTGCATCTCTACCACTGTCCCCAAATCCATGGCCAATTCCCTCTGGAATACCAGGGCCATCTCCTACACAGGATGCGTTGCACAAGTCTTCTTCGTGTGGTTCTTGTCAGGTGCAGAAATCTATCTTCTCACCATCATGTCCTACGACCGCTATGTTGCCATCTGCAAACCCCTGCACTACGGGACCCTCCTGGGCACCAGAGCTTGTGTCCACATGGCAACAGCTGCCTGGGGTGCTGGGTTTCTCAATGCTCTGATGCACACGGCCAATACATTCTCCCTGCCCCTCTGCCAGGGCAATGCTGTGAACCAGTTCTTCTGTGAAGTTCCCCAGATCCTCAAGCTCTCCTGCTCATATTCCTACCTCAGAGAAGTTTGGCTGATTGTGGTCTCTGTTTCAGCAGCATTTGGCTGTTTTGTTTTCATTGTGGTGTCCTATGTGCAGATCTTCAGGGCTGTGCTGAGGATCCCCTTGGAGCAGGGACGGCACAAAGCCTTTTCCACATGTCTCCCTCACCTGGCCGTGGTCTCCCTGTTTATCAGCACTGCAGGGATTGCCTACCTGAAGCCTCCCTCCATCTCCTCTCCATCCCTGGACATTGTGGTGTCAGTTCTTTACTCAGTGGTGCCTCCATCACTGAACCCCCTCATCTACAGCTTGAGGAACGAGCAGCTCAAGGATGCAGTGTGGAAACTGATACCTGGATTGTTCTCTGAAGCAATGAACTGCTCATCACCTTCTGCATAGCAGTTATCATGCAACCATGGCAGGCCCAGACTGCCTTCTCTATTTGTTGTTGTTAGTCTTTCATTTGTCCTCTTTCCTCTATTTACTGTTCTCCTTTCTCACTGACTGGTTGTGTAAAAGAGGAGCTGCTCTCTCTGTGTGTTTTTAAAATAAAATAAAGCAATATTCAATACTTCTATTTTCCTGATATCTTTCCTCCAAGGACTTTTTGGATTTGCAGGGACAGTTCCTGCTGGCATGGCTGGAGGGGAAAAGTTCCTGGCATGGAAGCTCTGCCAGGCACCAGCCCTGCTGTAAAGCCTGAGTGCTCTGAGCTTGGTCAGACTGCCTATGGTTTGCATTATGTCACCATTGCTGGTAGTTTGCATCATATTTGGGTGTTCAAAATTGTGATTTTTGCACTAATTTAAACAAATGGATGTGATCTACCTGGACTTAAGTAAAGCCTTTGAAACGGTCCCCCACAAAATCCTTCTCTCTTGCCCCAACCTTCTCAGTTTTCACCCTTTGGGGGACGGGGGGGACGGGAGCGGGGGAGCTGGGGGACCCTGGATCCCTTTTGGAGAGGTTTAGAGGGGGTTCTAGGTCCCTTCATGGGGTGGGTCCTGGGTAATGGACTCTTTTGGGGTGTTCTGGGGGAAATATCTGGGTCCCTACCTGGGGGGTTGAGGGAGGGGTTTTGGTCCCATTTGCAGGGGCTTAGCGGTGTCCCAAATCCAATTTAGGGTGTTTGGGGGCTTCTGTGTCCCTCTGGAGCTCCTGGGGCTCTTTTTTTGGGGAGGGAGGGGGGATGTGGAGGGTGGTGGTTGTTGAGGGGGTCTTTGCTCCTTTTTGGGGATGTTTGGGGGGTTCTGATTACAATTTGGAGGAGGAGTACTGGTTCTCTTTCTGAGGGTTTGGTGGGGGTCCTTGGTTCCTTTTTGGAGGGGGGTAGGGGGGTTGTTCATCCCATTTAGGTATTTGGGGTGTCCTGGATGCCATTGTGGGGGGGACGTTGAGAGTTGTGGGTCGCATTTGGGGGTTTGAGTGAGTCCTGGGTCCCTTCGTGGGGGTTAAGGTTGAGGGGCTCCTGGGCCTCTTTTGGGGATTTGGGGGGACCTGGGTCCCATTCTGAGGGGTTTGGTGGGGGGTCCTGGGTCCCTTCCAGAGGTGTTTTAGTTGGTACAGGGTCCATTTTGTAGGAGGTGGGTGTTCATGAGTCCCATTTGGGGGTTTCAGGGGGTTCTGGATCACTTTTGGGGTTTGGGGTGGGTCCTGGGTCTCATTTCGGGGCTTGGGGGAGTCCTGGATCCCTTTTTGGGAGTGAGGGTTGAGGCATCTGGGGTCCTCTTTGAGGGGTATGGGCGGGACTTGGGTCTTTTTTATGGAGTTTGCGGGAGTCTTCATCTGTTTGAGGGGTTAGGGGAGTCCTGGGTCCCATTTAGGGGGTTCCTGCATTCTTTCTTGGTGGGTTTTGGGGAGTCCTAGGTAAGGTTTTGGAGGGTCCTGGGTTCTTTTAAGGCAGATTTTGTGAATTCTGGATCCCTTTAGGGGTATTTGGGGGGGTCTTGGGTCCCACTTGAGGGTTTGAGGGGGGCCCTGGATCCCTTTTGGAGAGTGGTGGCCTCAGTGAACTTCATGAGGTTCTACAAGGCCAAGTGCAAAGTCCTACACCTGGGCCAGGGCAACCTGTGGTTTCAATAGAGGATTGGGGATGATGTGATTGAATCACAGAATCATAGAATCATTAGGTATGAATAGAACTTAGAGATCATCAGCTCCAATCGTACCTGTCTACTACTAAATCATGACCCCAAGCCTCTCATCCACCTGCCTTTTAAACACCTCCAGGGATGATGACTCCACCATGTCCATGGGCAGCCTCTGCCAGTGCCTGAGAACCCTTCCTGTGAAGATTTTTTTCCTAATGTCCAGTCTAAACTACCCTTGATGCAGCTTAAGGCCATTTCCTCTTGATCTATAACCCATCACTTGGGAGAAGAGACCAGCAGCCACTGCTCTACAATTTCCCTTCAGGCAGATGGACACAGTGATGGGGTCTCCTCTCAGTCTCCTCTACTTCAGGAAAAGCAACCCCAGGCCCCTCAGCCACTCCTCATAAGACTTCTTCGCCAGGCCCTCCCCAGCTTCCACACTCTCCTCTGGACACTCTCCAGCACCTCAAGATCTTTCTTGTAGTCAGGGGCCCAAAACAAGACAGTATTTGATGTGCGGTCTCATCATGGCTGAGTACAGGGGGGGAATCACTTCCCTGGTCTTGCTGGCCCCATCATTTCTGATACAATCTAAGACACTTTTGGTCTTCTTGGCCACCTGAGCACACTGTCGACTCACGTTCTGTCAGCTGCCGACCAACACCTCAAAGCAGGTCTTTCTCTACCAGGAAACTTTCAAGACATTCTTCCTGAAGTCTGGAACACTACATGGGGTTTCTGTGTCCCAGGTACAGACCTCTTTACTTGGCCTCGTTAAACTTCATCCCTCTGGCCTCAACCCATCGATCCCGCCTGTCCAGATACCTCTGTAGAGCTCCCTACCCTCCAACAGATAGACACTTCCTCCCAGCTTAGTATCATCTGTGAAGTCACTGAGAATGCATTTGATCCTCTCATCCAAGTTGTTAACAAAGATATTAAACAGAACTGGGCCAAGCACTGAGCCCTGAGGACACCATTTGGGATCCACCTCCAGCTGGATTTAACTCCATTTCTAACACTTTTTGGGCTCAGCCATCGAGGCAGCTTTTCACCCAGCAGAAGGTGCACCTGCCCAAGACAATGGGAGACAGGTTCTCAAGTAGAATGCTGAGAGATACTCTATCAAAGGCTTTACTGCCGTCTAGGAAACCATATCCACAGCCTTTCCTTCATCCATCTAGTGTATCACCTTGTCTTAGAAGGTGATCAGGCTGGTTTGGTGGGACCTGCCTTCAATAAACCCATGCTGACTGGGTCTGATCACCCAGGTTTCCTCTGGGCAGCCAGGATGACCTGCTCCATGACCTTTCCTGGCACTGAGGTCAGACAGAAAGGTCTGGAATTTCCTGGATTCTCTCTCTAGTCCTTCTTGTAAATGAGTGCAACATTTGTCACCCTCCGGTCCAATGGATCTTCTCCAGTCAGCCAGGACTGCTGGTAGATGATGGAAAGAGACTTCATCTCCATCAGCTCCCATAAAACCCTCTGGTGAATCCCATCCGGCCCCATAGACTTTTGAATATCTAATTTACCCTTCTATGATCTGGCCCTTCAATGACTTAAGAATTGGCCCTTCTATGACATCGACCTTATATGAATTAACAATATGCTCTTCTATGGCCCAGCCTTCTATGACTTAGGAACTCTTCCTTTTATGACCCAGACCTTCAATGACCTAACAGTTTGTTGTCCTGTGACCCTGCCCATCTATGACTTGCCAATTTGCTGTTCTGTGACTCATCTGTTCCATTACTTAAAAATTGGCTTTTCTATTACCCAGAACTCTAAGACTTAGTAATTCGCCCTTCTATGATCTGGAACCACAATGACTAAAGAATTCACCCTTCTATGACATGGACCTTATATGAATTAACAACACACTCTTCTATGACCCAACCCTTCTACTACTTAACAATTTGCCCTTCTGTGACCAGGCCAGTTTATGAGCTAGCAGTTCCTCCTTCTGTGACTCTGACCTTCCAGGACTTAATAATTTCCTTTTCTATGACCTGACCATTCTGTGACTTAAAAATTTGCTCTACTATACATGACCCTTCAATGAATTAACAGCTCCCCCTTTATTACCCTACATCCTATGACTTGAGATATCGCTTGTCTTTGACCCGTCCCTTCTATGACTTAACAATTCACCCTTCTACGATCCACCCCTTCAATGACTCAAGAATCCCCCTTCTATGAACCAGACCATTACTTTACAATTAACCCTTTTCTGACCTGACACTTCTAGAACTTAATAACTCACCCTTATCAGCCCCAGATGCTCTATGACTTAACCATTTCCCTTCCCTGACTTTATAATAGCCATTTTAAGATTTACATTTTAACCCCTCTTTAACATGGTCCTTATACATCTAAAGGATTTATCCTATTACCCACACCTTCTATGACTTAAAAATTCACCCTTTTTATGGCCCTGCCCTTCTATGAGCTAATAACCTGCTGTTCTGTGACCCTGCCCTTCTGTGACTAAACAATTGGTTTTTCTATGACCTGGACTATGATGACGTTACAGTTTTTTTTTTTCTAGGCCCTGGCCCTTCTATGACTTAATAATTGGCCTTTCTATTACCTTTATCTCATTTAACAATTCACCCTTCTATGACCTGGTGCTTCTATGACTCAACAATCAGGCTTCAGTGATGCAGACATTCTATGACAACAATTCTTCCTTTTATGACTTCTTCTACGGCCTCACAATTCTCTGTTTGGTGACCCTGCCTATGACTTATGAATTTTCTCTTATGTGACATGGTCAGGACTAAGAAGCAGCCGCATTCAGCTATACTGAGCATAGTCGACTCACAGATGACTCTCATAGACCAATAGCTATCACCACACAGCTGGATAAGTTCCTTCTCTAAGTTTCTGTGATGGGGCTTCGGTTTCTGATTCCTGTGTAAACTCTCTCTGTGGCTGCTGGTATTTACTTAGCAGCCTGGTGTGATCTCAGAGCTGGCCTTGCTCAGAGCTGGGCATTGGGCTAGAGGTCACCTCAGCTCCCTTCCTCCTGGACTGTCCTTTGAGCACCTCAGTACCTGAAGGGGGTCACAAAGAAAACTGGGGAGGAACTTTTTCCAAGGGCATGGAATGATAAGATGACAGGGTGTGGCTTTATGGTTTAGGGAAGATTTAAATTAGAAATTTGGAAGGAATTGTTCACAAAGAAGGTGGTGAGGCAATGGCCCAGGTTGCCCAGGGACGCCGTGGCTGCCCCGTCCCTGGAGTTATCAAAATCCAGTTGGATGAAGCCTTGGGCAACCTGGTCCAGTGGGAGGTGTCCCTGCCCATGGCAGGGATGGGGGGAACTGGATGGGCTTTAAGTCCTCTTCCAACCCAAACCATTCTCTGATGCTGAAAAGTCTTGAAATATAATCTTTAAACTAAAACATATTTTTTGTAGGTGGACTTTGACTTCTTCCTCTTTAACCACACTGGGAAATGACTCCAAGGAGCTGTGCAAGGCTTGAAGACCTGAAGAAAACAATAGGAAGAGAAAGAGCTTGTTAAGGCTTTCTGTATTTTAATGAGACCCACGGTGGAATAATTGATGAGTCTTTGAACGTCACTTGCTGAGAGGAGACTGAAGAAACCTCTCAAGAAGTTAAAAGTTGGACTCAGAGTAACTTGAAGTATTAATTAGTCTCAGTGAGGATCATTCCGGACAAAGCCTCCCCAGGGACTCATTAGGGCTGATAATTGGAGGCCATGATTGCAGGTAGGGAAAGGGGCTGTGCAGGCAGCTGTGATGCTGAGAAAAGCCTGGGTTTGCTTGATGAGGCAGAAGGGCCAAGTCCTGACCCCCAGGCCCTGGACAGGAAGATCTGGCCTTGGCTACAATGACACTGGTGTCATGAATATTCTCACATGGCCAAATCAAATTTTGAGCAGTTATTCCATGTAATTAAAAAAAAATGGTAGGGTCTTAGAACTGTGACAGAAAACTGAGGTGTGAGAAGAGTCAGGTGATGGAAGAATTTAGTTATAGAGGGGTAAGAGAGGGGTGCAGTCATAGAAGGTTTATAGAAGTGTTGGTCAAAGAATTCTCCTAGTAGAATTGGGTCATAGATGACTAAGGTCATTAAAGGGTCGCAGGTAATTCAGGCCATGGAAGAGTTAAGTCATACAAGTATGGATTTATTTGAATTTTAGAAGAGTTTAGACATAGAAGGGTCAGAAAAGGGCCGGTTCAGAGAAGGGTTGTGTCACAGAAGTGTCATAGAATAGTCAGGTCATGGAAGAATCTGGTCACAGAAGGTTCATGGAAGAGTCAGGTCATGGAAAGAAGCATCATAGAACAGTCAGACAACAGTCAGGACATAGGATGCAGTGTTGTGTCATAGAATGCTCGAGTTACTGAAGAGTCTAGTTATATTAGACATGGATCATAGAAGATTTGCATTATAGATGAACCAGGTCTCAGAGAAATAATAGAAGAGTTCAGTTCTGGCAGATTCATAGAAGTATTAGGTCATAGAATTTTCAGGTAATAGAAGTTTCACGTGATGGAAAATGAGAGTTTATTTGGATAACAGAAGATTTTGTTCAGAGAAGCGTCATCCAAGAGACAGCTCATGGAACTGTCAGTCCTAAAATTGTGTGGTCATAGATTATTCAGGTCATAGAAGAGTCAGAAAATCATAGAAGGATCATAGAAGAGTTGGGTCATAGGAGCCGTGATTCATAGAGGGCTCGGGTTTTAGAAGAGTCGGGTCACAGAGGAGTTATAGGTGACTGGGGTGGTAGAAGAGATTGTTCATAGAAAAGCAGAGTCATAGAAAGGGTGTGTGATTGAAGTGTCAGGTCATAGAGGCACTAGGTCATAGAAGGGACATAGATGCACTAGATTATAGAAGGGTCATAGAGCTGTTGGGTCATAGAAGTGTCAAGTCGTAGAAGAGTCACCTGGTGGCTCATATGTGAGTCAGGTCATACAGGAATGGCATCATAGAAAGGCCAATTAAGAAAGTTGGGTGATAGAAGTGTCATGCTCTAGAAGAGGTTGTTCATGGAAGCATCAGGACATAGACTATTTGTGTAACAGAACAGACATAGAGGAATTGGGCCATAGAATGTCACATCATAGAAGAGTCAAAGAATACTCAGGTCACAGAAGGCTCTGATCATTTAAGAGGCAGGTCAAGGAAGAGTCAGATTATAGATGAGTCGGATCACAGAGGAGTAGCAGAAGAATTCTGTCATAAAATTTGATAGATATTTCAGGTCATAGAAGTCTCAGACCATAAAAGATTTGGATCATAGAAGGGTCATAAAATATTTGGGTCATGGAAGAGTCAAGTCATAGATGTATGAAAGTTTAATCAGGAAAAAAAAGGACTGAGTCGTTATAAGGTCTCAGAAGACTCAAATCATGGAAGTGTTGGGTCATAGAAGAGTTGGATCATATTCATGTCATAGTGGAGCTAGGTCACAGAAGAGTGGGGTCAAAGAAGAGTCATAGAGGAGACTGGTCATAGAAAGTCAGAGAAGAGTTTGTTCTTAAAAGGCTTAAGTCATTTAAAACATGTAATTGAAGTCTCCTAGAGGAGATAATAGTTCATAGAAGTGTTGCTCACAGAAATGTCAGGTCAGAAAAAGTTACATAAAAGTCTCAAGGCATAGAAGACTCAAGAAATAAAAGAGTTACTGAAGGGTCACGTAAGCATCAAATTATAGAAGAGTCATTAGAGTAGGGACATCATAGATGACTCAGCTCATAAAAGACAAGGATGATGAGACACAATCTGCCAGGGCAATTCAGCCCCCTTCTCATTCAGATATACAGAAGAGAGCTGAGTGTCTTTCCAGCCCCAGATGTAAAGACCAGGGATGAAAAGCCTAAATTCTCTCAGCTGATCAGCATAGAGAAATGGCATCATTCCCTGTAATCTTCTTGGGGTCCTATTTGATGATGGGGCATAAAAAAAAAAATGATTCTCATGTCCACTGATTTTTCTAACAGGAGCAATGACAATGCAGGGCAGATGTGTCTCTGCCCAGCTAAGGGAGGGAACATCAGCGATGGCTTCAGCTTGTTTCTCAGCAGGTTCCCCTGGAGCCCCAGGGACACGTTGAGGGAGCCCAGAGGGGCAGAGAAAGCGCTGCCTTGGTCTACTCCTCTGCTGCTGAGCTGGGCTGGGCTCCTGGGACAGTGTGAGCTGATAATGAGAGGGCAGTTCATAAAACAGCCAGGTCTGGAGCTGGTGGCAAGGGGGCAGCACTACAAAGAGCCAGATCTGGGCAGGAGCAGCTCCTTTGCCAAGCCCAGCAGGGCTGAGGGCATGACCAGCAGGCATTTGGAGACAAATCTTCACAGTCTTTCTCCAGGTGAGTCTCTTGGTGCAGGACAATGCAGGTGCTGTTCCTAGAGGGATCTCCTAAGGCCGGCACAACCACAGTCTGTGGGTTCTGTCAGGAAGCCTCTTGCAGTCTCTCCAACAGAGACAAAAAAAACAGGTCAGTGTTCAACCTGCCCAAAGATTTCCTCATGGTGGGACAGTGAGAAACTGTTGTGGAAACCTGTGTCCAGCTTTACCTGTCAAACAGGCAGGTTTGTGAAGGGCCAGGGTGGTCCTTGACCCCTTGCCTCCTCTTCCACACAGCAAAGACTCTGCCCTCAGGGCTCTGGGCTCCAAGGCTGAGCCCCCCTCCTCTGCAGCCACAGCTCCAGTGCCCTCTCCAGAGCCCAGGGGCTGAGGGCAACTGCCCAGCAAGGTTGGTGTCTGGGAGGGGTCAAGTACAGTTGGGGAAGGGGAATGCTTCTGCCCTGTCCTCTCTCAGCCAGACCCTCGCTCTGTTTGTCTCTGTTCCTCCCCTGGACTCTGTTCTTGCTGTTGTTCTCTTTCTTGCTGCTAGGCTCTCTGGGGATGGGAGTTTCAGCTACAGAGTCACCTACTGAACTGTTGGCTCCATCCCTGCAGTTGTGTCCATAGGAACCTGTGTCCCAGGTTTGCGCTGAGATGTGAGGCTGTGGGCAATGCAGTCAGTGGGGCTGGGGAAGTTGCTGAATCTCCAGTAATCAAATGCCTCATTGTGGACACTTGCTTTCTCCTTAGGTGTCCTTCCGAGCTGTGAGTTTCCCTCCAGGATGTAAACACCACCTGTCACATCTTGATGTTACCTGAAAGCTCCATGGAGAAACAAGGAGATGCTCCAGCCAGAGAAATGCTTTTGGGTTTGTGGAATGAGCTGTGTGTGTCCTGGGGTGAAAATGAGTTCTGAGACCTTAGGAAAGGGGGAGACACTGAGTGGTGTGAGGCAGATCCTTCTGTTCTCAGCAGGTAAGAACCAAGTAAGGCTCCAGGCACAAAGCTTAGTGATCATCCCCTTAGAAAGGAAAAGCAGTGGAGAGTCTGCATTCTGAGAAATGGCTTTGATGTTCCTCAGAAAGATCTCCCCTAAAATGCCATTGTCTTTTTCTTCATGTTTAGTGCTTCACACCCAGTGGCAGCAGATGTCCAACAGCAGCTCCATCACCCAGTTCCTCCTCCTGGCATTTGCAGACACACGAGAGCTGCAGCTCTTGCACTTCTGGCTCTTCCTGGGCATCTATCTGGCTGCCCTCTTGGGCAACGGTCTCATCATCATCACCATTGCCTGTGACCAACACCTCCACACCCCCATGTACTTCTTCCTCCTCAACCTTGCCCTCCTCGACCTGGCTTCCATCACTACCACTAGCCCCAAATCCATGGCTAATTCCCTCTGGGACATCAGGACCATCTCCTTCTCAGGATGTGTAGCCCAAGTCTTTCTCTTTGTCTTCTTGGTTGGAGCAGAGTTTGCCTTTCTCACCATCATGTCCTACGACCGCTATGTTGCCATCTGCAAACCCCTGCACTATGGGACCCTCCTGGGTAGCAGAGCTTGTGTGCACATGGCTGCAGCTGCCTGGGGCACTGGGTTTCTCAATGCTCTGCTGCACACGACCAATACATTTTCCCTGCCTCTGTGCCAGGGCAATGCTGTAGAACAGTTCTTCTGTGAAATCCCACACATCCTCAAGCTCTCCTGCTCATATTTCTACCTCAGGGAGGTTGGGCTTCTTACAGCTAGTGTCTTTGTGGCAATTTGTTGTTTTGTTTTCATTGTGGTGTCGTATGTGCGGATCTTCTGGACTGTGCTGAGGATCCCCTCTCATCAGGGACAGCACAAAGCCTTTTCCACATGCCTCCCTCACCTGGCTGTGGTCTCCCTGTTTATCAGCACTGGAATATTTGCCAACCTGAAGCCCCCCTCCATCGCCTCTCAATCTCTGGATCTAGTGGTGTCAATTCTGTATTCCATGGTACCTCCAGGACTGAACCCCCTCATATATAGCTTGAGGAACCAGCATCTCAAGGATGCAGTGTGGAAACTGAAAACTAGATGGTTTTCTGAAGCAATGAACTGCTTATCAGCTTCTACATAAGAGTTATCATGCAACCAATAGCAGACCCAACCTGGCTTCTCTATTTTTTTGTTAGTTTTGCTGGTTTTTCTATTGCAATAATGTTGTCATCGTGTTTTTAAATCACTGTCTTCTTCTCATTTCTTGCTGATTGGCTGTGTAAATCAGGAGCTGAGCTCTCTGTGTGTTTAAATAAAATAAAGGGATTTTCAAAACCTTTGTTTCCTGATATCTTTCCTCCAAGGCCTTTTGGAGCTTCCGGGACATGTCTTGTGGGCACGGGTGGTGGGGAAAGGAGTTCCGACACGGCAGCACTGCCAGGCACCAGTGCTTGATCTCCCAGAGCTTTTCTCTCTCCACTTCAACACTCTCCTCCTCACCCCTTGCTTTGCTGTAAGGCTTGATGTCCAACTCTCCCACCACTATAAATAAAAAGTGAACCGATTTCCTACTGACATTTATTACGTACCAGTCCCACAGCTCTTGTCCCTGCTGGTCTCTCACCCAAGGCCTTTTTCACACAGCTCCAAATACATCAGGGGTTCATGGCCTTGTCTCATCAACACTTAGAACATCTATGGACTGGGATCCCCCATCTGCACTGGGTTCTTGCTCATTGTTTCACCCTGAAAGGTTTCACAGACCCCGGTTCTCCCAGCTTCTCCCTGTCCATGATGTGCTCCAGACCCAACCATTGTTCTCATCTGGGCAGGACTTGCTCCAGGCTGGGCAGGGTCTTCCTTCTGCTATGAGCCCCATACTGGACACGGCAGCCCTGATGTGTCCTCTGGTGGTTTAACCTTTGCCAGCAGCCGGATCCCCCCAGCTGCTCCCTCCCTGCCTGGAACCAACAGGACAGAGGGAGAGAATGAAGCAGAAAAGTTCATGGGCCAAGAGGAAGGAAAGGAGGTCAGTGACCAATGATTCTCACTGGCAAAGATGTGTGGACTTGCTGAATAGCCATTTATCTTACTTCCTGTTAAGAAAGGTTCAGATGGATGAAATATTGAAGCCCATCCTCTCCCACTCTCTCCCAGGCTCAGATGACTCTGTGTCTCCCAATTCCTCTGCCCACCCCAACCTAAGGAGGATCACGGAGTACGGTCAAGAGGGGGTTAACTATCAGTGAAGATTCTCTCTTCTGCTCCTTCCTCCTCACACTTCTCCCCTGATCCAGTGTAGCTCCTCTCCATTGATCCCATTGCATTAGCGGTCAGGGCTGTGTATGGTTCATTGTTTTCCCTCTACCCATGGGCCAGTGTCAGGGCCCTGAGAGCATCCATGGGCCTTCATGGTCCTGACCAGCATCTCCCAGGCCTCAACCCACCCCTCTGTCCATGACCCAGGAGACACTGAAGACAGGATTGAGTTCCAGCCCCAGCTTGATCTGCAGGTGTGTGGGTCTCCAGACACAGCCCCAGTTTCTCCTGTCCATGGACCTTATTGAGTGTGACTCAGAATCACTTCCCAGTTCGGTTCTTTCTCGGGTGAGCAATGGAATAACACCATGGGTCTTCAGGTTCCAGACCCCAGCAGATTCACAGAGAGCTTGGGTATTTTTGCTGCCATCCTTCCCATCACTTGGTCACGTTTTGTGGAGAAGGGAAGTTAAAGCAGGTGAGATTTAAGAGCTTCAGTGACTGAAAGGGGGTGCAGAGACATCAAATGTGAAAAGATCTAAAGGCAATGCTTGTTCAAAACTTTTCTCTTCCTTTCTTGGATGACTTCAACTTTGCACAGGACCCTGTAAGCACTGGGACTTCTCCACCTCCCTCTCTTTTAGCATTTAAGCTGACAGCACCTGAGTCAGGGTGTGGCTCAAAGTCCAGATGGAGATCCGTGACAAGTGGTGTCCCTCAGGGGTCCGTACTGGGACCGATGATGTTTAGTATCTTCATTAATGATACTGACAGCGAGATTGATATGATTGGGATATGACTGGGATATAAACTCTTCAGGAGGGGTAGAAAGGGTAGGAGAGGAGGTGGAGTAGCCCTCTTCGTAAGGGAGGACTTGGACACCTCTGAGATGGACTGTGGCGATGAGGAGATTGAGTGCCTGTGGGTTAAGATCAAGGGAGCCCATAACAAGGGAGACTTTGTGATGGGAGTCTGTTACAGGCCACCCAGCCAAGGAGAAGCAACTGAGGAGCTCTTCTTTAAACAGCTGGGGTCAATCTTCAAGTCAATGCCTCTTGTCCTTGTGGGAGACTTCAAGCTCCCTGATATCTGCTGGAAGTACAATATAGGAGAAAGAAGCAGTCTAGGAGGTTCTTGGAGTTCGTGGAAGACAACTTCCTTGCACAGCTGGTTAATGAACCTACGAGAGAAGGTGCCCTCCTGGACTTGCTGTTTGTCAACAGAGAGGGCCTTGTGGGGGATGTGACAGTAGGGGGTCGCCTAGGACTAAGTGATCACGAGATGATAGGGTTTTCTGTCCTAGGTGAAGTGAAGAGGGTGCTAAGCAGGACGGCAGCACTAAATTTTCAGAGGGCAGACTCTGAACTGTTTAGAAGGCTGGTTGGCAAAGTCTCCTGGGAGACAGCACTTGAGGGCAAGGGAGCCCATGAGGGCTGGGAGCTCTTCAAAAAGGAGATCCTGGCAGCTCAAGAGAAAGCCATCCCCGTGTTCTGGAAAAAAGGCCGGCAGGGGAAAAAACCAGCTTGGTTGAGTAGAGAAATCTTGAGTGAAATTAGGAAAAAAAGGAATATTTATAAGCTCTGGAAGAGGGGACCGGCCTCTTGGGGGGACTACAGGAGGGAAGCGAGGCTATGTAGGGAAAAAATCAGAGGGGCTAAGGCCGAGCTAGAGATCAGATTGACTAAGTCTGTAAAAGATAACAAAAAATCTTTCTATAAATATATAAACAATAAAAAGAGGACAAGGGAGACCATACAGTCCCTTTTGGACTCAGAGGGAACAACAGTGACAGGGGATGAGGAGAAGGCTGAGGTACTCAATGCCTTCTTTGCCTCAGTCTTTAATTGTAAAGAAAGCTGTTCCTTCTGCGTAGGTACCCTGGAAACAGAGGAGCAATACGAGGCTCCCATGGTCTAAGAGGAGGTGGTCAGAGCCCTGCTTGGCCAACTGGACACCCACAAGTCCATGGGGTCAGATGGGATACATCCTAGGGTATTGAAGGAGCTGGCGGACGTATTGGCCAAACCCCTTTCCATCATCTTCCAGCAGTCCTGGAAGACTGGGGAGGTACCTCTGGACTGGAGGCTGGTTGATGTAGTTCCCATTTACAAGAAGGGTAGCAGGGAGGATCTGGGAAACTACAGACCAGTCAGTCTGACCTCAGTGCCAGGGAAAGTCATGGAACAGGTGATCTTGAGTGCTATCATGAAGCACATGCAAGAGAACCAGGTGATCAGGCCCAGTCAACATGGGTTTACCAGAGGCAGGTCCTGCCAAACCAACCTGATCGCCTTCTATGACAAAGTCACTCGGCTGCTGGATGAAGGAAAGGCTGTGGATATGGTCTTTCTGGACTTCAGTAAAGCCTTTGACACAGTTTCTCACAGCATTCTGCTACGGAAACTGTCAGCCTCTGGCCTGGACAGACACACACTCTCCTGGGTAGAAAACTGGCTGGATGGCCGGGCCCAGAGAGTGGTGGTAAATGGTGTTAAGTCCAGCTGGAGGCCAGTGACAAGTGGGGTTCCCCAGGGCTCAGTGCTAGGTCCAGTCCTGTTCAATGTCTTCATCAATGACCTGGATGAGGGCATTGAGGGTACCCTTAGCGAGTTTGCAGATGACACAAAGCTGTGTGCAAGTGTGGATCTGCTGGAGGGTAGGGAGGCTCTGCAAAGGGACCTAAACAGGCTGGACTACTGGGCAGTGTCCAACGGCATGAGGTTTAACACGGCCAGATGCCGGGTCCTGCACTTGTGGCACAACAACCCTATGCAGAGCTACAGACTGGGAGAAGCCTGGCTGGAAAACTGCCAGGAGGAGAGGGACCTGGGGGTGTTGGTCAACAGCAGACTGAACATGAGCCAGCAGTGTGCCCAGGTGGCCAAGAAGGCCAATGGCATCCTGGCTTGGATCAGAAACGGTGTGACCAGCAGGTCCAGGGAGGTGATTCTCCCTCTGTATTCAGCACTGGTGAGGCCGCTCCTTGAATATTGTGTCCACTTCTGGGTCCCTCACCACAAGAAGGATGTTGAGGCTCTGGAGCAAGTCCAGAGAAGAGCAACGAGACTGGTGAAGGGGCTGGAGAACAGACCATATGAGGAGCAGCTGAGAGAGCTGGGATTGTTTATCCTGGAGAAGAAGAGGTTGAGAGGAGACCTCATTACTCTCTACAAGTACCGGAAAGGTGGTTGTGGAGAGGAGGGAGCTGGCCTCTTCTCCCAAGTGACAGGGGACAGGACGAGAGGGAATGGCCTCAAGCTCCACCAGGGTAGATTTAGGCTGGAGATTAGGAGGAGGTTTTTCACGCAGAGGGTCATTGGGCATTGGAATAGGCTGCCCAGGGAGGTGGTTGATTCCCCTTCCCTGGAGGTGTTTAAGGAGGTCTTGAGGGACTTGGTTTAGTGTTAGATAGGAATGGTTGGACTAGAAGATCCGATGGGTCCCTTCCAACCTGGTTGTTCTGTGATTCTGTGATTCTGTGATTCTCTGCCCTCTCTGGGCTCCCTTGAGGTGTCCCTGGGGCTCCAGGGGAATCTGATGACAAACAGGCTGAAGTCATTGCTGATGTTCCCTCTCTCAGCTGTGAAGAGAAACTTTTTTCATGCAGTGTCGTTGCTCCTGTTAGAAACATACCTGGGCATGAGAATCGATATTTTTGTCCCATCATTAGACAGGACAGCAGGAAGTAACAGGGTATTTATCTCATTTCTCCAAACTGGGGGAATCTGTTCCGTTGATTGAATTTAGACATTTCATCCTGGGTCTTAAGACCTGGGGCTGGGAAGACACTCAGTTCCCTTCTCTCCCAGCCATGGCTCTGTTCCCAGCAAAGCCTTTGCACACATGGGGTCTTAGAAAATTGCTCCTAGAATTCCTGATGGCAGGGATGAGCTTGCCTGGTGTAACAGCTGCAGGGCTATAGCCACAGTGGGCAGCAATTCCTTCAGCCAGGGACACAGGCAGGAGGAGCTGGAGCTGTTCCTGTGGGAGACAGAGCTGGGACATGGTCACAGAGCTCAGGAGAGATGGGCTTAAACAACAGCATCCTCCAAGCTGAGTGTCTGAGATTCAGACAAAAACCAGTGCCCCATGATGAGTGTTTGCTTTTTAAGGACTAGTAAATGGCACTGTGTGGGCAGTGCTGAATTTAGGAAGAGCAGGTGTAGACAGATCTGAGATTCCCTGTGTCCTCTTTGCCTCTGTCTTCCCCACCAAGGTCTCCCAGGCCTCTGTGACTCAGGGCAGGACTCTGGGGGAGATCAACCAGTGGTAAGTGGGGATCAAGTCAGGGATCACTTGAGCAAACCCAATCCTTCCCAGTCTGTGGGACAGGAGGGGCAGCATCCCAGGGAGCTGAGTGAGGAGGACCGTGTCACATCAGGCCAATCTCCAACATTTTCACAAGGTCATGGAAATGGGGGATCTCCCTGACCACTGCCATCACCCCCACATTACATGTCTTTTTCAGAAATGGCCAGTGAATGGGCAGCTGATTGAAAAGCGTTGCTGAGATGTTCTCTCCATGTGTTCCATTTCTGGATATCTGAATTGGATTTCCCTTGGGCAGATTGTGTCTCACCATCCTTCTATGACCCAACTCCTCTATGACCTGAATAATTGTTAACCCAAATTTTCTATGATCCAACTCTTCTATGACCCGACTTTTCTAAGACCTTTCTATGATCCTGTTCCTTCCTTTCCCTGACTAAATTCTCATGTTCTTTAAACTCTCCTCTTCCATGACTCAAATCTTTTATGACCCTTCTTACCACCCAAATCTTTTAGAGCCTGAGACTTCTGTGACCCAATACCTCTATGAGCCTTTTATGACTGAACTATGCTATTACTCCTCCATGATACAACTCATCTATAACCTGACTCTTCTTTGACCTTGATCTTTGATCTTACATGGTCAGACCCTTCTGTGACATGAGCCTTCTGTCCTCTGGCTCTTCTGTGATTTGACTTTCTATGATCCAAGTCTTCCATGATTCTTCTGTAACAGAAATCATCTATGACCTGACACTTCTATGACCCAACTCTTCTAAAACCCAACCGTTTGACGACCCAACTGTTCTATGAATGAAAATTACTATTAACTGACCCTTCTATGACCTGACTTCTGTCTGACCTGACTCTTAAATGAGCTGCCACCTGTGTTATTATGACTTCTATGACCCAACAGTTCTATCACCAAACTATACCCTAAGTGCTTCTATGACACTTCAGTGACACACCCCTTGTACAACACTGCTCTTCTAGGAGCCTTCTATGACCCATCTCTTCTATGAAACAACTCTTCTACCACCCAATTCTTCTGGGACTTCTCTGTGATCTGACTCATGTAGAGTCAGAGCCTTCTACAAATAAAGCCATCTATGACCCAATTATTCTCTGATCCTTCTATGACCTGACTCCTCTCTGAATCCATGACCAACCATTTTATGACCTGACCCTTCTATGACCTGACTCTTTTATGTACCTTTAAGGGGCAAACCCTTCTATTATCCAAATAAACTCTCATACTTCTATTACTCAATACTGCTATTACCTGAAAAATCTTTTATCTCAGACTTCCATCACCTGACACTTTTAGGAACCTTCTGTGACAGAAATCTTCTGTTCTTCCTCTAAGACCTTACTCATCTATAACTCAGCTCTTCTGTGACCCACCTCTTACATGACCAGGCCCTTCCATGACTCAAGCCTTCTATGACACAACACTTCATTCCATGACCTGACTCTTGTCTGACTGTTCTGTGATGTCACTTTCCTAACTCTTCCAGGAACCTTCTGTGAGCAGATTCTTCCATTACCTGACTGTTCTATGACTCTTCTATGACCCAACTCTTCTCTGAACCAACCATTTTGTCACCCTTTCTATGAATAAACCCTTCTAAAACCCAAATAAACTCACACTTCTATGACACAACTCTTCTGTGGCCTGAATATTCTATGACCCTTTTATGAACTCAATCATCTATGATCCACTTCTGCTATGAAAATTCTATAAACCTTCTATCACTGCACTCCTTAGTTACACCTCTGTGACTCAACTCTTCTCTCAGCTGACCCCACTCATAACCAACATTTCTTTTTCTCAAAACTTTTATGACGCTGCCCATCTCTGACCAAGTTCTTCTATAACTGCAGGGAGCTGAGTGAGAGCCTTGGCATCTCCCATAACCCTACAGGTCTGTATTTGGAATTCCATGGAATAACTGCTGTGATTCTGATTCAGCAATGTCCAAATGTTCATGGCACAAGTGCCATTGTAGCCAAAGCCAGATCTACCTGCCTGGGGGTCAGGCCTTGGCCTTTCTGCTTCATCAGTCAAACCCAGGCTGTTTTCAGCATCACAGCTGCCTGCACAGCACCTTTGCATTCCTGCAGTCATGGCCTCTAATTATCAGCCCTAACAAGTCCCTGGGGAGGCTTTTTCACTAGCAATCCACACTTGACATTTAGACTTGAAGGAATTTTGAGCTTTGTTTTTAACTTTATTGAGATGTTCTCTCAATCTCCACTCAGCAGGTGTCTTTCAAGGACTTAGCAACAAATCCACCCTTGGTCTCATTAAACTACAGAAAGACTTAACAAGCTCTTTCTCTTCCTGTTGTTTTCTTAAGGTCTTCAGGTCTTGCACAGGTCCTTGGAGTCATTTCCCAGTGTGGTTAAAGAGGAAGAATTAAAAATACACATTTTTAAAATGCACCCAATAAAACTACATTTTATTTTAAAATGTACATTTCCATATTTTCAGAATCATATAAATATTTGGGTTGGAAGGAACGTTAAAGCCCATCCAGTTCCAAGCCCCTTGCTATAAATAGGGACACCTCCCACTGGACCAGGCTGCTCAAGGCCCCATCCAAGCTGGCCTTGAACACCTTCTGGGACAGGACAGCCACAGTTTCCCTAGGCAACTTGGGCCAAAGCTCATACCACTTTCCTTATGAAGAATTTCATAATAATATCTAATATAAATCTTTCCCCTTCCAATTTAAATCTATTCCCCCTCATGCTATCCCTCCATTCCCCTGTAAAATGTCCCTCCCAAGCCTTCTTAGTGACCCATGTCATATACAGAACGGAAACTACAGATTCTCCTTGGAGACTTCTCTTTTCCAGGCTGGGGACATTCCATGAGAAGATAAATTTTAATTTGGAAAATCCCTTTAGAAAGTGCTTGGGATTGGTGGAGGTCTCTTGTGAGGGAGGAGAAGCAGGTGTCCTGGTGTCTTGGTCAATCTCCTCAGGGCAATCCTCAGCCAGCCTGAGGTCAGCTGTTCTCTGGAGTCAGACCAGGCTGCTTGGTCCATGTCAGCATCTAGAGAGAGAGCTTAGGCATCAACAAGGCACCGCAGCCATGGTTAAATGAAGGGATTTTGTCATTTGACAACTCCATGGACTCAACTATCTATCAACCACAGCTCCTGTGACACCTGTGAACGTCCATGCTCTGGTCCAGAGAAGCAGGATCCTTCTTGGATGGACAGGAGGGAAAATGCCTTTGTGAGAGTGCAGTGCCACCACGGTCGAGGCTCCAGGGCAGTGGGAGATTCTCCAGCCCTGGGGGTTCAAACCCAGCAGATCAGATGCCTTGGGATGTTCCGTGCATGGGGCTGAAGCTGGGGGAGCCCAGAGGCTTTTCAGCTTCAATGTTTCTGTGCTTGTGTGACTGAGGGGCCAGAGTCCTGTGTGGCTCTTACACCTCCTGACAGCACTCCCAGCTGTGTTTTGGGACCAGAACCACCGTTTTTTGGTGCAGAAATCCCATCCCAATTGCTGGCTGTGTCCCCTTGCGCCTAAGCATCTGCAGCTCCCCCTGAGCCTGGCGACAGCACGGGGGGCTGTGAGACACCTCCCTTTTGGGGTCAAAAGCCTTGCTATAGGGCACAGACCCTCATTTGTGAGCTCCAAGTCCCATTTTTGAGCTTCAAGGACCAGAGCATGATTTTTAAGAAAAAAAAAAAAATCTGCATTTCTATGTCCACAGCCTCAGTTTTAGAGACAAAAGCCTCTAAAAGGATTCAAAAGATCTCTTTTAGCCCTCAAAGCCCCTTTTTCAAATGCCAGGTCCTGCACTTGGGGCACAACAACCTTATGCAGAGCTACAGACTGAGAGAAGTCTGTCTAGAAAGCTGTCTGGAGGAGAAGTACCTGGGAGTGTTGGTTGACAGTGACTGACCATGAGCTAGCAGTGTGCCCAGGTGGCCAGGAAGGCCAATGGCATCCTGGCTTGGATCAGAAATGTTGTAACCAGCAGGTCCAGGGAGGTTATTCTCCCTCTGGACTCAGCACTGGTGAGGCCACTCCTTGAATCCTGTGTGCAGTTGTGGGCCCCTCAGCACAAGAAGGATGTTGAGGCTCTGGGCAAGTCCAGAGAAGAACAATGAGGCTGGTGAAGGGGCTGGAGAACAGGCCCTATGAGGAGCGTCTGAGAGAGTTGGGGTTGTTTAGCCTGGAGAAGAGGAGGCTGAGAGGAGACCTCATTGCTCTCTGCAATTACCTGAAAGGAGGTTGTAGAGAGGAGGGAGCTGGGCTCTTCTCTCAAGTGACAGGGGACAGGACTAGAGGGAACGGCCTCAAGTTCCGCCAGGGGAGATTTAGGCTAGAGATTAGGAGGAAGTATTTCACAGAAAGGGTCATTGGGCATTGGAATAGGCTGCCCAGGGAGGTGGTTGATTCACCTTCCCTGGAAGTGTTTAAGGCACGGGTGGACGAGGTCCTGTGGGACATGGTTTAGTGTTCGATAGGAATGGTTGGACTCGATGATCCGATGGGTCTCTTCCAACCTGGTGACTCTATGATTCTATGATATAAGAGTAGATCAAAAAAAGTCCGGTTATAGATGGTTCGTATAATGGAGGAGTAATAGCATACTTCAGTCATAAAAGGCTCACAGAGGTCATAAAAGGCTCTGTCAGGTCACAGAAGTCTAAGGCCATAAAAGATTTGGGTGGCAAGAAGGATTTGGGTCATGGAATTTTTGAGTCATATAAGCATGAGAGTTTACTCAGGAAAAGGAAAGAAGAGGTCATAGAAAGGTCTTAGAAGAGTCAGGTCATAGAAGAGTTGGGTCAACAGTTATTCAGACCATAGAGGAGTTGGGTCATAGAAGGATAGTGAGACACAAGCTGCCCAAGGGAAACCCAGTCCACTTCTCTTTCAGACATCCAGAAAGAGGAAAATGTCTCAGGCAAAGCCTTTAAATCCCCTGCTCATCTGTTGGCCATTATTAAAAAGGACATGTAATGTGTGGGTGATGGCAGTGTTTGGGGAGTTCCCCCCTTCTCTATGACCTTCTGAAAATGATGGAGAGTTGCCTCATGTGACATCATCCTCCTCACTCAGCTCCCTGGGATGCTGCCCCTCCTGTCCCATAGACTGGGAAGGATCGGGTTTGCTGACTTGATCCCCAGTCACCACTGGATGATGTCCTCCAGAGTCCTGCCCTGAGTCTCAGAGGCCTGGGAGACCTTGATGGGGAAGACAGAGGCAAAGAGGACACAGGGAATCTCAGATGTGTCTACACCTGCTCTTCCTAAATTCAGCACTGCCCACACAGTGTCCCTGAAAATGCAAACACTCTTCATGGGGCACTGGAATGGCCTTTCATGTTGAGATGGAGTTTTTGTCTGATCCCTTACTCAGCTTGGAGGATGGTGTTGTTGAAGCCCATCTTTCCTGAGCTCTGTGACCATGTCCCAGCTCTGCACCCCAAAGGAACAGCTCCAGCTCCTCCTGCCTGTGCCCCTGGCTGAGGGCATTGCTGCCCACTGGGGCTGAAGCCCTGCAGCTGTGGCACATGCCAAGCTCATCCCTGCCATGAATAAACCTGGGACCAAATTTCTAAGACCCCATGTGTGCAAAGGTTTTGCTTAGAGCAGAGCCACATCTGGGAGAGAAGGGAGCTGAGTGTCTTTCCAGACGCAGGTCTTAGGACCTAGGATGAAATGTCTAAATGGAACAGATCCCCCCAGCTTGGAGAAATGAGATCATTCCCCATAACCTTCCTGCTGTCCCGTCTAATGACGGGACAAAAATATCGATTCTCATGCCCAGGCATTTTTCTAACAGGAGCAATGACAGTGCATGAGAGAAGTTTCTCTTCACAGCTGAGAGAGGGAACATCAGGGACGGCTTCAGCCTGTTTCTCAGCAGGTTTCCCTGGAGCCCCAGGGATACCTCAAGGGAGCTCAGAGAGGGCAGAGGAATTGCTCCCTTGGGCTGCTCCTGTGCTGCTGAGCTGGGCTGGGCTCCTGGGACAGTGTGAGCTGATAATGAGAGGGCAGTTCATAAAAGATCCAGGTGTGGGCAGGAGCAGCTCCTCTGCAAAATCCAGCAGGGCTGAGAGCACTGCCTGCAGGCAGCAAGAAGAGATAACTGAGGGAGGCAGCAATATGGAGTTGGAGAAGGACTGAATGTTCATTCAAGGAGAAATCACAGTCACAAATACAGTAAGTCTCTGGGTGCAGGGCAGTGCAGTCACAGTTCCTGGGAAGATATCCTAGATCTTTCACTGGCCACAGATTTGGGAATCTCTGAGGAAGACTCTCAGAATTTGCCTAGTGCAGAGGAGAGGGACACTGCTCTGGAACCAGGATTCTCCACTGCACCAGCAAAGGACTGGGTGTGAGGGCTGTCTTCTCCCAGGGGTGGCTCCAGGGCTGTGAGTGCAGCCAGGGGTGTGCTTCAGCTCCCTACCAGGAACCTCCCTGTGCTCCTTTTGAGGGAAGGAGGGACCCCCAGCAGGGCAGGATCCTCCTGCTGTTGAGAGTGTACTGTGTGTCAGGGCTGCTCACAGCTCCAGGTCACCCCCACAGAAATTGCAGAGGGTCTTTTTGTAGACTGACATCAGGGCAGCATCTACCTGGAGGTGATGGATTCTATTCTTCCACGTTTCCACTCCTGGTGCTTGGGGGACAGTTGGGATGGGAATTTATTTCCTCTTCTTGAAAGGCACTGGTACTCCAGTTCCCATTAGGATTTGTGTGAGCTGCTCCTCAGCCCCTGAACTCCCAGAGGTGCCCTTGGGCAGGGCCTCACTGCCAGGAGGGGTCTGCAGGGCAAAGCTGAGCACACAGTGTGTGGGGTGGGCTCTGTGAGCACAGACAGTGGGGGGGATCCAGGGACAAAGAACAGCTCCCAGCTGGGGCAAACTCCAGGCAGGAGAGACATGGGCAGGGATGGAGAAGGATCTGCTCCCATTGACACCATGGGAAGTGGGATCTGGGCATCTCCCTGCCTTCCCCTGCAGTGCAGACATCTCTGATGGAGCAAGCCCACTCTTGTCTCCCACCTGTTCTCCTCAGGCCATGCCTGGTCAGTCACCTTCTCAGCATCCTCACCCCTTCAATGGAGTCATTATCACCCCCTTGACTGTCTGTGTCATTGCTGTGTCCATCAGCAGCAGTGCTGTGTATGTCTCCCTCTTTCCTCTTCTGCCTTTGCTCTCCAGGTTCTCATCACTGGACCTTCTGGGATGGGGATTGAGTTAAGCTGCACTTCAGAGACCAGTCCTTTAGGTCCTGACGTGCATATGTAGCCGTAAGAGTAAAGAGGCTAATCACTCTCCTAACTGACAGGTTCGGGCAATGCAAATGAGTAGATTCTGTTTTCAGGACACCTGCATTGGTGACATTTAATTCTTTGCTTGCAGGTTCCTGCTGTGCTTCAGGCTGCCTAGCAGAAGGGCACAGCTCTCCCATGGTATCTCTTTGTCATCTGGCAGTCCCATGGAGAAGATACCTCAGCACTAAGTCCATGGAAGTGCTGCTCATCAGCTGTGTTGGGGAAGCAGCAATGAGACCTCTGGTTCCATGTCTGGGAGGGGAGAGCTGAGAACTCCCCCAAGGTAGGACAAGGTGAGGGTATTTGGAGATCTCCACTAGGAAACTGGATTCCTCAGCTCCCAGTAGTGCCGGTTTCTTTTGCTGGGAACACCCGAACACAAAAATTCTCCAGCACAGGGCAGCTGAGACCAGGGCTGATGGAGAGACTGGCTGTGCTCACTCTGCATGATGAGACAGCTGGTTTCCCTGTCAGTATCCAGGAAATTTCTCTTGGAGTGAAGAGGAAAAGCCAGGAGTTTCTGCATCAAAACAACCCTGAGCAGTGTTGGAGCAACCAGAACAGAAGACAAAACCCCAAATCCCCTCAGCTCTGCTCTGCAGTTGAGTAAATGGGAAGGGATAATGTAAACAAGCTCTTTGATAACAGGAGAGGATTCATCCAGAGATCACCCTGTGTTCCATTCCCCTCTTGCTGTAGGGCAGGAACAAGTCCTGCAGAGGCCACAGCACAGCCTCCTGCTCCAAGTGACACCCTCAGCGAGGAACATCCAGACCTTGTGAAAGGGACTTACCAAAGGTTTTCCTTAGTGCACAGGCAAACTGTTGGGGGTGTTTTTGTGGGATACGTATTTGATTTTGCTGAAGGGAGTCTCTCCTAACTTGCTATGTTCTTCTCCTTCTTGGACAGTGTCATATGCCTAGAGGCAGCAGATGCCCAACAGCAGCTCCATCACCCAGTTCCTCCTCCTGGCATTCGCAGACACACAGGAGCTGCAGCTCTTGACCTTCTGCCTCTTCCTGGGCATCTACCTGGCTGCCCTCCTGGGCAATGGCCTCATCATCATCACCATTGCCTGTGACCAACACCTCCACACCCCCATGTACTTCTTCCTCCTCAACCTCTCCCTCCTGGACTTGGGCTTGATCTCCACCACTGTTCCCAAATCCATGGCCAATTCCCTTTGGGATACCAGGTCCATCTCCTACAGAGAATGTTTTGCTCAGGTCTTTATGTTTCTCTTTTTCATTTCAGCAGAGTTTTCTCTCCTCGTGGTAATGTCCTATGACCGCTATGTTGCCATCTGCAAACCCCTGCACTACGGGATCCTCCTGGGCACCAGAGCTTGTGTCCACATGGCAACAGCTTCCTGGGCTGCTGGGTTTCTCTATGCTCTGCTGCACACGGTCAATACATTTTCCCTGCCCCTCTGCCAGGGCAATGCTGTGGACCAGTTCTTCTGTGAAATCCCTCAGATCCTCAAGCTCTGCTGCTCAGATACCAGTCTCAGGGAGGTTGGGATTCTTGTGGTTAGTTCCTCAGTAGCATTTGTCTGTTTTGTTTTCATTGTGATGTCCTATGTGCAGATCTTCAAGGCCGCACTGAGGATCCCCTCTGAGCAGGGACGGCACAAAGCATTTTCCACATGTCTCCCTCACCTGGCTGTGGTCACCCTGTTTCTCAGCACCGGGGTATTTGCCCACCTGAAGCCCCACTCCATCTCCTCCCCATCCTTGGACCTGATGTTGTCAGTTCTGTATGCAGTATTGCCTTCAGTACTGAACCCCTTCATCTACTGTTTGAGGAACCAGCACCTCAAAGGTGCAGTGTGGAAACTGATAACTGGAATGTTCTCTGAAGCAATGAACTGTCCATCATCTTCTGCAGAGCATTTATCAGGCAACTCACGGCAGGCCCAGATTTGCTTCTGTGTTTCTTATTGGTGTCACTGGTTTTTCAATTGCAATAATCTTATCATCCTTATTTAATTCACTGTCATCTTCACTTTTCTTGGTGATTGTGTAAATGAGAAGATTTACTCTCTATATGTTTAAATTAAAAAAAGAAATGCTCAATGACATCTGTTTCCTGATATCTTTCCTCCAAGGCCTTTCTGGAGCTGCAGCAACAGTTCCTGTGGGCATGGGTGGAAGGGAAAAAGAGTACTGCGTCCCTGAATTGACCTCCCTGCCTGCATTTCTCGTGGCTTGAGTCATCTCAGAGAACCGTGAATGAGGGTGACACACTGCAGGGCTGAGGTGCCTCCCGTACTCTGGGAGTGACAACCAGGCACCAGAGAGATGCTGTGACTCCTGAAGTGCCTCTGTGTGTAAAAGGGAAAGACTTGTCAGTGAGCATCCCTGGGTGCATTAGGGGTGCAAGAGGCCATCTCAGACATGGACTCCTTACAGAACCTTGGGATTTCTGTGTGACTCCAGGAACAAAGCCCACCAGAGGCCCAAGGAGATCCATTTCAGCTGCCTTGGACAGGCCCAGTGCAAGTGTTCCTGTCTGCTGTGTCACCTTGGTCCATGATTCTGGATGGTGGTGTCAAGGATGCTAGAGCAATCATAGCAATTCTGGGGTCCTTGGAAAAGGCAGATGCAAAACCCATCTTCAGGAAAAGCAGGAATGTGAATTGGGAGAATTACAGGCAGGTCCAGAAACTCCCAACCCTAGGAAGGGGATGGAATATGTCCTGCCATTTCCAGGCCCTTGAATGACTGGGTGGAAGCCTTGACCAACTTCATCTGGTTCAGCCTGACTTGAGCAGGAGTGAGACGGATGAGCAGGATGGTCAGATCTCTCTTCAAACCTGAATTCTTCTGTGATTAAATGCAGTGCCATTGATCCCCGTAGATAAATAGCTGGGTGTGAGAATCACTTATTTTTGCCCCATCATTAAAAAAGAACCCTAGGCAGGTGACAGGGAATGATCTCATTTCTCCAAGCAGAAGGATGTATCCCTTTGAGTGAATTCAGGTGTTTCATCCTGAGTCTTTAGGCCTGGGGCTGGAAAGACATTCAGCTCTCTTCTGTCCTTGTCCAGCTGCAGGGCTTCAGCCCCAGTGGGCATTGATGCCTTCAGCCCTGGACACAGGCAGGAGGAACTGGAGCTGTTCCTGTGGGAGACAGAGCTGGGACATGGTCACAGAACTCAAGGCAGATGATCTTCAAGGACAGAATCCTCCAAGAGCAGTAAGGGTCCAGACAAACTCACTCTCAACTTGAAAAGCCATTGATGAGTGCTTACTGCTGCTGGAACAGTTAAAAAAAGAAAGAAAGAAAGACACTGTGGCCACTGCTGGATTATAGGAAGAGCAAGTGGAGACAAGCCTGAGATTCCCTGTGTCCTCTCTGTCCCTGTCTTCCCCAGCAAGGTCTCCCAGGCCTCTAAGACTCAGGGTAGGACTCTAGAGGAGATGAACCAGTGGTGGGTTGGGATCAAGTCAGGAATCACTTGAGCAAATGGGACCCTTCCCAGTCTGTGGGACAGGTGGGGCAGCATCCCAGAGAACTTGTGAGCAGGACAATGTCCCAGTGAGGCCTCTCTCCATCATCTTCCAAAGGTCATGGAGATTAAGGAATCTCCTTGACCACTGACACCACTCCCACTTGGCAGTTTCCTTTCTGAAATGCTCAACCGAGGAAGAGGGGAACTAAAGGATCTGCCCCAGACCTTGGCCCTCAAATCCCATTTCTGGATGTCTGAAAGAGAAGAGGACTGGACTTTCCTTGCTGAGATTGTGTCTCACCATCCTTCTATGACCCACCACTTCGATGCTTCTGCTCTTCTATGACTCGGTCCTTTTATGACCTGACTCATCTGTGACTCCTTTATGATCTGACTCTTAAATGAGCTACCTCTTCTATGATCCAACCTATGACCCTATTCTTGTGTGATCTGATGCTTATATAACCCTTCCAGAGCTCATAAGATCTGAGTCTTATATGTCCTGCTTTCTGTAAGCCTTGTATGACCTGAATCTTCTACAAAACATCTATGAGCAGAGTCTTGAAAAAAATCTACTATGACTTGATTCTTCTGTGACCCAACTCTTCTATGACCCAATACATCTATAAACCTTCTGTGACTGAACTTTTCTATGACCTGACTCTTGTATCACTCCACTTCTTTGACTCCTGTATGACCAGGATGATCTATGATCTCTCTTCTATGACCCAACTCTTCTCTGAGACTTCTATCACCTTCTATGACCTGATGATTCCAGGACTCTTCTATAACCTAACTCTTCCATGACCCGACTTCTCTAAGACCCAACACTTATATCAACAGGCCTTCTCTGATTTGACTCCTCTATAACCCCTGTATTGTCCAACTAAACCCTCATGCTTCTATGACTCAACTTTTCCACAACCCCAATGTTCTATCACCCTTCTATTACCCAACACATCTATGACCTTCTGTGACCCAGCTCTTCTCTGGCTCTTCTATTGCCTGACTCTTCTGTGCAATGAATCACCCGTGCCCCATGACTTCTACAACCAGATACATCTATGACCAGACTCTTCTATGACACAACTCTTCTGGGACCCAACTCTATGAACTTCTGTGAACCAACTTTACTATTAACGGACCCTCCTACGACCTGACTCCTCTATCACTCTTCTATAGTCTGATGCTTGTATGAGACATCTCTTCTATGACACAACATTTCTTTAATCTGAATATTCCATAACCCATGAGCCTTCTGCGACCCAAGACTTCTGTGCTCCTTCCAAAGTGAACAATTACAGGACTTGACTCTTCTATTAACCCCGTCTTGCATGATCCCTCTATGACCCGACTCATCCAAGAGACGAGCCTTATCTGAAGCAAGCTGCAAATGACCCAACCCAACTCATTGATCCTTCTATGACTGTCTGTGACCTGACTTCTCTATGACTTTTCTGTGACACAGCTCCTGTATGACTTCAATATTCTATGACAAAACCATTCTATCATCCATCATACCTACGATCTGACGTTTCTATGATCTGACACTTCTATAACACTTCTGTGACCCTTCAGTGAACTGATTCTTCAGTGACTCTTCTAGGTCCTGATCCTTCTCTGAACTGACCTCTTTATTACCAAACCCCTCTCAAACCTGCCTAAATCTCACACTTCTACAACTTGATACTTTTATGACCCAAATATTCTATGACACATTCAAGACCAGAATCTTCTATGACCCAACATTTCTGTGAATCTTTTAGCAGTGAACTCCTCTGCTACTCCCCTATGACCTAACTGTTCTGCATCATGATTCTTCTCACACCCGAGATTTCTGTCATCCAATTATGAACCAACGCTTTTATGAACCAACCATTCTAACCCAAGTCTTCTTCAACCACATAAGCTGTGAGAGAGCCGTGGCTCCTCCCGTAACTCTACAGCCTCTTTTTGGAATTACATGGAATAACGGCTCCAAATTTGATTTTGCACTTTGAGAATGTTCATGACACCAGTGTCATTGTAGCCAAAGCCAGATCTGCCTGCCCAGGGTCTTGGGTCAGGGCTTGGCCTTTCTGCTTCACCAAGCAAACACAGGCTTTTCTCAGCATCACAGCTGCCTGCACTGAGCTCCTGCTCTCCTGCAATCATGGCTTCCAATTATCAGCGCTAACGAGTCCCTGGGGAGGCTTTGTTAGTAACAATCCTCATTGAGACCAATTAATACTTGAAGTTACTCTGAGTTGTGTTCTTGACTTCTTGAGAGCTCTCCTCAACCTCCTCTCAGCAGCTAAGTTTCAGGACTCAGTAGCAAATGCACCCTGGGTCTCATTAAAATCCAGAAAGCCTTAACGAGCTCTTTGTCTTCCTTTTGTTTTCTTCAGGTCTTCAAGCCTTGGACATCTCCCTGGAGTCATTTCCCAGAATGGTTAAAGAGGAAGATTTCAAAGTGCACCTATAAGAAAAAAGTTATGTTTAAAGTTTATATTTTGTTCATTTTCAGCTCAGAGAAAAGATGACAGAAGTTTCTACAGTGAGCATTGATGAAATGTCACCTCAGGAGGTCTAGAAAGCATGGAAAATTACCCCTTTGGGGTCTGACCCTGCATGAATAGCCTGCTCCTCACCTCCCCAGCCCAACCATTTCTGGCAGTGATCACATGGGAATTGCATCTCTTTTCCTTATGTCCCTTTCCCTTTCCATTCGAAGAGATTGGGGAAATTAGATCATTCCCTATCACATTCCTGATGGCACAATCCCCCTCCTTCCCCTCCCTAGTGATTCTCCTGCCCAACTAATGCAGTGACATTGCAGGAAAGAAGTGTCTCTGACAGATGAGGGAGGAAACATCACGGGTGGCTTCAGCCTGTTTCTCAACAGGCTCCCCTGGAGCCCCAGGGAAACCTCGAGGGAGCCCAGAGCGGGTAGAGAAAGTGCTGCCTTGGGCTGTTCCTCTGCTGCTGAGCTGGGCTGAGCTCCTGGCAGAGAGCAAGCTGCTGGCAAGTGGGCAGCAGTACAAAGAGGCAGTTCTGGGCAAGATCAGCTTCTCTGCAAAGCCCAGTAGGGCTGAGGGCACTGCCTTCAGGTAGCAAGGGGAGAGGAGGGAGCAGAGAGAGGGAAGAGACAGGGTTGGGTGGGAGGATGCTGAGAGCTCCTTGCTGGAGGAGTCCTCACAGACCTTCTCAAGATGAGTCTCTGGCTGTAGGACAATGCAGGAGCCAATCCTGGAGGAATCTTCTGAAGGGAGCACATTCCCCAACTCATGGTATATGTAAATACAAATCTCTCACTTTCTCTAGAGTAGATGAGGAGGACGTGCTGCAGATGAGGGACTCCGAACTGAACATTCAGAGGGACAGAATACAAGAGCTGCCTTCTGCTGCTGAGAGTTCAGGTGTAAAGGTGGATCTGCTCTGGTGGGTCCCCAGGCCTGTCCTTCCAAACACGGTCCCTGTGTCCCAGTGTGCTGGGACGGAGACTCTGTGCCTTGCAGGGTCAGCACTCAGCCCATCACAGGAACTCATCACAGTGGTGTGGGGAGGAGTTGTGGGTGGAAGGAGAAGCTGTATGGCAGGGTCCTTCTGCTTCCAAGAGGGTGCTGCATGGATCACAAGCGGCTCACAGCTCTGGATCAGCCCTGGGATATGTCCAAAGTGATGTTTCAAGGAGGAAATCAAGACAGGGATTGCTCTAAAGGTAAGGAGCTTACCTGAGACTGTGTTTTCCCTTCCCCTTTCCAGGGGAGTAAGGAGATGGGATAAAAGCAGTAGAGACAGAGCACTCAGTTTTTAACAAGTCACTGAGATTCCTGAATTGCTTCTCTGAGTGGTCAGTAGGTTGACCAAGAGCCTTTTAAAATGCTTTAAGCAATTCTCTGCCTATGGACGACACCAGTATCACCTCTGCTGGAGCCATCAGGACTGTTCTGACCTGTTCTTTTCCTCTCTCAAGCAGGAACAAGCATCCAGGCATTGATCTCCAAACAGGCAGGTTTGTATAGGTCCAAGTGGAGTGGATGAAGATTTAGATGTGGTTTGTATGTGCTGACAGAGTAAAGACCCAGCACAGGGAAACACCTCCAAGGAGGAAAATCGCTATGCAGAAGATCCAAGAATCATGGAATGAATCAGAACTTAAATCAGAGATGTTGTGGGAGGGTACAATTCAGAGCTCTGTGTGATCCCCTGCAATGCAGCCCCTTCCTCTGAGCAAGCCCCCTTGCCTCCTCTCCCACACAGCAAAGCCTCTGCCCTCAGGGCTTTGGGCTCCAAGGGTGAGCCCCCTCCTCTGCAGCCTCAGCTCCAGTGCCCTCTCCAGAGCCCAGGGACTGTGAGCAAGTGCCCAGCAAGGTTGGTGTCTGGGAGGGGGCGAGCAAAGCTAGGCAAGGGGAACGCTGTCTGTGTGCCTGGCTGCCTCTGCCCTGGCTTCTCTCAGCCAGACCCTCACTCTGTTTTTAGCCTTTTCTTGTTCTTGCTGTTGTTCTATAGATCTCACTACCAGCCTCTGAAAGATGTGAATCTGCCTTCATCAAATGCCATAATGAAGACACTTGGCTGTCCTTGACGTGTCCTTTCAAACTGTGAGCTTACGTCCAGGATCCAAACCCATCCAATCACATCTTTGTGTTACCTCAAAGCCCCACGGAGCAGTGCAGGGATGCTGTGAGAGAGAAGATGCTGCTGGGTTTGTGAAATGAGCTGTGCGTGTCCTGGGTTGAGAGTTGGGTGCTGAGACCTTAGGACATTGTGAGAAATTGAGTGTTGTGAGGTGGACCCTCTGCTCTCAGAAGGTCCTGGTGTCTTTACTGGGTAACATGGGAGTGTGACCCACCTCCATCTCAGAAAGGTGCAAGCCCAGCACAGCTGGGAACAAGAACAAGGGAGAGAGCAGCTCCCTTCCCTCTGCACTGAGACACAGGCAATGCTCTCACATCACAGGACTCCCTCTTTTCTCCCTGAGCATAGCAGAGATGCTGAGGGATTCTGATTTCTAAGAAAAATAACCCCAGCTTAGACGGAATAAGGCTGTAAAAAAACCTGCCCCCTCAAACACTTTAATAGTTTAGGGGTCTTAGCACTGGGTGTGTAGTTGCTGCAAAGCCTTTTGTCTTATGAGCAGTTTTACCCAGAAAATTGGAATACTCAGACTATCCTCACAATCCCCATTGCTCCCTGCTGCAGAGCAGTGCTGACTCCTTGCAGCCCACGGGCAGAGTCCCTGCTCCGTGTGGCACATTCAGACAACACCAAGCAGGTCTCCAAACACAGAGCTGAATGATGGTGAAAAGAACAAGCAATGGGGAGTTGGGAGTGAGAAATGGCTTTTTCCGTTTGTTCCTTTTTTCAGTGCTTCATATCCAGATGCAGCAGATGTCCAATGGCAGCTTCACCACAGAGTTCCTCCTCCTGGCATTCTCAGACACACGGGAGCTGCAGCTCTTGACCTTCTGCCTCTTCCTGGGCATGTACCTGGCTGCTCTCCTGGGCAATGGCCTCATCATCATCACCATTGTCAATGACCACCACCTCCACACCCCCATGTACTTCTTCCTCCTCAACCTCTCACTCCTTGACCTCAGCTGCATCTCTATCACTGTCCCCAAAGCCATGGCCAATTCACTTCTGGACATCAGGTGCATCTCCTACTCAGGATGTGTTACCCAGGTCTTCATGTTTCTTCTTTTCATTTCAGCAGAATATTTTCTCCTCACAGTCATGTCCTATGACCGCTACATTGCCATCTGCAAACCCCTGCACTACGGGACCCTCCTGGGCACCAGAACTTGTGTCCACATGGCAGCAGCTGCCTGGGGCGCTGGGTTTCTCAATGCTCTAGTGCACACAATCAGTACATTTTCCCTGCCCTTCTGCCAGGGCAATGGTGTGGAACAGTTCTTCTGTGAAATCCCCCAGGTCATCAAGCTCTCCTGCTCACATTCCTACCTCAGGGAGGTTGGACTTCTTGGTGTTAGTGTCTGTTTAGCACTTGTCTGTTTTGTTTTCATTGTGGTGTCCTATGTGCAGATCTTCAGGGCTGTGCTGAGGATCCCCTGTCAGCAGGGACTGCACAAAGCCTTCTCCACATGCCTCCCTCATCTGACCGTAGTCTCCCTATTTATCAGCACTGGCACGATTGCCTACTTGAATCCCCCTTCCATCTCCTCCCCATCCTTGTACCTGGTGGTGTCAATTCTGTATGTGGTAGTGCCTCCATCACTAAACCCCTTTATCTACAGCTTCAGGAACCAGCAGCTCAAGGATGCAGTGTGGAAACTGATAACTGAATCGTTCTATCAAGCAATAAACTGTTGGGCTTCTGTATAGCAGATCTAATGTAACTCACTGCAGACCCACCCTCTTTTGGTTGTATTTTCCTGGTTTGGTAGTACTTTTAAATTATAATAATGTTCACATCCTCTCTCTAATTCACTGTCTGCTTGTCTTTTCTGATTGAGTGTCAGTGTAAATGAAGACCTGTGCTCCCTGTGTGTCCGAACGAAATAAAAGCACCTGTAGCACCTTTATTTTTGGGGAAGGCCTTTCATCCAAGGCATTTTGGAGATGCAGGGATAGTTCCTGTGGGCATGGGTAGAGGGCAAAAGAGTCCCAGCACAGCAGCACTGCCAGACACCAGCACTTGATCTCCCAGCGCTGTTGTCTCTCCACTCCCACACTCTGCTCCTCACCCCTTGCCTTGCTGTAAGGCCTGAGGGCTCTGAGCTTGGTGACAGCCATTCTGTGTGGCAGTGCTGTGCCCGCAGGCAGGGACAGGCCCTGGGCACTTGTGGGACACAACAGCCTTTCCATGAAGAGAGGGGATCTCTTCAGGGCAGAGCTTGAAGTCTTAGGCCTTTTTTTTAGAGATTCTCTTAAAACAATTTCCATGAAATTGCCCCCAGATGGAAGCCCCAGTGTCCAGATAAACAGCGTGGCTGTGCAGGGTTGGGACAGGTCACTCGAACCAGGGTTCCCATGAGAGACCTGAAGGAGCAGCCAGGCAGGGGCTGGTCTGTGCCCATTTGCATTCAACACCCTGGGGAATCTGCCTCAGGGCAATCGTCCTGGAGTCAGACTGAGCTGCCTTTCCATGAAGAGAGGGTATCTCCTCAGGGCAATTCCTGAGGGTTAGGGCTTCTTCTAAATTTTCTTTCAGGAAGTCACTCAAGAACATGGCCCTGAGGTGAAAACACCAGTGTACAGTTAAAGAGTGTTGGTGTGCAGGGCTGGAGCATGCAGCAGTGTGCTCTCACAGCTGGGCAACCTGCAGTTCAGGTCCTGGGCCACGAGGAGGTGACGGATGAGTAGGGGGTAAGGATGTCAATTGTGTCTCAGAAACTCAGAATCCAGTAGGACACATCTGACTGATGGGGACGGTGAGGTCCGTTTTGTCTCTGAAGGTGATGGGGTAGCAGCAAGAACACGGCTGGGAAAGGAGCTCTGCTCAAGCCCCCATAGGGTCTGTGAAGGGAGAGGGTTTGATTAGGGGTGGAAAACACAGGGGAGCCTTCTCAGACCAGGACCTTGCTGGCAGTGTCACTGGGCACCACGGGTCCTTCACACCTTGGCACCTGCCAGGGTCTACTGACAGCATCTCTGGGGCAAATCCCTTGTGCTCTTTCTGTTGCCTCTGCAATGTCACAGACACAAATCCCTTACAAGTCAGGGGGCACCTCAGGTCCTTTACCATTTCTTCTGCCCACGGGGATTGCATGAAGATTTGACAGTTTCTGGAAACTTCTATATGGGCACATAAACTGATTTTATTATAAAAACATATGGCTGGATAAGGGTTTAGTGGTGTCCGGGGATGATGTACCATGTGCAGAAATAGGTCTTAAGCAGCCTGCATTCCAGTACCAAGCGCAGAGAGAAGCAAATGCAGGTAGGGAGTGTACTGGTAGAAACCAGATATAGAAAGATATGGAGAGCTAGAATGATGTCAGGGGAGAGGAAAGAGTCACAAAGTGGAACTTGTCAGGAAGAATGAATGTCATGGGATGGTTATGGGTGGACAGACTATTTTTCGAGCTTCAAGATCACAGGTTTCGAGAATATCTTTGGTTGGAAAGGGCTCATAAGGATCACTGAGTCCAAGTCCCTGATCCTCACATGACTGTGTAAAAGGTAACCGTATGACTAAGATGATTGTCAAGATGCTCCTTGAACTCTGCCAGGCCTTGTGCCACCACTACATCCCTGGAGACCCTGTTCCAGTGACTGAGAACTCTGTCCATGAGGGACCTTTTCCAGATGTCCAGCTGAAACTTCCCCTAAAGCAGCTTCATTCCATTTGATAGGAATGGTTGGACTCGATGATCTAGTGGTTCTCTTCCAACCCGGTGATTCTATGATTTGCTCGTGACCCATCCCTGGTAATGAGCATCTTCCCCTTCACTGCCCTCTTTGAGGAAGTTGAGGACTGGGATGAGGTCTCAACCATGTCCTGTGCTGGGTTCTACACATACCCCTGCTCTGGGCTCTGACAAGCTCTGGGCAAGAAAAGAGGCTGGACAGGGGTGGCTGTTCACCTGGCAGAGGTGATGAGTGCAGGAGGAGAAGAAATGGAGAGAGAGCCAAGCTCACCCATCAGCTGGGGTGAGCGGCCAGTGCTTGAACTGATAATGGGAGAGACTAGTGCCCTGAGCACCTTCCCAGTCTCTCCCTGCCACTGGCCTGCACACTCCTGCACCTGCAGGGCTGGTCTCTGCTCCTCACACCCTCTGCAGCCTGTCCTCCCCCTGCATGGTCACACAGCTCAGCCAGCACTGCTGGTGTCCTCCCCTAGGCACTTTCCAGCTCAGCCCAGTCCCTCCCAGCTCTCCCCACAGCCCTGCTTTCTATCCAGCCCCACAGAGCAGCCCAGTGTTGGCTGGGCCCATGGCTGTACACACCACAGGGTGCAGCAGAGCTCTGGGCTCTCCCCACAGACCCTCTGGAGGGCACAGCAGCTGATGGGGGGCAGAGAGGGATCTCTGACTCCCCAACAGCCCCAGGGCTGGAAGCTTGACCAGCTTGCCCTGCTCTCCCAGTCTGTATCCTAACTGCATTAATGGAAGACTCCTGGCAAAGACCAGGGAGATGAGGACAAGATGGGATGCACACACCTGTCTCCCTTCAAAGGAAACAAACAAATAAAAAATCAAGGAAAGCAAGAAAATTCCCTTTCAAAATATGAGAGGAGAGCTTTGCATGCTCTCACTCCATGTGTTCAGGGCTCCCTACACCCTAGAATGTCCATAGTGGGGACTGACAGCTTCAAGGCTCTGCCAGAAGAGAGACCAGTACAACTCCCAAGGCTCTGAGACCCCGTGCTCTGTGGGGTGAGACCTGACCATGATAGTGGTCCGTGTACCCTCCACCTCTTGACTGGAGAAATTACACTGCCGAACATAAAAAGCAGTAGAAATCCAGATTGGAATAAAGGACCATGCTGAAAGATGACAAGAAAACAAGCAGGCGGATAAATTAGAACAGAACTCAGCAGCCAGGCCAGGGTGTCTCCCTGCACAGCCTGGAGTCAGTGATACAGTACTCGGGAAACAAATCCCATCAGGGTGAAGGAGCACAGGGCAAGGCTGAACTGCAGCTGCTTTGTTTCTCACACACAGAGCAAGGTGCAGGCAGCTCCCAGCACAGAGACCACCTGCCTCCTTCAGACCCTCCTGGAGAGTGAGTGCAGAGGGTGCTTGTCCTGGACAGCAGAGAGGGCTCCTAGGACACAGGTAGCATCACAGAGGATGACATCACAGAGGCAATGCCCAGAACCATGGTTGGGGTTGGAAGGGACCTCAAATATCCATCTAGTCCGAACCCTCTGCCTTGGGCAGCAACAGCCTGGGAGGCACTGAATGAGGATTTGGGCCATCAGAACTGTGGATAATTCTAAATCATGAAGCTTTGCTCCCTGAAAGATGCTTTGGAAGATAAAACCCATATGTTGGAATCTATAAATAAGGTTTTGCACTCTGAAACTGAGGTGTTAAAAATCAAAAGAAAAGTTGGAGTCTTAAAAGTGTGGCTCTTAAAATGAGTGCCTAGACATAAAAAAATGAGCATTTAGAATCTCAAAATCTAAATGTGGATGCTAAAAAATTATGAATCCTGAAAAGCAGACTGGAACCCCAGAATTCAGGATTTCATTCTAGAACTTGAGACTTTGGGCACTATAGGGATGTGTGCTACAAATGAGTCTTTTGATTCTTACAGGTAGGAGAACCTCTCAGTTCCGCTGTGACCCCAAGAAATGAAGCTCTGGTCCCGACTGCAGGGCTTTGGGCACTCCAGTAGAGGTTTCAGGCTGTAAAAAAGAGGTTTGGAACCTTTACACTAGATGCTGGAACCTGGATGTTTAAAAGTAGGGGTTGGGTCCTACAAATGTTGCTTTGAAACTGAAACTGAGTCATTGAGCCCTGAATTCGGGTTTTGTGCTGTCAAACAAAGCTGTGTTAGTGAACAGGAAGGCTTTGCACTCTCCAAGTGGGACTTGAGAGGCTCCAAAATGTGGATCTGAGACCACACAATTGTAGACTTTATTCTAATATGAGGCTTTGTTCCCCCAAAAAGAGGCTTTGGGGACTAAAATTGAGGTTTTGAATCCTTTTAGAGGCTTTTGTCTCTAAAACGGAGGCTGTGGATGTAGAGATTCAGACTTTGTGCATTAAATATGATGCTCTGAGGCTTAAAATGAGTCCTTGAAGCTCAAAAAGGGGGAAGATCACAAAGGAAGGTCTGTGCCCTATAGCAAGGCTTTTGACCCCAAAAGGGAGGTGTCCCCCAGACCCCCACACTGTTGCCAGGCTTGGGGGGACCTACAGATGCTAAGGGGCAGGGGGGCAGAGCCAGGGGCTGGGGTGGGGGTTCTGCACCAGAAAGGGGGGACCTGGCCCCAAAACGGGACTGGGGGCACTGGCAGGAGGTGCTGGAGCCACACAGGACTCTGGCTCCTCAGTCATAGCAGCACAGAACCATTAAGGCTGAAAAGCCTCTGGGCTCCCCCAGCCCCAGCCCAGCCCTGTGCACGGAAAATCCCAAAGTGCCAAATCTGCTTGGTTTGAATCCCCATGGGTGGAGAATCCCTTGCTACCCTGGAGCCTAGGCAGGGGCTGCACCACACTCATACAAAGGCATTTTTCCCTCCTGTCCATCCAAGAAGGACCCTGCTCCGCTGGCCAAGAACATGGACGTTCCCAGGTGTCACAGGAGCCATGGTCAATGGATAGCTGTGTCCATGGAGCTGTCAAATGCCAAAATCCTTTTTTTTTAATCACAGTCTCGGTGCCTTGTTGATGTCTAAACTCTCTCTAGATGCTGACATTGACTGAGCCACCTGGTCTGACCTAAAAGAACAGCTGACTTCAGGCTGGATGAGGATTGCCTTGTGGAGATTGACCCAGACACCAGGACACCTGTTTGTCTTCACTCACAAGAGGCCTCCTCTTATCCCAAGCCCTTTCAAAAGGGATTTTCCAAAGAAACATAGATCTTCCCATGGAATTTCCTCAGCCTGGACAAGAGAAGGCTTCAGGAAGACCCTATAACATCCATCGGATATATAATTAGGGTCACCAAGAAGGCTGGGGAGGGACTTTATACAAGGGAATGGAGGGATAGGACAAGGGGGGCTAGATTTAAATTGGAAGGGGGAAGATTTAGATTAGACGTTAGCAAGAAATTCTTCATAAAAAAGATGGTGAGGCTGTGGCCCAGGTTTCCCAGGGAAGCTATGGCTGCCCCATCCCTGGAGGTGTTCAAGGCCAGCTTGGATGGGGCCTTGAGCAGCCTGGTCCAGTGGGAGGTGTCCCTGCCCATGGAAAGGGGGTTTGAACAGGATGGACTTCAAAGTCCCTTCCAGCACAAATCATTCTATGATTCTGAAAAGTATGGAAATATAAACTTTAAAATGCATTTTAAAATCTTCTTTAAACACATTGGGAAATGACAGCAAGGAGCTGTGCAAGCCTTGAAGACCTGAAGAAAACAAGAGGAAGAGAAAGAGCTTGTTAAGGCTTTCTGTAATTTAATTAGACCCAGGGTGAATTTGCTAGCAAGTCCTTTAATGAACACTGCTGAGAGGAGATTGAGGAAACATCTCAAGAAGTCAAAAGCAAACCTTAAAATTCCTTCAGTCTTAACTGGTCTCAGTGGGGACTGTTAGTGACAAAGCCTCCACAGGGACTCCTAAGAGCTGAGAATTAGATACCATGACTGCGGGAATGCGAAGGTGCTGTGAAGGCAGCTGTGATGCTGAGAACAGCCTGGTTTTGACTGATGAAGCAGAAAGGCCAAGCCCTGACCCCCAGCCCTGAGCAGGCAGATCTGTCTTTGGCTACAATGATACTTGTACCATGAATAATTTTGACATTGCTGAATCAGAATCACAGCTGTTATTCCATGTAATTCTAAATACAGGCCTGTAGGGTTATGGGAGATGCCAAGGCTCTCACTCAGCTTCCTGCAGTTATAGAAGAATTGGGTCCTAGATGGGCAGGGTCATGAAAGGGTTGAGTCATAGAAGAGGAATAGAAATCTTGGGTAGGAGAAGGGTCAGCTGAGACAACAGTAGAGTCATAGAGGAGTAACTAAGGAGTGCAGTCATAGAAGGTTTATAGATGTTTTGGATCATAGAATTTTCATACCAGAACAGGGTCATAGATGACTGAGATCATAAAAGGGTCATAGAATATTCAGGCCATAGAAGAGTTGAGTTATGGAAGTGTGAATTTATTTGGTGTTTAGAAAGGGTTTATTCATAGAAGGGTCACAAAACGGTTGGTTCAGAGAAGGGTTGGGTCATAGAAGAGTCATAGAACAGTCAGGGAATGGAAGAATCTGCTCACAGAAGGTTCCTGGAAGAGTCAAGTCATGGGAAGTCGCATCATAGAACAGTCAGACAAGAGTCAGGTCATGGAATGAAGTGTTGTGTCATAGAAGGCTTGAGTCACGGACGGGCCTGGTCATGTAAGAGGTGGGTCACAGAACAGTTGAGATACAGATCTGTCAGGTCATGGAGGAATAACAGGAGATTTCAGTCATAGAAGGTTAATAAAGGGTTGATGGAAGTGTCAGATCATAGAATTTTCTGGTAATAGCAGTATTGAGGAATAGAAGCATGAGAATTTATTTGGATAATAGAAGGATTCGGATAATAAAAGGGACATTAAATAGTCAGGTCCTAGAAGGGCCAGGTCATAAAATGGTTGGGTCATAGATTACTCAATTCAGAGTAATTTAATTAGACCCAGGGTGAATTTGCTAGCAAGTCCTTGAATGAACACTGCTGAGAGGAGATTGAGGAAACATCTCAAGAAGTCAAAAGCAAACCTCAAAATTCCTTCAGTCTTAACTGGTCTCAGTGGGGATTGTTAGTGACAAAGCCATAGTCATAGAAGGATCATAGAAGAACTGGATCATACATGGCTTGATATGTAGAAGGCTCAGACTCTAGAGGAGTCAGATCATGATGAGTCAGCGAAGAATGGGGTGCTAGAGGAGTTGATTCATAGAAGAGCTGGGTCATAGAAGGCTCCTGGAAGAGCAGTGTTGTACAAGGGGTGTGTCATTGAAGTGTCAGGTTATAGAAGCACTAGGTTGTGGATTGATGATAGAACTGTTGGGTCATAGAAGTCATAGAAACTCAGGTGGTAGATTATTTAAGAGCCAGGTTATAATGGAGTCAGGTTATAGAAGGGTCAGTTAATAGTAATTTTCATTCATAGAATAGTTGGATCATCAAAGGTTCTGGTTTTAGTAGAGTCGGGTCCTAGAAGCGTTGGGCATCAATGATTTGTGTCACAGAAGAATCATTGAAAACTTGGGTGATAGAAAGTCAAATCACTGAAGAGTCAGAGGACAGTCAAGTCATAGAAGGACATAGAAGGCTCATGTCACAGAAGGGTCTCATCATATAAGAGTAGGTCAAAAAGAGTCAGGTTAAAGATGATTAGTACCATGGAGGAGCAACAGCATAGTTCAGTCATAAAAGGCTCATAGAGGTTCCAGAAGTCTCAGGTGATAAAAGTTTGTGGTCATAAGAGGGGTCATAAAAGATTTGGGTCATGGAAAAGTTTAGTCATAGAAGCATGAGAATTTAGTCAGGAAAAGGAAGGAACAGGTCACAGAAATTCTAAAAAGAGTCAGATCATAGTGTTGGGTCATAGATGAGTTGTGTGAAGAACTATTCAGATCATAGAGCAGTTGGGTCAAAGACAGATAGTGAGACACAATCTGCCCAAGGGAAATCCAGTCCACTTCTCTTTCAGATACCCAGAAATGGAATCCGAGTCAACAACGCTGGGCAAAGCCTTTAGATCCCCTGTCCATCCATTGGCCCTTTCTAAAGAGGACATGTAATGTGGGGGGTGATGACAGTGGTCTGGGAGTTCCCCCCATCTTTGTGACCTTCTGAAAATGATGGAGAGTGACCTCATGTGACATCGTCCTCCTCACTCAGCTCCCTGGAATGCTGCCCCTCCTGTCCCACAGATTGGCAAGGATTTGGTTTGCTCAAGTGACCCTTACTCGATCCCCAGTTGCCACTGGTTGATCTCCCCCAGAGTCCTGCCCTGAATCACAGAGGCCTGGGAGACCTTGATGGGGAAGACAGAGGGAAAGAGGACACAGGGAATCTCAGATGTGTCCACACCTGCTCTTCCTAAATTCAGCACTGCAACACAGTGCCCTTTACCGTTCCTGAAAAAGCCAAGTATTTGGGGTATCCTGGATGCCTTTGTGGAGGGGTGGGTTGAGGGGGTCCTGGTTATTACCTTTTGGGGTGTTGTAGATCTCTTTTGGAGGGATTCAGGGGGTCTCAGATACCTTTTTGGGGGTTGTGGGTGGGTGCCCACGGTCCCTTTTGGGAGCATGAGGATCATCCTGTGTCACTTTTATGGGTGGAGTTGTGTCCTGGATCCCTTTTGGAGGGTTCGGGAGAGGGTCTCGGATCCCTTCTTGGGGGTTTTGGGGCTCCTGTGTCCCATTGGTGGTGTGGCTGTGTAGGTTCTAGGTAAATTTTCAGGGGTTGGGGGAGTCCTTTGTCCTTTTGGGAAGCTCCTGGATTCCTTCTGGAAGGTTGTGGGGGTTCTGGGTCCCTTTTTGGAGTCTTTGTGTGGGGGTCCTGGATCCCATTTGGGGGGTCCTGGGACCCCCTTGAGGGGCTCTGGGGGCAGTCCTGTCTACATTTCCTGGGTCTCTTTTGTATGTTTAGGGAGGGTCCTGGGTCCCTCGTCAGGGGGTTTAGTGGGTCCTGAACAAACTTTGTGGGGGTTGGTGAGTTCTGAGTCCCTCTGGGGGCTACTGGTTCCCTTTTGCAGGGGTTGAGGGGGTCTTGGATCCCTTTCTGGGTGTTTTGCAGGGGTGCTGGGTACCTTTGGAGGGGGAGGGAGTTTGGGGTTCCATTGGGGATTTGGGGAGGTCCTGGATGCCTTTTGGGGGAAGTTTTTTTTGTCCTAGGTCCCTTTTGGAGGTTTTGGAAGGGTCCTGGGTCCCATCTGGGAGTGTTTTGGTGGGGTCCTTGGTCCCTTTTGGGGGGTTTGTGGGCAATCCAGGGTCCCTTGTGGAGGGCTTTGGGTCAATTTTGAGGGGGTTGGAGGTGGTCCTAGATCCCTTTTGGGGTCCTGAGTCCCTATTGAGAACTTGAGAGGTCCCTGGGTCAAATCAGGAGGGGTTTGGTAGGTTGCTCTGGGTCCCTTTCAGAGGTGTTATAGTGTGTCCTGGGTCTGTTTTGAGAGAGATGGGGCTCCTGGGTCCAATCTTGAGGTGTGAGGTGGTCCTGGATAACTTTTGGGGTATTTGAGGGGATCCTGGGTCCCTTTTGGGGGTTTGGAGGAGCATGGAGCTTGTGTGTCCCAAGGACTCTACATGTGGCCTTGTTAAACCTCATCCCACTGGCCTCAGCCCATCGATCCAGCCTGCCCAGATCCCTCAGGAGAGACTCCCTACCCTCCAACAGATCCACACTTCCTCCCAGCTTAGTGTCATCCTCCAACTCTCTGGGATTGCATTTTCATCCCCTCATCCAAGTTGTTAATAAAGTTATTGGACAGACCTAGGCCCAGCACTGAGCCCTGGGGACACCCCTTGTGACCTGCCTCCAGATGGAGTTAACTCCATTTCCTACCAATCTTTGGGCTCAGCCATCCAGTCAGTTTTTCACCCAGGAGAGGCTGCACCTGTCCAAGCCAATGGGAGCCAGATTCTCAAGTAGGATACTGTGAGAAACTGTGTCAAAGGCTTTACTGAAGTCCAAGAACCCCACGTCCACAGCCTTTCCCTCATTCATCAAGAGGGTCACCTTGTCATAGAAGGCGATCAGGCTGGTTTGGTGGGACCAGCTTTTCTGAAACCCATGCTGACTGGTCCTGATCACCCAGTCTTCCTCTGTGTGCTGTTAGATGGCACCCAAGATGACCTGCTTAATGATCTTCCCTGGCACTGTGGTGAGATTGATTGGTCTGTTTCTTCCTGGATCCTCCTTCTTGTAAATGGAAGTTACATAGAATCACTAGGTTGGGAAAGACCTTTTAAATCATCAGTAGTCCAGTCTGCCACTAAACCATGCCCCTCAGCACCTCATCCACTGGTCTTTTAAACACTTCCAGATGGTGACTCAACCACCCCTCTGGATAGCCTTTTTCTGGGAAGAATTTCTTCCTTAGAACCAGTCTGAACCTCCCCTGGAGGATCCTGACACCATTTCCTCTTGTCCTGTCCCCTGTCACTTGGGTGACCCTTTCAGGTAGTTCTAGAGAGCAATAGCATCTCCTGGGAGGCCTTGGCAAGGAAGGATTCAATCCCCTCTTTTACAGCTCAAAGTGTCCATACGACAAGCCAAAGCCCTGCAGTCGGGACCAGAGCTTCATTTCTAGAGGTCAAAGAGGAACTAATATGTTCCCCTCCCCTGCAGGGTCAAAAGACTCACTTGTAGCATCACTCTCATCCCTTTAGTGCCTAGTGCCTCTGTTTTGTGGTGATATCATGAAATTTAGGGTTCCAACCTTTTTTTTTAGGACTCTAGAGTTTTTTAGGATATAAAGTTACATTTCGAGAGCATAATCTCTCATTATTTTTTGTGCCTACTAACTCATTTTAAGGACTCAGTTTAGAAGCCAGAAGTCTGACTTGGAATTTCCAGTCCCTCAGTTTTCAGTGTCCAAAACCTTATTTATAGGTTCCAAAAGCTCATTCTTATCTTCCAAAACTTCTTTCAGGGAAAAAAGCCTCAGTTTTAGAATAATCCAGAACTTTGATGGCCCAAATCCTCATTGATTGCCCCTCAGAGTGTTACTGCTCAGGGAAGCAGGGAGTGGGACTATCAGGGATGTTTGTGGTCCTTCCAACCCCAACCATGGTTCTGGCTGTGGCCTCTGTGATGTCGTCCTCTGTGATGCTGCCTGTGTCCTAGGAGAACTCTCTGCTGTCCAGGATAAGCACCCTCTGCACACACTCTCCAGGAGGGTCTGGAGGAGGCAGGTGGTCTCTGTGCTGGGAGCTGCCTGCTTCTTGCTGTGTGCATGAGAAACAAAGCCGCTGCGGTTCAGCCGTTGCAGTGCCCAGTGTCAGTTCAGCTGGAGAGGAAATTCTGCCCCACGGCCAGGGTAGGTCAGGTCTGTCTGTGCCTGGTTCTGTGCAGTCATTGCTCAGAGTTTAACCTCCATGGCAGGGCCTCCAGTTCTTAAGGGTTCTGTCAGCTCCTAGTCTTATGCATCCTAGGAGTGGCAGACGAGGTTCCTGGTTATTTTCCACATGGGAGATGTTCCCAGTCCAGCTGGTTCCATTTTTGTTTAGCTATGCCAGTCTGGCACCCTTCTTCTCTCAGATCAGATTTGTTTCCCGAGTGCTTTGTCACTGACTCCAGGTTTTGTAAGGAGCCATTCTGGTCTGGATGATGAACTTGTGTTCAAATTTATTTGCCTGCTTGTTTATTTTGTGTTCTTTTGTCACGATCCTTAATTCCAACCTAGATTTCCACTGCTTTGGGGGTTTGGTAGTGTAACCTGTGACTGGGAGGCAGAGCAGACTGGGACCAGCATCAGGGTCAGGTCTCACCTCGCACAGCATGGCAGCTCATACATCTGGGAGTTGTCCTGGTCTCTCTTCTGGGGGAGCCTTGAAGCAGCCAGTCCCCAGAATGGACCTTTGTGGGTGTAGGGAGCCTTGAACATGCTGAGTGGGTGCTTGCCAGACTCTGTGTCACATGTTGAGAGGGAATTCTCTGGCCTCTCTGGAAACCTTGTACTGTGAACACGCCTGATCAAAGAAGGATGTGTCCAATGAGGATTGTTTGTCCTGGCCAGAGAAACAGCGTGGGTTTAAGCTGCACAGGGAACCTGATTTTGGTGAGGAGATTAAGCTCAGTTTCCATGGGTTTTTTTTCTTTTGTTTCCTTTGAAACAAGGCATGTGTGTGCATTCCTTCTTGTCCTCAGGTCCCTGTGCTTTGCCAGGTGTCTTCCATCAATGCAGTCAGGATGTGGACTGGGAGAACTGACCGACCCCTGCTCTCACCTTGGTGTCTTAATCCCATCCCAACCCACTGCTTGGGACAGGAGTGGCACAGGAAACTGCAGCCTTCCCAACCCCATCACATTCCCACTGTTTATTTCACATTGCTGTCTTCAGCCGTGGTCTTGTTCTTCGCCATGTACTTGAATGAACTTTTGAAATAAGGCCCAAGTCTTCAGGCCTTTCAATGAGGAGATCCTGTCTCTTCATGTAAAGGCTGTTATGGAGGGAGCTCTGTCCCACAAGTGCCCACTGCCTCTCCCTGCCTGCGGACACAGCACTGCCACACAGCACGGCTGGGACCTGACGGCTCAGAGCCCTCAGGCCTTACAGAAAAGCAAGGGGAGAGAAGGAGAGTGTGGGATTGGAGAGAGAACAGCTCTGGGAGATCAAGCATTGGTGCCTGGCAAGGCTGCCGTGCCAGGACAATTTTCCCTCCACCCATGCCCACAGGAACTGTCCTTGCAGCTCCAAAAAGGCCTTGGAGGAAAGAGATCAGGAAACAAAAGTCATTGAATATTCCTTTATTTTGTTTAAACACACAGAAAACACAGCTCCTCATTTACACCACCATTCAGCAAGAAAGGAGAAGACAGTGAGTTAAAAACAGGATGACAAGATTTCCTCAGCCGAAAAATCAGAAACACCAATAACAAATGCAGAAGCTAGTCTAAGCCTGCCATGGTAACTGCTATGCAGAAGGTGATGAGCAGTTCATTGCTTCAGAAAACCAGCCAGATATCAGTTTCCACACTGCATCCTTGAGCTGTTGATTCCTGAAACTGTAGATGAGGGGGTTCAATGCTGGAGGCACCACTGCATATAGAATTGACACCACCATTTCCAGGGATGGAAAAGACACCGAGGGAGGCTTCAGATATGCAATCGTGCCAGTGCTGACAAACAGGGAGACCACAGCCAGGTGAGGGAGGCATGTGGAAAAGGCTTTGTGTCGTCCCTGCTCTGAGGGGATCCTCAGCACAGCCCTGAAGATCTGCACATAGGACACCACAATGAAAACAAAACAGCCAAAATATAAACCAGCACTAATGCCTAGTAGCCCGTCTTCCCTGAGGTAGGAGTGTGAGCATGAGAGCTTGAGGATTGGGGGGATTTCACAGAAGAACTGTTGCACAGAATTGCCCTGGCAGAGGGGCAGGGAAAATGTATTGGCTGTGTGCAGCAGAGCATGGAGAAACCCAGCACCCCAGGCAGATGCTGCCATGTGGACACAAGCTCTGCTGCCCAGGAGGGTCCCATAGTGCAGGGGTTTGCAGATGGCAACATAACGGTCGTAGGACATGATCGTGAGGAAAGAGTATTCTGCACTAAAGAGGAACAATACAAAGAAGACCTGAGCAACACATCCTGAGTAGGAGATGGTCCTAGTGTTCCAGAGGGAATTGGTCATGGCTTTAGGGACAGTAGTGGAGATGGATCCCAGGTCGAGAAGGGAGAGGTAGAGGAGGAAGAAGTACATGGGGGTGTGGAGGTGGTGGTCACAGGTTATGGTGGTGATGATGATGCCGTTGCCCAGGAGGGCAGCCAGGTAGATGCCCAGGAAGAGGCAGAAGGTCAAGAGCTGCAGCTCTCGTGTGTCTGTGAATGGCAGGAGGAGGAAGTGGGTGATAGAGCTGCCATTGGTCATCTGCTGCCTCTGGACACGGGACACTGTCATATGAGAGAAGGACGGTGACAATTTAGAGAAACCTCTGAGCCAAATCAAAGCCATTTCTCATTCTCTTCCCTGCTGCTCATACCTTGTCCCCTTTTTTTCAGCCCTTCCTCCAGCTCCATGCCTGGAGCTCACCTTGGTGACGGCTGAATTTCACAGGAGTAGCAGGGCCTATTCCCACTGGCTGTGAGGAGTTAGCACTACTCTGCAGCAGGGGGTGATGGGGACAGTGGGGACAGGGGGCACTGCTGGGGTCCCAGTTTCCTGGGGAATTCCTGGCAGCATCTGCACTGCCAGGGATAAGGATTGAGAGGGAAGAAGTGAGGTTGAGAAGCCCACCTTCTCCAACCTTGGGCAGCATCTTGGCTGACAGAAAGCTGCAGTATATATGCTGCACTCAGGGAGAACAGAGGGAGTCCTGGGAGGAGAGAGCATTGTCTGTGGCTCACTGCAGAGGGAGGGGAGCTGCTCTGTCCTTCGCTCTAGTTCCCACATACCCTGGGCTTGAACTTTTCAGAGACAGAGTAAACACACTTTCATATTCACCTTAAAAGCCACCAGGATGTGCAGAAAGGAGACAAACCTTCTACCAAGCACTGAGTATCTAACCCTTTCTCAAGGACTCAGCATTCCACTTTCAGCCCAGGACGCACACAGCTCATTTCACAAACACAACACCCCCTGGCAGGAACATCTTTGTTCAGGTAACACAAAGCTGCAATTATACAGGTTTGCACTCAGGAGGGCTGCTGAGTTCTTGGGAGGACACTTCAAGGAAAGTCGAATGTCCTAATGGTGATATCTCACTACAGAAGAGTCTGTGAATTCCTCAGGAATGCCCTGCCCACAGCCACACAGAGGATCAGTGCCTGACACTGCAACTCCCATCCCCAGAGAGCCTGGCAGAGAGAACAAGAAAACATCAGCAAGAACACAGACAGGTAGAGAAATAGGGAGAAACAGAGAGAGGGTCTGGCTGCGAGAGGCCAAGGCAGAGGCAGCTGGACACACAGACAGCGTTCCCCTTCCCTAGCTGTGCTCATCCCCTTTCCAGACACCAACCTTGCCGGGCAGTTGCTCTCAGCCCCTGGGTTCTGGAGCTGTGGCTGCAGAGGAGGGGGCTCAGCCTTGGAGCCCAGAGCCCTGAGGGCAGAGGCTTTGCTGGGTGAGAGAGTAGGCAAGGGGCTTGCTTAGAGGAAGGGGCTGCACTGCAGGGGATCACACAGAGCTTTCTGCATTTTCACTTGCACAATGTTTCAGTTTTATCTTTCCTCTCATCGTCTGATGCTATCCCTTCTGCTGGGGATTTCCTCATAGGAGGTGTTTCCCTGTCCTGCATCTTCTCCCTGTCAGTGCTCACAGACCAGATCTGACCCTCTCTTCACACCACTGGCCCTACACAAACTGGTCTGTTTTACATGTGAAGCTGTGCACAGGTTTTTTTTTGTAAGCAGTAAAGGAGAGGACAGACTGAGCCTGATGGGTGCAGCAGAGGTGATGGTGATGCTGTCCATGAAAGAGGAGTTGCTGGAAACAATTAAGGAAGCTCCAATCAAAGCTACTGATTACTCAAAGACACAGCTCAGGAGTCTCAGTGATTTTTTCCAGTATGAGAGTCCCTTGTCCATTTCTCCCCTGGAATGCTTCAAGTGCAAGAAACAGAAAACACAGACCCAGCAAAGTTCTTTATCTTTAATGTAATCCCTGCCCTGATATACCCCTTGAATTTTTTTTTTTTTTTTTTTTTTTTTTTCCTGTGTCTGTGCTGGCTTTAGGAGATCCCTCCAGGAACAGCACCTGCGCTGACCTGCACCCAGAGACTCACCTTCAGAAGGACTGCAAAGATTATCTCCAGATGAAGCCTCCTCTCTCCTCTGACCCTACCCTGCCTTTCCCCTCTCTCTGCTCCTACTTCTCCCATCACTGCCTGCAGGCAGTGCCCTCAGACTTGCTGGGCTTTCCAGAGGAGCTGCTCCTGGACAGAACTGTCTCTTTTATGAACTCCTGTCTCATTATGAGCTCCTTCTCTGCCAGGAGCCCAGCCCAGCTCAGCAGAGAGGAACAGCCCAAGGCAGTTCTTTCTCTGTCCTCTCTGGGCTCCCTAGAGGTGTCCCTGGGGCCCCAGGGAGCCTGCTGAGAAACAAGCAGAAGCCATCCCTGATGTTCCCTCCCTCAGCTGGGTAGAGAAACTGATTTCCTATAATGTCTTTGCCTTAATTGTGAAGGAGAATCACTGGGGAGGGGAAGGAGGGGGTGTTGTGCCACCAGCAATGTGACAGGGAATAATCTCATTTCCCCAAGCTGTCAGAATGGAAAGGGAAAGGGACGAGAGGAAAAGGGATGCAAGTCCCATGTGGTCACTGCCAGAAAGGGTTGGGCTGGGGAGGTGAGGAGCAAGGCTATTCATGCAGAGTTAGACCTCAAGGGGTACTTTTCCATGCTGCCCAGACCTCCTGAGGTGCATTTCATCAACGTCCACTATAGAAACTTCTGTCATCTCTTCTCTGAGCCGAAAATCAATGAAATATAAACTTTAAACTGAATGTATTTTTTTTAGGTGTACTTTGAAATCTTCCTCCTTAACCACTCTGGGAAATGAGTCCAGGGAGATGTACAAGGCTTGAAGACCTGAAGAAAACAAAAGGAAGACAAAGAGCTCGTTAAGGCTTTCTGGATTTTAATGAGACCCAGTGTGGATTTGCTACTGAGTCCTGAACCTCAGCTGCTGAGAGGAGGTTGAGGAGAGCTCTCAAGAAGTCAAGAACACAACTCAGAGTAACTTCAAGTATTAATTGGTCTCAAGGAGGATTGTTACCAACAAAGCCTCCCCAGGGACTCCTTAGTGTTGATAATTGGAAGCCATGATTGCAGGAGAGCAGAATCTCAGTGCAGGCAGCTGTGATGCTGAGAAAAGCCTGGGTTTGCTTGGTGAAGCAGAGAGACCAAGCCCTGACCCAAGGCCCTGGGCAGGCAGATCTGGCTTTGGCTACAATGACACTGGTGTCATGGACATTCTCAAAGTGCAAAATCAAATTGGGAGCTATTATTCCATGTAATTCCAAAAAGAGGCTGCAGAGTTATGGGAGGAGCCACGGCTGTTATTCCATGTGATTCCAAAAAGAGGCTGCAGAGTTATGGAAGGAGCCACGGCTCTTACACAACTTATGTGGTTGAAGAAGACTTGGGTTAGAATGGTTGGTTCATAAAAGTGTTGGTTCATAATAGAAAGACAGAAAACGGGTGTGAGAAGAATCATGACGCAGAACAGTTAGGTCATAGGGGAGTAGCAGAGGAGTTAACTCTAAAAGATTCACAGAAATGTTGGATCATATAAAATTCTGGTCTTGAATGTGTCATAGAATATTTGGGTCACAAAAGTATCAAGTTGTAGAAGTGTGAGATTTATGCAGGTTTGAGAGGGGTTTGGTAATAAAGAGGTCAGTTCAGAGAAGGATCAGGACCTAGAAGAGTCACTGAAGAATCAGTTCACTGAAGGGTCACAGAAGTGTTATAGAAGTGTCAGATCATAGAAACGTCAGATCGTAGGTATGATGGATGATAGAATGGTTTTGTCATAGAATATTGAAGTCATACAGGAGCTGTGTCACAGAAAAGTCATAGAGAATTCAGGTCACAGACAGTCATAGAAGGATCAATGAGTTGGGTTGGGTCATTTGCAGCTTGCTTCAGATAAGGCTCGTCTCTTGGATGAGTCGGGTCATAGAGGGATCATGCAAGACGGGGTTAATAGAAGAGTCAAGTCCTGTAATTGTTCACTTTGGAAGGAGCACAGAAGTCTTGGGTCGCAGAAGGCTAATGGGTTATGGAATATTCAGATTAGAGAAATGTTGGGTCGTAGAATAGATGTCTCATACAAGCACCAGACCACAGAAGAGTGATAGAGGAGTCAGGTCATAGGAGGGTCCGTTAATAGTAAAGTTGTTTCACAGAAGTTCATAGGGTTGGGTCCCAGAAGAGTTGTGTCATAGAAGAGTCTGGTCATAGATGTGTCTGGTTGTAGAAGTCATGGGGCATGAATGATTGATTGCACAGAAGGGTCAGGTCATAGAAGAGCCAGAGAAGAGCTGGGTCACAGAAGGTCATAGATGCGTTGGGTAATAGAAGTGTGATAGAACATCGGGGTTGTGGAAAAGTTGAGTCATCTCAAAATCATTATCATTAGTTGGGCAATACAGGGGTCATAGAGGAGTCAAATCAGAGAAGGCCTGTTGATATAAGAGTTGGGTCTTAGAGAAGTCGGGTCATGGAAGAGTTAGGTTATAGAAGAGTCCTGGAGTCATCAGGTCATAGAAAGTGATAGAAGTCTCAGAGAAGAGTTGGGTCATAGAAGAGAGATCATAGAGCATCCTGGTCATGCAGGAGTCAAAGAAGAGTGGAATGATACAAGAGTCATGTCATAGAAACGTTCAGTGGTAGGAGGTTTATAGACCTCCTATAGAAGAGAGGGTCATAGAAGAGTTGGGTCACAGAAGAATCAAGTCATAGCTGATTTTTTCAAGACTCTGCTCATAGATGTTTTGTAGAAGATTCTGGTCATACAAGGCTTACAGAAAGGAGGATATATAAGACTCAGATCTTATGAACCCTGGAAGGGTCATATAAGATCACACAAGAACTGGGTCATAAGCTGGATCATAGAAGAGGTAACTCATTTAAGAGTCAGATCATAGAGGAGTCACAGATGAACCCGGTCATAAAAGGATCAAGTCATAGAAGAGCTGAAGTATAGAAGTGGTGGGTCATAGAAGGATGGTGAGACACAATCACAGCAAGGAAAGTCCAGTCCTCTTCTCTTTCAGGCATCCAGAAATGGGATTTGGGGGCCAAGGCCTGGGGCAGATCCTTTAGTTCCCCTCTTCCTCGGTTGAGCATTTCAGAAAGGAAACTGCCAAGTGGGAGTTGTGTCAGTGATTAAGGAGATTCCTTAATCTCCATGACCTTTGGAAGATGATGGAGAGAGGCCTCACACGGGCATTGTCCTGCTAACTAAGCTCTGTGGGATGCTGCCCCTCCTGTCCCACAGACTGCGAAGTGTCCCATTTGCTCAAGTGATTCCTGACTTGATCCCGACTCACCACTGGTTGATCTCCTCCAGAGTCCTGCTCTGAGTCACAGAGGCCTGGGAGACTTTACTGGGGAAGACTTTCCAGCCCCAGGCCTAAAGACCCAGGATGAAATGCCTGAATTCACTCAATGGGACACATCCTTCTGCTTGGAGAAATGAGATCATTCCCTGTCACCTGCCTAGGGTTCTTTTTAATGCTGGGGCAAAACTAAGTAATTCTCACACCCAGCTATTTTAATAAGAGAAGCAATGACACTGCATTTAATCACAGAAGTATTCAGGTTTGAAAAGAGCTCTGAGCATCCTCTTGTCTCACTCCCCTCTTCAAGGCAGACTGAATCACATGACTGTGGTCAAGGCCTCCACTCAGCTTTTCATCCTCCACAAAGCAGCTCAAAGTGTGCTCCATCCCATCCAACAGGGTGGTAGTAAAGGCATTTGACAGTGCTAACTCAAGAACTGGTCCCTGGGGATGGCACAAGTCACTGGCTGCATGGAGGACTTTGTACCACTGATGACATTTGGAGTTGGTCATTAAGCCAACTTCCTACCCAGGGTCACTTCTTCAGCCCAGACAGTCCCACTCTGGCTCTGGGGACACCACAGGAGACCATGTCTAAGGCCCTGCACAATTCCATGTACACAACAGGCCCTTCTTTCCCTGCCCAGTTTGGTTTAGAAACAACCTTCTTGTCTTTCAAAGGCCTGGAAATGGTTGCAGGACATGTGCCAGCCCCTTCCTAGGGTTGGGGGTTGCCGGACCTGTCTGTAATTCTCCCAATTCTCATTCCTGCTTTTCCTGAAGATGAGTTTGGCATCTGCCTTTTCCAAGGACCCTAGAACTGCTCTGATTACTCTGGCACCCTTGACACCACCATCCAGAATCATGGACCAAGGTGAGGCAGCAGACAGGAACACTTGCACTGGGCCTGTCCAAGGCAGCTGAGATGGATCTCCCTGGGCCGGTGGGGTTTGTTCCTGGAGTCACACACAGAAATCCCAGGGTTCTGTTAGGAGTCCATGTCTGAGATGGCCTCGTGCACCCCGAATGCACCCAGGGATGCTCACTGACAAGGTCTTTCCTTTTAACATACAGAGGCACTTCAGGAGTCACAGCATCTCTCTGGTCCCTGTTGTCACTCCCAGAGGATGGGAGGCCCCTCAGCCCTGCAGTGTGTCACCTCAGTCTGCATTTCTCTGAGATGCCCCAAGTCATGAGGAATTAACACAGGGAGATCAGTTCATGGAAGTAGATCCCAGTCCTATGTTCAGGTGATTCCCATGGAATTATACTCTCAGTGTGAAGTGGCCTTGAGGAAATATGATTCCCAGAGACCGTCATGGAACCCAAGCAACACTTGGTCTCAAGTCTGGTCTCTCTTGGATTCATCTCACCTCACACAAGCTGGGGTGAGAGAGCAGTGCTGGCAGTGATGGTTGTGAGGGGCGACTCCAGGATGATTGCCCTGAGGAAGATTCCCCAAGGTGTCCGGCACACATGGGCACAGACCAGACCCTGCCTGGTTTCTCCTTCAGGTCTCTCATGGGAAGCTTGGTTGTAGTAGCCTGTCCCAACCCTTCACAGACACAGTGTTTATCTGGACATTGGGGCTTCCATGTGGGGGAAATTCATGACAATTTTTTTGGGAAAAAGGCTTAAGCCCTCAGGCGCTGACCTGAGGACATCTTCTCTCTTCATGGAAAGGCTGTTGTGTCCCACAAGTGCCTGCTGCCTGTCCCTGCCTGCAGGAACAGCACTGCCACACAGAACGGCTGGGACCAAGCTCAGAGTCCTCAGCAAGGCAAGGGGTGAGGAGGAGAGTGGGGAAGTGGAGAGAGAGCAGTTCTGGGAGATCAAGTGCTGTTTCTCGTCATTGCTGCCATACCAGGACTATTTTCCCCTAAACCTGTGCACACGTGAACTGTTCCTGCAGCTCCAATTTGGTCTTAGGAAGAAACGAGGTGCTACAGGGACCTTTATTTTACTGACAAATACAGAGTGTGGGTTGCTACATAAACACCTACTTTGTTACAAAAGAAAAGGAGACAGTGAATGTAAAAGTGATGAAAAGTTTAACTCAAATAAAAACAACACCACCAACAATAAAAAAAAGGCAGCGTGGGCCTTCAATGAGTTGCATTATAACTGCTGTGAAGTAGCAGTTCAGCAGTTCATTGCTCCAGAAAATCATCGAGTTATTCATTTACACATTGCAGCCTTGAACTGCTGGTTCCTCAAGCTGTAGATGAGGGGACTCACTCCTGGAGGAACCACCGAGTAGAGAAATGATACCTCCAGGTCTAGGGATGGGGACTTTGAAGGGGGCTTAAAGTAGGCAAAAATGACAGTACTGAGAAACAGGGAGACAACAGTGAGGTGAGGGAGGCACATGGAGAAAACTTTGTGGTGCCCCTGCTCAGAGGGGATCCTCAGCATAGCCCTGAAGATCTGCACATAGGAAAACACAATGAAAACAAAACAACCCAATGCTACAGAGACACTGGCCACAAGAAGCCAAACTTCTCTGAGGTAGAAATACGAGCAGGAGAGCTTGATGACCTGGGAGATTTCGCAGAAGAACTTTTCACACACAGAGGCACTTCAGGAGTCACAGCATCTCTCTGGCCCTTGATTGTCACTCCCAGAGGATGGGAGGCGCCGCAGCCCTGCAGTGTGTCACCCTGATCTGCATTTAATTGAGATGAACCAAACCATGAGGAATCGACACCGTCGATGGAAGCTCATCCCTGTACTACATTCAAGTGATTCCAATGGGGTTTGACTCTCAGTGTGAAGTGACCTTGAGGAAATATGATTCCCACAGGCCTTCATGGAACCCAAGGAACACTTGGACTTAAGTCTGGTCTCTCTTGGGTTCATCTCACCTCACACAAGCTGGGGTGAGAGAGCAGTGCTGTCAGTGATGGTTGTGAGGGGCAACTCCAGGACGATTGACCTGATGCAGCTTCCCCAGGGTGTTGAATGCAAATGGGCACAGACCAGACCCTGCCTGGCTGCTCCTTCAGGTCTCTCATGAGAACCCTGGTTTGAGTTGCCTGTCCAAACCCTGCACAGCCACACTGTTTATCCTGACACTGGGGCTTCCATCTGGGGGCAATTTCATGGAAATAGTTTTAAATAATCTCTATGAAAAAGGCCTAAGCCTTCAAGCTCTGCCCTGAAGAGATCCCCTCTCTTCATGGAAAGGCTGTTGTGTCCCACAAGGGCCCAGTGCCTGTCCCTGCCTGCGGGCACAGCACTGCCACACAGAATGGCTGTGACCAAGCTCAGAGCCCTCAGGCCTTACAGCAAGGCAAGGGGTGAGGAGGAGTGTGTGAGAGTGGAGAGAGAACAGATCTGGGAGATCAAGCGCTGGTGCCTGGCAGTGCTGCAGTGCAAGGACTCCTTTTCCCTCCACCCATGCACACAGGAACTGTCCCTGTGCCTGTAGAAAGGCCTTTTAGAAAAGATATCAGGAAACAGATGTCATTGAATATCCCTCTATTTTATTTCAACACATAGAGAGCACAGCTCCTCGTTTAAACAGACAATCAGTAAGACAACAAAAGAAGACAATGAATTATAAAAGATGACAATGTTAACCCAAATACAAAACCATAGACACCAGAAAAAATACAAGAGCCAGTCTGGGCCTGCAATGATAACAGCTATGCAGAAGATGATGAGAAGTGCAGTGACTGAGAGAACCATCTAATTATCAGTTTCCTCACTGCATCCTTGAGCTGCTGGTTCCTCAAGCTGTAGATGAGGGGGTTCAGTGATGGCGGCACCAATGAGTACAGAACTGCCACCACAAGGTCCAAGGTTGGAGAGGAGATGGAATGAGGTTTCAGGTAGGCAAATGTTCCAGTGCTGATAAACAGGGAGACCACAGCCAGGTGAGGGAGGCACGTGGAGAAGGCTTTGCACTGCCTCTGCTCAGAGGGGATCCTCAGCACTGCCCTGAAGATCTGCATGTAAGACAGTACAATGAAAACAAAACAGCCAAAAAATAAACAGGCACTAACAAAAATAAGCCCAACTTCCCTGAAGCAGGAGTGTGAGCAGCAGAGTTTGAGGATGTGGGGAACTTCACAGAAGAACTGTTCTAAAGCATTGCCCTGGCAGAGGGGCAGGGAAAATGTATTGGCCGTGTGCAGCAAAGCATTGAGAAAGGCAGCGCCCCAGGCAGCTGCTGCCATGTGGACACAAGCTCTGGTACTCAGGAGGGTCCCATAGTGCAGGGGTTTGCAGATGGCAACGTAGCGGTCGTAGGACATGATGGTGAGAAGAGAAAACTCTGCAGAAAAGAGAAAGACATAGAGAAAGGCTTGGGCAATACATCCAGCATAGGAAATGGCCTTGGTGTCCCAGTAGGAATTGGCCATGGACTTGGGGACAGTGGTAGAGATGGATCCCAGGTCAAGAAGGGAGAGGTTGAGGAGGAAGAAGTACATGGGGGTGTGGAGGTAGTGGTCACAGGCAATGGTGATGATGATGAGGCCGTTACCCAGGAAGGCAGCCAGGTAGATGCCCAGGAAGAGCCAGAAGGTCAAGAGCTGCAGCTCCCATGTGTCTGCGAATGCCAGGAGGAGGAATTGTGTGATGGAGCTGCTGTTGGACATCTGCTGCCTCTGGGTATGGGGCAGTGTCCTAGAGGAAAAAGACAGAAAGGAGTTAGGGGGCATTTCTCTGACCCAAATCAAAACTCTTTCTCATATAACCAGGAGTCGGTTCTGCCCTACAGCAACGGGGAATTGAACACAAGGTGACCTCAGGATGAGTTTGCTCCTTATATCAAAGAGCTTTCCAACACTGTCCCTCCCCATTCACCCAAATGCAGAGCAGAGCTGAGGGGATTAGTGTTTGTGTCTTCTCTTCTGGTTGCCCCAACACAGCTCAGGATGGCTTTCATGCAGAAGTTCCAGGCTTTTCTGCTGCACTCCAAATCAAATCTCTCCTCCGTCCTGACAGGTAAAAGGACTGTCCCTTTGCGCAGAGTGAGCACAGCTGATCTGTCCATCAGCCCTGGTCTCAGTTCCTTGTGCTGGAGGACTTTTGCACTCTAGTGTTCCCCTCAAAAGAAACTGTCACTGCTGGGAGTAGCGGAATCTGGTTTCTCAGTGCAGATCTCCAAATACTCTCACCCCATCCTACCACAGAGGGACCTCAGCTCTCCCTTCCCATCCATGGAACCAGAGGGCTCATTGCCGCTTCCCCCACAGAGATGATGAGCAGCACTTCCATGGCCTTAGTGTGAGGTATCTTCTCCACAGGACTGCCAGATGACACAGAGATATCATGGGAAAGCTGTGCCCTTCTGGAGGGCAGCCTAAAGCACAGCAGAATTTATAGGTTAAAGAGTCAAACATCCCAAATCTGGGCTGTCCTGAAGGAGGATGTGCTCACTTGCCTTGCCCTGAACCTGACGATTAGGCAGGGATTGGACTCTTTACTCCCTGCATGGCAGGACCCACAGGAATAGTGTCTGAACCACAGCTTCACCCCAACCCCATCCCAGAAGGTCTGAATCTGAAGCAAAGGCAAGAGAGGAAAGAGGGAGAAATGCACAGCGCTGCTGCTGGTGGAGCCAGCAGAGACATAAACAGTTGGGGTGAGGTTGTAATTTCTCATTTGAAGAGGTGAGGCTGCTGGTTAGGTGACTGACCAGCCATGGCCTGAACAGAAGAGGTGGGAGAGGAGAGTGTGGGTTTGCTCCATGGTCGGTTCCTGCACTGCAGGGGATGGCAGGGAGATGCTCAAATCCCTCTTGCCATGGTGTCAATGGAAGCAGATCCTTTCCCAACTTTGCTCACATCTCTGCTGCCTGGAGCTTGTCCCTGCTGGGAGCTGTTTCTGTGTCCCTGGATCTCCTCCCTGTCTGTGCTCACAGAGCTCACCCCACCCACTGTGTGCTCAGCCCTGCCTTGCAGAGCCCTCCTGGCAGTGGGGCCCTGCCCAGGGGCATCTCTGGGAGTGCAGGGGCTGAGGAGCAGCTCTCACAAATCCTAGCAGGAAGAGGAGCACCAGTGCCTTTTATGAACACAGAAATAATTTCAAAACCTCACTTCCCCCCCCAGCACAAGGAGTGGAAACCTGGAAGCACAGAATCCATCCCTTCTAGGTACTTCATTCTACAAAAAGACCCTCTGCAAGTGCCGTAGGGGGTGACCTGGAGCTGTGACGCACATAGTAACAGAAGGAAGAACCTGCCCTGCCAGGGGTCCCTCTTTCCCTGCGAAGGAACGCAGTGAGCTTCCTGGCAGGGAGCTGAAGGAGAGCCCAGGGCACCGCTGGCTGCACTCACAACCATCAAACTCAGTCCTTTTGTGGTGCAGAGGAGAACCCTGGCTCCAGAGCAGTGTCCCTCTCCTCTGCACTAGACAAACTCGGAGTCCTCCTCATAGATTCCAAAACCTGTGGCACATGCCAGACCTAGGAGTTCTGCGCTGCCCTGCACTCAAGACACTTACTGTATTTGTGACTGATGATTTCTCCCCGAGTGAACGCTCAGCTCTGCTCTCGCTCCAGATTGCTGTCTTCCACAGTTATCTCTTCTTGCTGCCTGCAGGCAGTGCCCTCAGCCCTGCTGGACTTGACAGAAGAGCTGCTCCTGCCCAGACCTGGTTCTTTTATGAACTGCTCTCTCATTATCACCTCACTCTGTCCCAGGAGCCCAGTCCAGCTCAGGAGCAGAGAAGCAGTCCAAGGCAGCCCTTTCTCTGCTCCCTTAAGGTGTCCCCAGGGCTCCAGGGGGACCTGCTGAGAAACAGGCTGAAGCCATCCCTGATGTTCCCTCTCTCAGCTGTGAAGAGAAATTCTTCCCTGCAGTGTCATTGCTCCTTTTAGAAAAACACCTGGGCATGAGAATCGGTATTTTTGTCCCATCATTAGACAGGACAGCAGGAAGGTTATGGGGCATGATCTCATTTCTCCAAGCTGGGGGGATCTGTTCCATTTAGACATTTCATCCTAGGTCCTAAGACCTGTGGCTGGAAAGACACTCAGCTCCCTTCTCTCCCAGATGTGGCTCTGTTCTAAGCAAAGCCTTTGCACACATGGGGTCTTAGAAATTTGGTCCCAGGTTTCTTCATGGCAGGGATGAGCTTGGCTTGTGCCACAGCTGCAGGGCTTCAGCCCCAGTGGGCAGCAATGCCCTCAGCCAGGGGCACATGCAGGAGGAGCTGGAGCTGTTCCTTTGGGGTACAGAGCTGGGACATGGTCACAGAGCTCAGGAAAGATGGGCTTCAACAACACCATCATCCAAGCTGAGTAAGGGATCAGACAAAATCTCCATCTCAACATGAAAGGCCATTCAAGTGCCCCATGATGAGTTTTTGCTTTTTCAGGAACAGTAAAGGGCACTGTGTGGGCACTACTGAATTTAGGAAGAGCAGGTGTAGACAGATCTGAGATTCCCTGTGTCCTCTTTGCCTCTGTCTTCCCATCAAGGCCTCCCAAGCCTCTGTGACTCGGGGCAGGACTCTGGGGGAGATCAACCAGAGGTGACTGGGGATCAAGTCAGGGATCACTTGAGCAAACCCAATCCCTCCCAGTCTGTGGGACAGGAGGGGCAGCATCCCAGGGAGCTGAGTCAGGAGGACCATGTCACATGAGGCCACTCTCCATCATTTTCAGAAGGTGACAGAGATGAGGGCTAGTGCCATCACTCCCACATTACATGTCCTTTTCTGAAATGGTCAACAGATGAGCAGGAGATCTAAAGGCTTTGCCAGGCTGTTGTCTACTAGGATTCCATTTCTGGGTATCTGAAAGAGAAGTGGACTGGATTTCCCTTGAGTAGATTTTTTCTCACCATCCTTCACGCACTCCACTACTATCTGAATAATTGTTTACCCAACTCTTCTATGAGCCAACACTATGATCTGACTCTTATTTGGACTTCTATGACCTGTTCCTTCCTTTTCCTGACTAAATTCTCATGCTTTTTAAAATCAACTCTTCCATGACCCAAATCTTTTATAACCCCTTTTATGACCCAAATCTTTTATAACCCTTCTTATGACCCAAATCTTTTATCACCTGAGACTTCTGTGACCCAGCAACACTATGAGCCTTTTATGACTGAACTATGCTGTTACTCCTCCATAGTACGAATCATCTATAACACGACTTTTCTTTGACCTGCTCTTATGTGATCAGACCCTTTGTGACACGAGCCTTCTATGTCCTTCTATGACTTGACTGTCCTCTGGCTCTTCTATGATTTGACATTCTATGACCTAAGTCTTCCATGATTCTTCTGTGACACAAATCATCTATGACCTGACCCTTCTATGACCTGACTCTTCTAAAACCTGACCCTTCGATGACCAAATTCTTCTATGAACCAAACCTAGTATTAACTGACCCTTCTATGACCCAACTCCTGTATGACCTGACTCTTAAATGAGACACTGCCTGTGTTTCTTTGACTTCTATGACCCAACAGTTCTATCACCAATCTACACCCTAAGTGCTTCTATGACACTTCAATGACACATCCCTTGTACAACACTGCTCTTCTAGGAGCCTTCTATGAACGAACTCTTCCACCACCCCATTCTTCTGGGACTTCTCTATGATCTGACTCATGTACAGTCAGAGCCTTCTACAAATAAAGTCCAATATGACCCAATTCTTCTCTGATCCTTCTATGACCTGACTCCTCTCTTAATCCATGAACAACCATTTTATGACCTGACCCTTCTATGACCTGACTCTTTAATGTACCTTTAATGGCCAAACCCTTCTATTATCCAAATAAACTCTCATACTTCTATTACTCAGTACTGCTATTACCTGAAAAATCTTTTATCTCAGACTTCCATCACCCGACCATTTTAGGAACCTTCTGTGACAGAAATCATCTGTTCTTCCTCTATGACCTGACTCATCTATAACTCAGCTCTTCTGTGACCCACCTCTTGCATGACCAGACCCTTCCATGATTCACAGAATCACAGAATCGCAGAACAACCAGGTTGGAAGGGACCCATCGGATCTTCTAGTCCAACCATTCCTATCTAACACTAAACCAAGTCCCTCAAGACTTCATCCACCCGTGTCTTAAACACCTCCAGGGAAGGTGACTCAACCACCTCCCTGGGCAGCCTATTCCAATGCCCAATGACCCTTTCTGTGAAAAACCTCCTCCTAATCTCCAGCCTAAATCTACCCTGGCGGAGCTTGAGGCCATTCCCTCTCGTCCTGTCCCCTGTCACTTGGGAGAAGAGGCCAGCTCCCTCCTCTCTACAACCTCCTTTCAGGGAGTTGGAGAGAGTAATGAGGTCTCCTCTCAGGCTCCTCTTCTCCAGGATAAACAACCCCAGCTCTCTCAGCCACTCCTTATAGGATCTGTTCTTCAGCCCCTTCACCAGCCTCGTCGCTCTTCTCTGGACTTGCTCCAGAGCCTCAACATCCTTCTTGTGGTGAGGGGCCCAGAAGTGGACACAGTATTCAAGGAGCGGCCTCACCAGTGCTGAGTACAGAGGGAGAATCACCTCCCTGGACCTGCTGGTCACACCATTTCTGATACAAGCTAGAATGCTAGAAGGTTGTTTATCCTGGAGAAGAGGAGCCTGAGAGGAGACCTCATTACTCTCTCCTTCTTGGCCACCTGGGCACACTGCTGGCTCATGTTCAGTCGGCTGTCGACCAACACCCCCAGGTCCCTCTCCTCCTGGCAGTTTTCCAGCCAGGCTTCTCCCAGTCTGTAGTTCTGCATAGAGTTGTTGTGTCTTGGGTCCTCCCCAAGTGCAGGACCCGACATTTGACCGTGTTAAACCTCATGCCGTTGGACATTGCCCAGCGCTCCAGCCTGTTTAGGTTCCTTTGCAGACCCTCCCTACCCTCCAGCAGATCGACACTTGCACCCAGTTTTGTGTCATCAGCAAACTTGCTAAGGGTACCCTCAATGCCCTCATCCAGGTCATTGAACAGGACTGGACCTAGCACTGAGCCCTGGGGAACACCACTTGTCACTGGCCTCCAGCTGGACTTAGCACCATTTACCACCAAGCCTTCAAGCCTTCTATGACACAACACTTCATTCCATGACCTGACTTTTGCCTGACTGTTCTAGGAAATGACTTTCCATGACCTGACTCATCCAGGAGCCTCCTATGAAATTCTTCCCTTATCTGACTGTTCTATGACTCTTCTGTGAGTCAACCCTTCTATGAACCAACCATTTTGTCACCCTTCTATGAATAAAACCTTCTAAAGACCAACTAAACTCACACTTCTATGACTCAACTCTTCCATGGCCATAATATTCTGTGACCCTTTTATGAACTCAATCATCTATGATCCAGTTCTGCTATGAAAATTCTACGGTTCAAAACTTCTATAAACCTTCTATGACTGCACTCCTTAGTTACTCCTCTATGACTCAACTCTTCTCTCAGCTGACCCTTCTCATACCCAAGATTTCTGTTCCTCTACTATGACTAAACAATTTATTACCCCCCCCCCCCCCCCATCTACGACCAAATTCTTCTATAACTTCTGGAAGCTGAGTGAGAGCCTTTGCATCTCCCATAACCCTACAGGCCTGTATTTGGAATTCCATGGAATAACTGGTGTGATTCTGATTCAGTAGTGTCAAAGTGTTCTTGGCACAAGTGCCATTGGAGCCAAAGCCAGATCTGCCTACCCAGGGCCTGGGGGTCAGGGCTTGGCCTTTCTGCTTCATCAATCAAACTCAGGCTTTTCTCAGCATCACAGCTGCCTGCACAGCACCTTTGCATTCCTGCAGTCATGGCCTCTAATTCTCAACTCTAACAAGTCCCTGGGGAGCCTTTGCCACTAACAATCCCCACTGAGACCAGTTAAGACTCAAGGAATTTTGAGTTTAGTTTTTGACTTCTTGAGATGTTTCCTCAATCTCCTCTCAGCAGTGTTCATTCAAGGACTTGGTAGCAAATCCACCCTGGCTCTAATTAAATTACAGAAAGACTTAACAAGGTCTTTCTCTTCCTGTAGTTTTCTTAAGGTCTTCAAAGCTTGCACAGCTCCTTGGAGCTATTTCCCAGTGTTGTTTAACAGGAAGATTTTAAAATGCACCTAAGAAAAATATGTTTTAGATTGAAGTTTATATTTTCATACTTTTCAGAATCATAGAATGTTTTGGGTTGGAAGGGACATTAAAGTCCATCTCGTTCCACCCCCATTGCCATAGGCTGGGACACCTCCCACTGGCCCAGGCTGCTCAAGGTCTCATCCAAGCTGGCCTTGAACAGCTCCAGGGGGGTGACAGCCACAGCTTCCACGGCCTACCTGGGCCACAGCCTCACCATCTTCTTTATGAAGAATTTCTTGCTATTGTCTAATATAAATCTTCTACCTTCCAATTTAAATCTATTCCGCCTCATCCTATCCCTCTGTTCCCTTGTTAAGAGTCACTGCCAAGCCTGCTTGGTGACCCATGCCATATATGGGACAGACACTATAGGGTCTCCCTGAAGAATTCTCTTGTCCAGGTTGACAAAATTCCGTGGGAAGATCAATATTTCTTTGAAAAATCTCTTTTGAAAGGGCTTGGGATTGGTAGAGGTCTCTTGTGAATGAGGACAAGCAGGTGACCTGGTGTCTGGGCCAATCTTCTCGTGGAAATCCTCAGCCAGCCTGAGGCTAGTTGTTCTCTGAGGTCAGACCAGGCTGCTCAGTCCATGTCAGCATCCACAGAGAAAGTTTAGAGACCAGAATGCACCAATGCCACAATTTAAAAAAAAACCCGGATTTGGGCATTTGATGGCTCCATGGACACAGCTACCTATCGTCCATGGCTCCTGTGACACCTGGGAACATCCACATTGTTGTCCAGAGGAGCAGGATCCTTCTGGGATGGACAGGAAAGAAAATGCCTTTGTGTGAGTGCAGTGCAGCCCCATCCGAGGCTCCAGAGCAGTAGGGGATTCTCCATCCCTGGGGGTTCAAACCCAGCAGATTTGATGCTTTAGGATGTTCTGTGCATGGGACTGGGGGAGCCCAGAGGCTTTTCAACCTTAATGGTTCTGTGCTGGTGTGACTGAGGGGCCAGAGTCCTGTGTGGTTCCAGCACCTCATATTAGAATCAAGTCTATAATTGTGTGGTCTCAGATCCACATTTTGGAGCCTCTCAAGCCCCATTTGGAGAGTTCAAAGCCTTCCTGTTCACTAACACAGCTTTGTTTTACGGCACAAAACCCGAATTCAGGGCTCAATGACTCAGTTTCAGTTTCAAAGCACCATTTGTAGGACCCAACCCCTACTTTTAAAGATCCAGGTTCCAGAATCTAGTGTAAAGGTTCCAAACTTCTTTTTTCACAGCCTGAAGCCTCCACTGGAGTGCCCAAAGCCCTGCAGTCGGGACCAGAGCTTCATTTCTTGGGGTCACAGCGGAACTGAGAGGTTCTCCTACCTGTAAGAATCAAAAGACTCATTTGTAGCACACATCCCTATAGTGCCCAAAGTCTCAAGTTCTAGAATGAAATCCTGAATTCTGGGGTTCCAGTCTGCTTTTCAGGATTCATAATTTTTTAGCACCCACATTTAGATTTTGAGATTCTAAATGCTCGGTTTTTTTATGTCTAGACACTCATTTTAAGAGCCACACTTTTAAGACTCAAAGTTTTCTTTTGACTTTAACACCTCAGTTGTTCAGAGTGCAAAACCTTATTTATAGATTTCAACATATGGGTTTTATCTTCCAAAGCATCTTTCAGGGAGCAAAGCTTCATGTTTTAGAATTATCCACAGTTTTGATGGTCCAAATCCTCATTCAGTGCCTCCCAGGCTGTTGCTGCCCAAGGCAGAGGGTTTGGACTAGATGGATATTTGAGGTCCCTTCCAACCCCAACCATGGTTCTGGCCGTGACCTCTGTGATGTCACCCTCTGTGATGCTGCCCTGTGTCCTAGGAGCCCTCTCTGCTGTCCAGGACAAGCACCCTCTGCACTCACTCTCCAGGAGGATCTGAAGGAGGCAGGTGGTCTCTGTGCTGGGAGCTGCCTGCACCTTGCTCTGTGTGTAAGAAACAAAGCAGCTGCAGTTCAGCCTTGCCCTGTGCTCCTTCACCCTGATGGGATTTGTTTCCCGAGTGCTGTATCACTGACTCCAGGCTGTGCAGGGAGACACCCTGGCCTGGCTGCTGAGTTCTGTTCTAATTTATCCGCCTGCTTGTTTTCTTGTGATCTTTCAGCATGGTCCTTTATTCCAATCTGGATTTCCACTGCTTTTTATATTTGGCAGTGTCACTTCTCCAGTCAAGAGATGGAGGGTACAGGGACCACTATTATGGTCAGGTCTCATCCCGCAGAGCACGGGGTCTCAGAGCCTTGGGAGTTGTGCTGGTGTCTCTTCTGGTGGAGCCTTGAAGCTGCCGGTCCCCAGAATGGACATTCTAGGATGTAAGGAGTGCTGGCTGAGCTGTGTGACCATGCAGGGGGAGAACATGCTGCAGAGGGTGTGAGGGGAAGAGCCCAGCCCTGCAGGTGCAGGAGACAGGAGACCACAGAGAAGGAGTAGTAGAGGAAAACTGGATGTGGTCCTTTAGGTCCCTTTCAAAATTCCTACAGTTCTTAAATTTGAATGGAATCAACTTATGGTGAAAAAACACCAATGATCCTTTTCCACGAGATCCCATAGAAAGCTTGGGTCAAAGAATGCTTGGGTCAGAGAAGGCTTGGGTCAGAGAAGAACCGGGACACAGAAAAAAAACATACAATAGCATTTTCATAGAAGGATCTTAGGAGAAATGTTGAGATAGATAGAAAATTGGATTTGTTGAGGTCTTTTGTGAGTAAGGACAAGCCCTAGTTATTGATGGCCCTTGTGAGGTCAGAGGTGGCTGAGAATGTGGAGAGGCAGGAGCCTGTGTGGGAAGTTTCTAGATAACTCCTGGCTGAGAAGCTGTTTGGGTATGAACAGACACGGGGCTGGTGCATCTGCTGCTCATGTCACTTTGGTCTGAGCAACTGCCTGGGTGGGACAAGTGACCTGGCTTGTGCAGGCGGCTGTGAGGTCACAAGTAACTGAGAGGACTGGAGAGTAGGGCCAGGTTCTCAGAGCTTCTTGTGATGTCCCTCAGAGCTGAATGAGGAACAGGGCTGGAGAAGGAATCTGGTCTGAGATGGTGCTTATGGTGTCACTGGTGGCTGTGTGAGTGGTGAGGATGAGAAGTCACTTGGCTTATTTTGCTGGTTTGTTTTGGGTAGAGTTAACATTCTTCACCGTGGCCAGAGTGGGGGTGAAGTTTGGATTTGTGCTGTGGGTGACCCAGGGAGGTTATTGCCGATCAGGGCTCACTCAGCATCAAGGTCTTTTCTACTCTTCACATGGCTCCACCAGGGAGTAGACTTGGGGTGCACAAGAAGCTGACAGGGGACACTGCTGGAGCAGCTGACCCTAACGGAGCAAAGGGACCTTGTGTAATACCACACTCTGCAATTGAAGTTGGTTTAAAAAGAAGAGATTGAGGATGTTCAAACTGATGGATAATGTCTTTCTAAGAAAGTGCTACTGTTGATGGAACCCTGCTGTCCTGGAGACAGCTGAACACCTTCCTGCCAACTGGACACAGTGAATGAATCCCTTGATGTGCTTTCATTGCAAGCATGGTCTTGCTCTACCAATTTAAATATTTTTTTTCTCAATCCATGTGTTTTCTCACCTTTCCCTTCCAATTCTCTCTCCCATCACACCACGGGGGAAAGTGTGAATGGTTGTGCATTATTGAGCTGTTACTGGAGTTTAAACATGGCAGTGCTTTCTGGTGCTCTGTGGGGAGCTGAAAGGGTTGAACATGAATCACCACAGCAACCAATAAATACAGATTACACACTGGGCACACACAATGAGTAAAATTTTAATTTCTATGAAGAAGAAGATGGGCAGTTTTTTGCTTATGAGAAACATCCGGTTTTCAGTTTCAACACTGCATCCTTGAACTGCTGGTTCCTCAAGCTGTAGATGAGGGGGTTCAGTGTTGGAGACACCACTGAGTACAGAAATGAAACTATAAAGTTCAGAAATGAAGAAAAGCTTGAGGGAGGCTTCAGATATGCAATCATGCCAGTGCTGATAAATAGGGAGGCCACGGCCAGATGAGGGAGGCAGGTGGAAAAGGCTTTGTGCCGTCCCTGCTCAGAGGGAATCCTCAGCACAGCCCTGAAGATCTGCACATAGGAAACCACAATGAAAACAAAACAGCCAAAAAATAAACAGGCAGTAAATGCAAGAAGCCCAGCCTCCCTGAGGTAGGAGTGTGAGCAGGAGAGCTTGAGGATCTGGGGAACTTCACAGAAGAACTGTTCCACAGCATTGCCCTGGCAGAGGGGAAGGGAAAAGGTATTGGTCGTGTGCAGCAGAGCACTGAGAAACCCAGCACCCCAGGCAGCTGTTGCCATGTGGACACAAGCTCTGGTGCCCAGGAGAGTCCCATAGTGCAGGGGTTTGCAGATGGCAACATAGCGGTCATAGGACATGATGGTGAGGAGAGAATACTCTGAACCAAACAAGAAGAATACAAAGAAAACCTGGGCAACACATCCCACATAAGAGATGGTCCTGGTGTCCCAGAGGGAGTTGGCCATGGCTTTTGGGACAGTGTTGGAGATGGAGCCCAAGTCCATGAGGGAGAGGTTGAAGAGAAAAATGTACATGGGTGTGTGGAGGTGGTGGTCACAGGCGATGGTGATGATGATGAGACCGTTGCCCAGGAGGGCAGTCAGGTAGATGCCCAGGAAGAGGCAGAAGTGCAGGAGCTGCAGCTCCCACGTGTCTGCGAATGCTAGGAGGAGGAACTGGGTGATGGAGCTGCTGTTGGACATCTTTGTCCTCTGGATGTGAAGCACTAAACATGAAGAAAAAAGTGACAATTTAGGGGAGATGTCTCTCAATGACATGAAAGCCATTTCAAAACACCCTCTCCACTCCTTTTCATTTCCAGCAGATCATCATTCAGCACTGTGTGTGATGCCCTGCTTGGTGCCAGCAGAATGTGCTGGGAGGAGCAGGGTCTCTGCTCACTGTCTGTGAGGAGTGAGCCCTGCTCTGCAGCAGGGGGTCATGTTGGCAGTCCTGGAGTTCTAATTTTCCAGTTAAAACTGCTCCACAGTCTCAGACATGGAGAGGTGTTTTTACAGCTCTCTCCCATCTTGGCTGGGGATTTTCATGGAGTTCAGAAACCCTCAGTATTTCTTTTGCATTCAGGAACAACAAAGCAATTCCTGTAAGATAAGAGCATTTCCCGTGGCTCAGTGCGGAGCGAGTGAGTAGAGCTGCTCTGTCCCTCACTCTTACTTCTAGATGCCCTGAGCTTGCACCTTTCTGAGATGAAGGGGGATGACAACGCTCTGGTACCCTGAAAATCTGTTCCAGAGAGCAGAGGGATCCACCTTACACCACTCAATGTCTCACCCTTGTCTAAGGTATCAGTCGCCACGGTCAGCCAAGGACACACACACAGCTCAATTCACAAACCCAGTGCAGCATTTCCTTGCCTGTTGCATATCTGAGATTCTCCATGGGGCTTTCAGGTAACTCCAAGATGTGGCAGGACAGATTTGCATTTGGGAGGGAAGCTCACAGCTTGGAAGGACACCTAAGGAGAAAGCAAAGTGTCCTTGGGATGTCATTTTTTGAAGGGAGATTCACCTCCTTCCTCAGTCCCACTGAATGCATCGCCCACAGCCTCACAGCTCAGAGCAAAGCTGGGATACGGGTTCCTATGGACACAACAGCAGGGAAAGAGCTTCAACTCCCCTCCCCAGAGAGCCTGGCAGGGACAAAAAGAGAAAAACAGCAAGAACAGAGACAAGGGGAGAAGTAGGGAGCAACTGAGTGAGGGTCTGGTTGAGAGAGGCCAGGGCAGAAGCAGCCAGGCACACACACCCCTTCCCCAGCTGTGCTGGTCCCCTCCCAGACACCAACCTTGCTGGCCAGTTGCTCTCAGCCCCTGGGCTCTGCAGAGGACACTGGAGCTGTGGCTGCAGAGGAGGGGGCTCAGCCTTGGAACCCAGAGCCCTGAGGGCAGAGGCTTTCCAGCTGGAGGAGCAGCTGGAGAGGAGGCTCCTATTAGACATACTGACCACTCAAGAACACAGCTCAGGCATCTCAGTGATTTTTTTCCAGCATGAGAGACCCTTGTCCATTTCTCCCCTGAAACACCTCATGTGCAAGAATGAGAAAACACAGACCCAGCAAAGTTCTTCATCTTTAACTTAATCCCTGCCCTGATCTTCCCCTTGAATATTCCTCTTAGAAATATCATGGGGTGATGTGGAGCAGCATGGACCCTTGATTTTCTTTCCGCTGGAGAAACTGCAAGAGCCCTTCTGACAGATGCCTCAGGCTGGAGCTCTGTCAGCTTTAGGAGATCCCTCCAGTAACTGCACCTGCATTGTTCTGCACTCAGAGACATACCTGGGGAAGGGATGTGAAGATTTTTCTCCAGATGAAGCCTCCTCTCTCCTCCCACCCTACCCAGAATTTCCCCTCTCTCTGTTCCCCCCTCACCCCTCGTTGCCTGCAGGCAGTGTCCTCAGCCCTGCTGGACTTTGCAGAGGAGCTGCTCCTGGGATGAACTGGCTCTTTTACGAACTGCGCTCTCATTATCAGCTCACACTGTCCCAGGAGCCCAGCCCAGCTCAGCAGCACAGGAGCAGCCCAAGGCAGCACTTTCTCTGCCCCCTTGGGGCTCCCTCGAGGTGTCCCTGGGGCTCCAGGGGAACCTTCTGAGAAAAAGGTTGAAGCCATCCCTGGTGTTCCCTCCCTCAGCCAGAAGGAGATACTATCCTGCGCTGTCATTGCTCCTGTTAGAAAAACGCTTGTCCACTTGAATCACTTTTTTTGCCCCATCATCAAACAGGACACCAGGAAGGTGACAGACAATGATCTCCTTTCTCCAAGCCTTTTCATTGAGAGAATTTAGGCTTTTCATCTTAGGTCTTCAGACCTGTGGCTGGAAAGACACTCAGCTCTCTTCCACCCCAGCAGTGTCTCTGCTTTCAGCAAAGACTTTGCACATATTGTTTCTTGGACACTTGGTTTCCTGATGACAGGGATGAGCTTGCCTGGTGCCACAGCTGCAGGGCTTCAGCCCAATGGGCAGCAATGCCCTTAGCCAGGGGCACAGGCAGGAGGAGCTGGAGCTGTTCCTGTGGGAGACAGAGCTGAGATATGGTCTCAGAACTCAAGAGAGATGGTCTTCGAGGAAAGCATCCTCCAAGCTCAGCAAGGGTCCAGACTGTGAATCAGTCTCAACTTGAAACAACTTTCAAGGGCCCCATGATGAATGTTTGCTGCTTCAGGAACAGTGTAAAACAGAAACAACATTTTATGTCCTTTTCAGAAACGGTCAGTGAATTAACAGAGGAGCTCCAGACCTTCTCCCCTCAGATTCCATTTCTGGATGTCTGAAAGAGAAGGAATCTGCAGATCCTTGGGTAGATTCTGTCCCACCATCCCTCTATGACACAGCCCTTTTATGACCCCACACTTCTATGAGCTGATACTTCTCTGTCCTGACTCATCTATGACCAGACCCTTATATGAACCATGTCTTCTATGACCCTGCCTTTCTGTGACCTGGGCTGCTTATGGCCTCACTCTTTTAATGACTCTTCTATGAGCTGTTGCTTATATGACCCTTCTATTAAACTTTATGACTCGAGTCCTCTATGTCCTGACTCTCCTGTGTCCCTTTTATGACCTCACACTTCTGTGACCCATCACTTCTATGACCCTAATTTTATGCAACCCATCTCCTCTAGGAACCTTCTACAACCCAACACTTCTGTATCACGTGTCTTCTATGTCTCAAGCATTCTATACTGAAACTCTCCTCTGACTTCATGACTTTCTATAACCTGACTCCTCTATGACTCAGCTCCTCTATGATGTGAATAATTTATGACCCAACACTTCTATGACCTGACTCCACTATGACCTTTCTATGACTTGACTCTTCCATGACCCAAATATTTTATAACCCTTCTATGGGCTCAGACTTCTATGACCTGACCACCCTATGAACCTTATTAGGACTGAATTCTTCAGTTATTCCTCTATGATCCAGCTCATCAAGAACTCGACTCTTCTTGGAACCGTCTCTTATATGATCAGACCCTTCTGTGACTTTAGCCTTCTATGACCTTGTATGACCTGACTATTCTCTGACTGTTCAATTACATAACTTCCCATGGCCCAAGTCTTCTATGACTCTTCTGTGACACAAATCATCTATGTCCTGATGCTTCTATGACTCAACTCTTCAAAAGTGTGATCCCTCTATCAACCAGGAGTTCTATTAACCAATCATAAAATTTACAGGCCCTTCTATGTTTTTCTTGCATGACCTGACTCACATATGAGCCACCAGGTGACTCTTTTATGACTTGACACTTTTATGACTCAACTATTCTATGATGCTTCTGTGACCTATTGCCTCTATGCCTTGACACATTAGTGTCACACCCTTTCTACAGCCCTACTCTCCTATGAGCCTTCTATGATGTATCTCTTCTAGGAACCAACTCTTCTATCACTGTACTTTTCAAAGCCTCAGCTCTTCTAAAACCTGAACCTTCTATGAATCAAACCTTCTATCATCCAATTCTTCTATGATCCTTCTATCACTTTCTATTACCTGAGTCCTCAATGACCTGAATAATCTATGACCCAACCATTTTATGACCTGACACTTCTATGACCTGACTCTTCAATGTCCCTTCTCTGACCAAACCCTTCTGTTACCCAAATAAACTCTCACACTTCTATTACTCAACACTTCTATTACCCCAAAATTCTGACTTTTATCACCCAACACTTTTATTTAACTTCCATGACTGAAATCTTCTATCATTTCTCTACACCTGACACACCTACAACTCAATTCTTCTGTGACCTATCTCTTATATGACCAAGCCTTCTATGACACAACACTTCATTCTATGACCTGATTGTTGTCTGACTGTTCTATGATGCTAATTTCCATGATGTGATTCTTCTAGGAACCTTCTGTGGCCAAATTATTTATGACTCTTCTATGTCTCAACCCTTTTCTGAACAAACTCTTTTGAGAGCCTTCTATGACCAAACCCTCTTAAATCCCAAACAAACTCACACTCCAGTGATGTGACTCTTCCATGGCCCAAACATTCTGTGACCCTTTCATGATCTTAATCATCTATGAACCAGTTCTGCGATGAGAATTCTATGACCCAACACTTCTATAAACATTCCGTGACTGCATTCCTCTGTTACTTCTCTATGATCAAACTCTTCAATCACCTGACTCTCCTCACACCCAAGTTTTCTATGACTCTTCTAAGACCTAACACTTCTATGACCCTTTGCTTCCATGACCAAAATCCTCCGCAATGCATGGAGCTATGTGAGAGCCTTGGCATCTCCCATAACTCTACAGGTCTGTATCTGGAATTACATGGAGTAATTGTTCCCAGTTTGATTCAACAATGTGAGAATGTTCGTGGCACCAGTGTCATTGCAGTCAAAACCAGATCTACCTGCCCAGGGCCTGGAGGTCAGGGCTTGGCCTTTCTGCTTCACGAAGATAACCCAGGCTTTTCTCAGCATCACAGCTGCCTGCACTGCACCTTTTTCCTCCTGCAATCATGGCCTCCAGTTCTGGGTTCTAACAAGTCCCTGGGGAACATTGTTTAGAAACCATTCTCACTGAGACCAATTAATACTTCATGGTACTCTAAGATCTGCTTTGGACTTCTTTAGAGCTTTGCACCACCTTCTCAAAGAAGCTGAGGTGTAAGGACGCATCAGCAAGTCCACCCTGGGTCTCATTAAAGCACAGAAAACCTTAATGAGCTCTTTGTCTTCCTGTTGTTTTCTTTAGGTCGTCAAGGCTTGCACTGCTCCTTGGAGTCATTTCCCAGTGTGCTTAAAGAGGAAGACTTCAAAGTGCACCTAAGAAAATTATGTTTTATCTTAAAGTTTATATTTCCATATTTTCAGAATCATGGAATGGTTTGGGTTGGAAGGGACCTTGAAGTCCATCCAGTTCCGACCCATGGGCAGGACACCTCCCGCTAGACCAAGATGCTCAAGGCCCCATCCAGCCTGACCTTGGACACATCCAGAAAGGGGACATCCACAGCTTCCCTGGGCAACCTGAGCCATTAACTCGCTACCTTCTTTGTGAATGATTTCTTCCTAATGTCTAATATAAACCTTCTCCCTTCCATTTTAAAGCTATTCCCTCCCATTCCATGACCTTGGATAGAGACCCTCACTTACTTTCTTGTCATCATTAGCACTAAATTTTCAGAGGGCAGACTTTGAACTGTTTAGAAGGCTGGTTGGCAAAGTCTCCTGGGAGACAGCACTTGAGGGCAAGGGAGCCCATGAGGGCTGGGAGTTCCTCAAAAAGGAGATACTGGCAGCTCAGGAGAAAGCCATCCCCGTGTTCTGGAAAAAAGGCCGGCAGGGGAAAAAAACAGCTTGGTTGAGTAGGGAAATCTTGGGTCAAATTAGAAAAAAAAGGAAGATTTATAGGCTCTGGAAGGGGGGACAGGCCTCTTGGAGGGACTACAGGAGGGAAGTGAGGCTATGTAGAGAAAAAATCAGAGGGGCTAAGGCTGAGCTAGAGATCAGATTAGCTAAGTCTGCAAAAGACAATAAAAAATCTTTTTATAAGTATATAAACAGTAAAAGGAGGACAAGGGAGACCATACAGTCCCTTTTGGACTCAGAGGGAACAGCAGTGACAGGGGACGAGGAGAAGGCTGAGGTACTCAATGCCTTCTTTACCTCAGTCTTTAATTGTAAAGAAAGCTGTTCCCTCTGTGTAGATACCCGGGAAACAGAGGAGCAATACGAGGCTCCCATAATCCAAGAGGAGGTGGTCAGAGCCCTGCTTGACCAACTGGACACCCACAAGTCTATGGGGCCAGATGGGATACATCCTAGGGTTTTGAGGGAGCTGGCGGATGTATTGGCCAAACCCCTTTCCATCATCTTCCAGCAGTCCTGGAAGACTGGGGAGGTACCTCTGGACTGGAGACTGGCTGATGTAGTTCCCATTTACAAGAAGGGTCACAGGGAGGATCCGGGGAACTCCAGGCCAGTCAGTCTGACCTCGGTGCCAGGGAAAGTCATGGAACAGGTGATCTTGAGTGCTATCATGAAGCACTTACAAGAGAACCGGGTGATCAGGCCCAGTCAACATGGGTTTACCAGAGGCAGGTCCTGCCAAACCAACCTGATCGCCTTCTATGACAAAGTCACTCGGCTGCTGGATGAGGGAAAGGCTGTGGATGTGGTCTTTCTGGACTTCAGAAAAGCCTTTGACACAGTTTCTCACAGCATTCTGCTACGGAAACTGTCAGCCTCTGGCCTGGACAGACGCACACTCTCCTGGGTAGAAAACTGACTGGATGGCCGGGCCCAGAGAGTGGTGGGAAATGGTGTTAAGTCCAGCTGGAGGCCAGTGACAAGTTGTGTCCCCCAGGGCTCAGTGCTAGGTCCAGTCCTGTTCAATGTCTTCATCAATGACCTGGATGAGGGCATTGAGGGTACCCTTAGCAAGTTTGCTGATGACACAAAGCTGGGTGCAAGTGTCGATCTGCTGGAGGGTAGGGAGGGTCTGCAAAGGGATCTAAGCAGGCTGGACTACTGGGCAGTGTCCAACGGCATGAGGTTTAACATGGTCAAATGCCGGGTCCTGCACTTGGGGAGGACCCAACACACAACAACCCTATGCAGAACTACAGACTGGGAGAAGCCTGGCTGGAAAACTGCCAGGAGGAGAGGGACCTGGGGGTGTTGGTCGACAGCCGACTGAACATGAGCCAGCAGTGTGCTCAGGTGGCCAAGAAGGCCAATGGCATCTTGGCTTGTATCAGAAACGGTGTGACCAGCAGGTCCAGGGAGGATATTCTCCCTCTGTATTCAGCACTGGTGAGGCCACTCCTTGAATATTGTGTCCAGTTCTGGACCCCTTACCACAAGAAGGATGTTGAGGCTCTGGAGCAAGTCCAGAGAAGAGCAACGAGGCTGGTGAAGGGGCTGGAGAACAGACCCTATGAGGAGCGACTGAGAGAGCTGGGGTTGTTTATCCTGGAGAAGAGGAGGCTGAGAGGAGACCTCATTACTCTCTCCAACTACCTGAAAGGTGGTTGTGGAGAGGAGGGAGCTGGCCTCTTCTCCCAAGTGACAGGGGACAGGACGAGAGGGAATGGCCTCAAGCTCCACCAGGGTAGATTTAGGCTGGAGATTAGGAGGAGGTTTTTCACACAGAGGGTCATTGGGCATTGGAATGGGCTGCCCAGGGAGGTGGTTGATTCCCCTTCCCTGGAGGTGTTTAAGGCACGGGTGGATGAGGTCTTGAGGGACTTGATTTAGTGTTAGATAGGAATGGTTGGACTAGAAAATCTGATGGGTCCCTTCCAACCTGGTTGTTCTGCGATTCTGTGATCATATTCAGGTACTGGAAGGCCACTACAATGTCTCCTCTAAGCCTTCTCTTCTCCAAGCTGAGGATTTTCCAGGAGACAATCAATATTCCTCTGGAAATTCTCATTTGAAATGGCCTCCACCCAGGTCCATCTCCTCAGGTCATTCCTAGGCTGGCAAGGTTCCTGCCCATGCTGCTCTGTGTAAAGATTTTTTGACTTGTCATCTGAGCTGAGAATAGTATAATAGGTGAAAGAGTATAGATAAAAACTAATGGAAAACAAAACCAAAGCACTTGCAGCCTCCCTCATTAGGCTCAAACCCCACCAGTCTACCACCACCCATCATCTTGAGTGATAAATCTCTACTTATTTGTTCTTCTGCCATGGCTTTTATCAATTATTATGGCATCTATGCTATGGGATCTCCCTCTGCTCAGCTGCGGTGAGCTCTCCTGCCTGTGTCCCCCTGACAACTTCTTGCCACCCCCAACCCCTCACTGGGAGGAGCAGGGGGAGCAACTCTTGACGCTGGGCAAAGGAGGCAATTGCTACCCTCACTCTTCTGGCACCACAACGATGCCACAGGACCCAGTGAGGCTCACATTTCAGAAGGAAAGTGGAGAAAGTGGAGGGGCCCTGGAGGAGGTCTGCTAGGATGGCTTTAGGGTCCTCGCCATGAGCTGTGACCTCCCTGCCTGCAGTAGCATGGGAGGGCTGTGGAGAGCCCAGAGCTTGGGAATCGGGGGAGAAATCACCCTTTTGGGTTCCTAAGCTTCAATTTTAGGATATAAACCCTCATTTGTTTTCCCAAGCCTCCCTTTTTGACCTTCATACCTCATTTTAAGGCCAAAAGCACCATTTCTAACTCCCAAAGTCTGATTTTTTTTGATGTCCACAGCCTCAATTTCAGAGACAAAAGCCTCTAAAAGGGTTCAAATCTATTATTCAATCCTCAAAGCCTCATTTTATTTTCAAGTCCACGATTGTGAAGGCTCAAATCATCATTTTGAGCCTCTCTACTCCCATTTTTAGGACATAGAACCACAGCATCATTTTAGGGCATAAAGACTTTTGTCATGGCTCCAAGCCTCAGTTTCCATTTCAAAGCACCATTTGTAGGAGCCAAACCCTTCTTTTGAGGCTCCAGACTCTCATGGAAAGGTTGGAACCTCCTCTTTTACAGATGAACCCTCAAATGGAGCACCCAAAGACCTGCATTTGGGACCAGAGCTTCATTTCTTGGGGTCACAGAGGTTGCCCTTCCTTGCACTGTCAAAAGACTCGTATGTAGCACCTCACCCATCCCTTTAGTTGCCAAAGTCTCATGTTTTGGAATGAAATCATCAATTGTAGGATTCTAACCTGTGTTTTAGGACCCATAGGTTTTCAGTATCCACATTTACAATTTAAGAGTCTAATAACTCATTTTAAGAAGCTTTATTTTTAAAGACCAAAGTCTGATTTTTAATTTCCAGTACCACAGTTTTAGAGGCCAACCCATATTTATATGTTCAGATATGTTCATTTTTATCTTCTGAAGCCTCTTTCAAAAAGCAAAGCCTCATATTTAGAACTATCCACAATTTTGACAGCTCAAATACCTCATTCAATGCCTCTGAGGGTGTTGCTGCCCCTGGCAGTGGGGGTGTGACATGCTGCAGAGGGTGTGAGGGGCAGAGCCCAACCCTGCAGGTGCAGGAGAGAGGAGGCCGGAGGGTGCCCTTGGTGACAGGGACAGACTGGGAAGGTGCCCAGGGCACTGGTCTCTCCCTTTGCCGGCTCCAGCACTGGTCAATCCCCACAATCAATGGGTGAGCTTTGCTGTCTGGTGTCCAATGATAGGAAATGGAGATGGGCTGAGGCTGCATCAGGGAAAGATCTCATTGGACATTAGGGAATGGTTCTTCACTGAGAGGGTGGTCGGTCACTAGAAAATGCTCCCCAGGGAAGTGGTCAGGGCACCAAGATTTCCAGAGTTCAAGGAGCACCAAGATTTTCAGAATTCAAGGAGCATCTGGATTGCGCTCTTAGTTTGGTTTAGGTAGTCTAATGAGGAGCAAGGAGTGGGTCAAGAACAGTCCAAGAATGGAGTTTCTCTCTGAGAAATTTATGGAGAAATTTGGTATATGAGGGGATCCAAGGTCAACTTCTGGATAGACTGCAAATCTCGGACCTGTTCTGGGAGGGATCCAAACACTTTCTCTGTCATATAGAGATGTATTTTTCACTGATATAGACAACTTGACAGGGAGAGACATGTGACAGGGGTTGGGGAGGTTTGGAGCAAGGTTGTCCATGTAGTGATGGACCTCAAGGCCATTGTTTTCCCTACATGTCCACACAACCTTAGGAGACACCCTGCATCCATAGCAATTGTAGAATTCTACTGTCACTTCTTCAAAGTGCTATCCCCGTACTGACCCCTGTACACACACTCTTGGAACTCCCTTAGTGTATGAATGTTTAGAACTGGATGGAAATGATGGAAGAGACACGGCTCTGTCAGTCTTCTCTGACAGCTGCAGTCCCAGGCAAACAACTCAGACACTCCAGGGCCTCTAGAGGTTTGCACTGGATGCCGATGGTCAGGGCATGGAGCTCAATCTGAAAACATACAAATTGCTCTCAATGCCTAAACAGACATTTCAAACCACTCTTTTTCATCAGCTTAAATGATTCCAAACTTCCAACAAAAGTTCCATGGAATTTCTATGTTGCCAAAATATGAATTTTCAGAATGTGTATGATTTGTGGGAGAAGCAGCATTGCCCTTGCCCTGTGCTTGCAGTGGCATATTTCTATCTGATGCACTGTACATTTCATCTCCCTCTCCTTCAAGGGGTTTCCACATGCAATTCTTCTAATTCTTGTTCTTCCTCTTCTTTAAGATATGTCCAATGACTTCCATTTCCAAGGACCCCAGAACCTCTCTGTTCTGGCACATACATCAAGTAAGGCTGATGCAGCAGGCAGGAACACTTTCAATGATCCTGCCCAAGGGAGCTGAGATCAATCTCTGGGCCAGTGAGGTTTGTTCCTGGAGTCACACACAGAAATGTGCAGGTTTTGTCAGGAGTCCACATCTGAGCTGGCCTCATGGACTCCTTGTGCACTCAGGGATGTTCTGAGACAGAGTCAGGCCCTTGTACAGGGGGAGATAAATGTCATAGTCTCTCTCTAACTCCCTTGTTGCCATGTCCAGAGACTGGGAGGTGTCTCAACCCTGCAGTGTGTTGCCCTGCTCTTCAGTCATCCAAGATGCCCACAGCATGAGGAATTGACACAGGGGCTTTGGTTGAAGGAAGCAAATCCCAGAGGTGCATTCAGGTCCTAACTCTTGGGGTGTTGTTCTCAACTGGAAGTGACCTTGAGACACTTTCTTCATGGAGACTCAAGGAAGGGCTGTTTGTGTTTATTTGGGTTCCTCTCACCTCATGTACATGATATACGTGCTCCCATCTCATCTGCATGGTAATAATATAGACATTGACCTCCTCATTCTGTGTCCATCCAGGGAAAGACAAAGAAACTCCCTAAGCTTGGGTGAGAGGGCAGTACTGGGAATGGTGGTTTTGAGGGGCTACTCCAGGACAATTGCCCTGGGGCAGGGGTCCAAAGGACATGGGAACAGACCAGCCCCTGCTCTGCTGGTTCTTAAGGTCTCTCACAGGAGGTTTGGCTGTGAATGGACACTGCAGCCTTCCCAAAGCCATCACATCCCCATCTCTGTATTTCTCCACTGCTGTTTTAATCTGTGGCTCTTGTTGTAGGCATGTCTTTGAAGGAAACCTTGATAAAAGCCATAAACCTTTAGGCCCTGACCCAAGGAAATCACCTTGCTCTGTGGAAAGGCTGTTGTGGAGGCAGCTCTGTCCCACAAGTGCCCAGTGCCTGTCCCTGCCTGTGGGCACAGCACTGCCACACAGCACGGCTGTGACCAAGCTCAGAGCTCTCAGGACTTACAGCAAGGATTGGGGTTAGGGGGAGAGTCTGGGAGTGGAGAGAGAACAGCTCTGGGAGACCAAGTGCTGGTGCCTGACAGGGCTGCCATGCTGGGACTCTTTTCCCCTTCACCCATGCCAAGAGGAACTGCCTCTGCTGCTCCAAAAAACCTTGGAGGAAAGATATCAGGAAACAAAGGTCATTTATTTTATTTCAACACGAAGAGAGGACAGCTCCTCATTTACACAGTGAATCAGCTAGAGACGAGATGAAAACTGTGAATCAAAAACTATGTTGATTATCACAACAGAAAAACAGACATCACCACCAAAAAATCAGAGAAGACAGTCTGGGCCTGCCATGAGTTGCATGATAACAGCTGTGCAGAAGGTGATAAGCAGTTCATAAATTCAGAGAATCATCCAGTTATCAGTTTCCACACTGCATCCTTGAGCTGCTGGTTTCTCAAACTGTAGATGAGAGGGTTCAGTGCTGGAGGTACCACTGAGTAAAGAACTGACACCAACAGATCCAGGGATGGAGAGGAGACAGTGGGAGGCTTCAGGTTAGCAAAAAAGCTGGTACTGACAAACAGGGAGACCATGGCCGGGTGAGGGAGACATGTGGAAAAGGCTTTGTGCCGTCCCTGCTCAGAGGGGATCTTCAGCACAGCCCTGAAGATGTGCACATAGGACACCACAATGAAAACAGAATCACAGAATCACAGAATCACAGAACAACCAGGTTGGAAGGGACCCATCAGATCTTCTAGTCCATCCATTCCTATCTAACACTAAACCAAGTCCCTCAAGACCTCATCCACCCGTGTCTTAAACACCTCCAGGGAAGGTGAATCAACCACCTCCCTGGGCAGCCCATTCCAATGCCCAATGACCCTCTGTGTGAAAAACCTCCTCCTAATCTCCAGCCTAAACCTACCCTGGCGGAGCTTGAGGCCATTCCCTCTCGTCCTGTCCCCTGTCACTTGGGAGAAGAGCCCAGCTCCCTCCTCTCTACAACCTCCTCTCAGGTACTTGTAGAGAGTAATGAGGTCTCCTCTCAGCCTCCTCTTCTCCAGGCTAAACAACCCCAGCTCTCTCAGTCGCTCCTCATAGGGTCTGTTCTCCAGCCCCTTCACCAGCCTCGTTGCTCTTCTCTGGACTTGCTCCAGAGCCTCAACATCCTTCTTGTGGTGAGGGGTCCAGAACTGTACACAATATTCAAGGAGCGGCCTCACCAGTGCTGAGTACAGAGGGAGAATATCCTCCCTGGACCTGCTGGTCACACCGTTTCTGATCCAAGCCAGGATGCCATTGGCCTTCTTGGCCACCTGTGCACACTGCTGGCTCATGTTCAGTCGGCTGTCGACCAACACCCCCAGGTCCCTCTCCTCCTGGCACTTTCCAGCCAGGTTTCTCCCAGTCTGTAGCTCTGCATAGGGTTGTTGTGCCCCAAGTGCAGGACCCGGCATTTGGCCGTGTTAAACCTCATGCCGTTGGACACTGCCCAGCGCTCCAGCCTGTTTAGATCCCTTTGCAAAGCCTCCCTACCCTCCAGCAGATCCACACTTGCACACAGCTTTGTGTCATCTGCAAACTTGCTAAGGGTACCCTCAATGCCCTCATCCAGGTCGTTGATGAAGACATTGAACAGGACTGGACCTAGCACTGAGCCCTGGGGGACACCACTTGTCACTGGTCTCCAGCTGGACTTAACACCATTTCCCACCACTCTCTGGGCCTGGTCATCCAGCCAGTTTTCTACCCAGGAGACAATGAAAACAAAACAGCCAAATGCTAAACAGACACAAACACCAAGAAGCCAAACCTCCCTGAGGTAGGAGTGAGCACAGGAGAGCTTGAGGATCTGTGGGATTTCATAGAAGAACTGTTCCACAGCATTGTCCTGGCACAGGGGCAGGGAAAATGTATTGGCTGTGTGCAGCAGAGCATTGAGAAATCCAGTGCCCCAGGCAGCTGCTGCCATGTGGACACAAGCTCTGGTGCCCAGGAGGGTCCCGTAGTGCAGGGGTTTGCAGATGGCAACGTAGCGGTCATAGGACAAGATAATAAGAAGAGAATATTCTGCTGAAAAGAAAAAGGCAAACAGAAAGACTTGAGAAGCACATCCTGAGAAGGAAATGGCTCTGGTGTTCCAGAGGGAATTTGCCATGGATTTGGGGACAGTGGTAGAGATGCAGCTGAGGTCTAGCAGGGAGAGGTTGAGGAAGAAGAAGTACATGAGGGTGTGGAGGTCGTGGCCACAGGTGATGGTGATGATGATGAGGCCGTTGCCCAGGAGGGCAGCCAGGTAGATGCCCAGGAAGAGGTAGAAGTGCAACAGCTGCAGCTCCCGTGTGTCTGTGAATTCCAGGAGGAGGAACTGGATAATGGAGCTGCTGTTGGACATCTGCTGCCTCTGGATGTGAAACAATGAACACAAAGAGAAAGACAGTGAAGAGTTAGGGAAGATTTATCCAGGGAAAATCAAAGCTATTTCCCATTCTCCCTCCACCTGCACACACATATACTGTCCCTTTTCTCCCAGCCCTTCCTTCAGCTTCATGCCTTGATCCCTGCTTGGTGCCAGCTGAATATGCTGGGAGGAGAAGGGACTCTGCTCACTGGCTGTGAGGAGTCAGGCCTGCTCTGCAGCAGTGGGTCATGGGGATGGCGGGGACAGGGTCACTGCCGGGGTTCAGCTTTGGAGCATGTCGGACTGCTCCTTGTGCAGAAGGGCCTGTCTGCTTTTTCACAGCCAGGGAGGACAAACTGAGAGGGCAGAGAGAAGAATGAAAATACTTTTTGCATCTCCTGCTCCCACCCTGGATGGTGTTCTTGGGTGTCCGAAACCCTCAGCATCTCTGCAGTACTCAGGAACAGCAGAGGGAGTCCTGCTAGGTGGAGAGTGCAGAGGGAGGGGAGCTGCCCTGTCCCTCACCCTTGTTCCTAGCTTCCCAGGGCTTTCACCTTTCTGAGACGGAGGGGTATAGCGATTAAAGCACGGACCTTGTTGATAGGGGTGACAATTGAGATCAACTTTATTTAGAGAATGCAAACCTCTGTGTCCAGTAACATCTATCCCAGTCAATTTCCATCTGTGAGAATCCCTCAGTGCAGCGACAGAGTGCAACCCCCTGTTTTCCACAGATGTGCCCCTTATCTTCATGTTTTCTGCCTAGTGCATTCCTTTCCTATTTAACCACGGGTCTTAATAAAGATTCCACGGTCTCAACAAGCTAGTGAGCATGAGAACATTGGCTGTTTGCTCCCTGCTTGCTGTTAATATTGCAGGTACACCAAGGCATCCATTGCTTGCCCCAGCATGCAGGCAGTACTCGAATCTTTATGCCCACAGAGGGGGATCGCACTCCTGTGTCACCCTGTAAAGCCACTAGGCCCTTCTGAGAGCAGAGAGATGCACCTCACACCACTTAGTGGCTCACCCTTGCCTAAGGTTTCTGCACCCCACTTTCCACACAGGACACACATGGCTTATTTCACAAACCCAAGAACATTTTCTCTCTCAAAGCATCTCTGCACTTCTCCCTGGGGCTCTCATGTAACACAAAGATGGGATAGAACAGGTTTGCATCCTAGAGCAAAGCTCCCAACTTGGAAGGAAACTCCAAGGAGAGTCAACTGTCATCATGATGGCATTTGATGAAGGGAGATTCAGCTCCTTCTCCAGTCCCACTGACTGCATTGCCCACAGCCCCACAGCTTACAGGAAACCTGGGACATGGGTTCCCATGGACTCAACAGCAGGAAAGGAGCCACCAGGTCAGTGGGTGACTCTGCAGCTGGAACTCCCATCCTCAGAGAGCCTGGCAGTGAGAACATGAGAGCAACAGCAAGAACAGCAACAGAAGGGAAACAGGGAGGAACAGAGTGAGGGTCTGGCTGCGAGAGGACAGGGTCGAGGTAGCCAGACATTCAGACAGTGTTCCCCTTGCCCAGCTGTGCTCACCCCCTCCCAGACACCAACCTTGCTGGGCAGTTGCTCTCAGCCCCTGGGCTCTGGAGAGGGCACTGGAGCTGTGGCTGCAGAGGAGAGGGCTCAGCCTTGGAGCTCAGAGACCTGAGGGCAGAGACTTTGCTGTGTGGGAGAGGAGGTAAGGAGGCTTGCTTAGGGGAAGGGGCTGCACTGCAGGGGATCACACAGAACTCTCTGAATTCTCCCTCCCACTACATCTCTGTTTTGTGTTTCCTTTCATTCCTTTATCTGTTCTGTCTTGAGAATTCGCTTTCTGAAGGTTTCTCACTTTCCCCTGTCTCTTCCCTGCTCACAGACCCCATCTCAGACTCTGGGCACACCCCTACACAAACCTGCCCATTTATAGGGCACTGCCTGGGTGCAGGATCCTGTGCAGAGGTTCCAAAAGGCAGAGGAACCTGGTGGTTCCAGCAGAGGTGATGCTGGTGCATAGGCAGAGGAGTGGCTGAAGGCACTTCAGGAGGCCATTAGCAGAGTTACTGACCACTCAAGGACACAACTCTGGAGTTCAAGGACTTGTTCAAACTTGGAAAGTGCATTTCTGTTTCTCTTTCCCTCACCCTCCTCCTGTCTCTGCCCTCAGAGGAGAGAACTGAAAACACAGACTCAGGATATCTCGTTCTCTTCCCCTCAAAGTGTCCCCTTGGAAGTTTCCTGGTGCTGAACTGGAGCTGCAAGCAGCCCTCACACAGAGAGAACCTCTTGAAAGCAGAAGAATCCTTCCCTGCACTGTCAGGAGTAGCTCCTTCCACCCACAGTTCCATGGGGATATTCCCGGGAAGCTGAGTGTTTATCCTCGCAGGCAATAGAGTACCTGCCCTACACCCAGAGCTTGGGGTGCAGGGACCCAGCTCTCAAGGATAGTCTGGAGCACCCCTGGTTGCATCCCCTGGCTTCACAGACCTTCCAAACTGCCTCACAAGAGCCCCCTCCTCACAAATCCCATGAGATGCGGACTGTGCCACCTTGAGGAGATGTCACCAGCAACTACACTTGCTTTGTCCTGCACTCAGACTTACTCTGTCCAGGATTGTGAAGATTTCTCCTCCAGTCAGCTCTCAGTCATCCTTCTGACCACCTTTAAGCTCTCTCTGCCTTGATTGTCTCTCTGAGACAATCCAAACCCTGGATGTTCCCTTCTTGCTGTCTTTGCAGAGGAGCTGCTCCTGGCCAGAGCTCACTCTTTGTAGCTCTTTCCAGTTGCCATGAGCTCCCTGAGTCCCAGGAGCCCAGCCCAGCTCAGCAGCAGGGGAGCAGCCCAGGGCATTTTAATGACCCCTCTGGTGGGTTGGATGCTGTGTTCATGAATCTCACACCCTGAGAGGAAGTGGAACAAACTTCTCAAGAAGTCAAACTTAAATTCAAGCTCCAAATTTTTTTGTGGTTTGATGGCTCTCACTGAGGGCACTGCTGAGAAAGCATCTCCAGGGTCCAGTTAGAGCAGAAAACTGAAGGCAGTGATGTAAATTTTACAAATGCAAGGTGTCTCTGATGCTGAGTCAATCTGCATGTGTTTCATGAATGCAAAGGGTCAAGCAATGACCCTATACACAAATGGCCAAGCCCTGGGGAAGGAGATCCTGTCCCTCACTCATTCCTCAGGGCTCTTCCTGGTCGGTGGGACGGGAGGATGTGCAATGCCAAGGGCTGGACTATAGAAAACCGCCTTCCAGGCTTCTGGGTGGGGATGAGGAGGCCATGAGACCCTGGTGCTGTAAGGATAAAGTGCTTCCTTACTCGCATCAGTCTCAGAGAAAACAGCCATAGTCAAGGAGAGGAATACTTTGGATCTGTTGTGGCTTTCACCCTCCAAAAAGATGATTGAAAAATGAAAATGATCTAAATCTCTGCTTGGAGTACAAAGCTATTCAGTTTCTTATCAAAAAGAGGTGAATTTTTGGAGGCAAAAGTCTGAGAAAGACATAACATTGGATAAATATTTCAGTGCTGGTTTGTGAAGAATAGATTATATATTTCTGGAAAGAAAGGAGTCTGATTAACTGCATTCTTGATGGACGAGGCATTAAATATTGGGGAAAAAAAAAAGGTTCTGTTAGGGGCCAGAACTGAACACAGGATTCAAGGAGTGGTCTCACCAGTGCTGAGTACAGAGGGAGAAAAAACTTCCTGGACCTGCTGGCCACACCATTTCTGATGCAAGCCAAGATGCCATTGGCCTTTTTGGCCACCTGGGCCACTGTTGGCTCATGTTCAGTCAGCTGTCAACCAACACCCCCAGGTCCTTCTCCAGGCAGTTTCCAGCCAGACTTCTCCTACTCTGGAGCTGCTCAGGGTTGTTGTGCCCCAAGTGCAGGACCCGGCATTTGGTCGTGTTAAACCTCATGCCGTTGGTCTCAGCCCAGTGATCATTTTGAAGCCTTCTGACCCTCCAGCAGATCAACACTTCCACCCAGCTTAGTGTCATTTGCAGTCTTGCTCAGGGTACATTTGATGCCTTCAAGACATTGAAAAAGTCTGTACCCAGCACTCAGCCCTGGGGAACCCTACTGCAACTGGCCTCCAGCTGGACTTAACACCATTTCCCACCACTCTCTGGGTCCTCCATCCAACCAGTTTTCCACCCAGGAGAGTGTGCACCTGTCCAGGCCAGAGGCTGATGCTCTTTTATGTCTTGAACCTTCTGTGTCCGGAGACTTCTATGTTCCTTTTCTTAACTGACGGTTCTGTGAGCAACACTTCTATTACCCAATATTGCTCTGATCCAACTCCTCTAGGAAACTTCAATAACCCAATACTTCTATAACAAGACCCAAGCCTTTTATTTCCAAACTCTTCTCTGAGCCTTTTATGACTCTTTATGACCACTCTCCTCTTTCACTCTTCTATAACCCCTCTCTTCAGTGACTCACCTCCTGTATGACCTGAATAATTAATGACCCAACTCTCCTACGACCCAATAATTCTATGACCTGAGTCTTCTAAGACCTCTTGATGACTCAGTTCTTACTTTTCCTGACTAAACGCTCGTGCTTTTATGATTCGACACTTCCATTACACATATGTTTTATGACCTCTCTATGACCAAAATCTTTTATGACTGAGAATTCTATGATTCCACACTTCTATCAACTTTTTATGTCTGAATTTTTCTGCTACTCCTCCTCTATGATCTGACTTATCTATAACCCTATTCTTCTTTGACCTCTCTCTTAAGTGATCAGACTCCACTGTGGCTTGAGGTGACCGTGACCTCCTAGGACTTGACTGTTCTCTGACTCTTCTATGACATGACTTTCTATGACTCAAGTCTTCTATGACTCTTCTGTGACATAAATCTTCTATGTCCTGATGCTACTATAATCTCAGTCTTCTAAAACCGAAACTTTCTATTACCCAACAGTTCTATGAACAAAACCTACTATTAAGTGACCCTTCTATGACCTGAATCTTGTATGACCTGACTCTTACATGAGCCGTTAGCTGCCTCTTTTCTTACTTGACATTTCTATGACCCAAAAATTCTATGATCCTTCTATGACCTAGTGCTTCTGTTACCTGACACTTCAATGACACTATTTCTATGACCCTATTTTTCTGTGAACCTTCTATGACTCATCTCTTCTATGAACCAACTCTTCTACCACTCCAGTCTTCTATAACTCCTACATGACCCAACTTGTCTAGAGTCCGAGCCTTATATGAATCAAGCCTTCTATGACCCAATTCTTCTATCATCCTTCTATGTCTTTCTATGACATGACTCCTCTATGACCAGAATAATCTATGGTCCAAACTTTTTATGTCCTGACACTTCTATGACTTGAATCTTTGACGATCCTTCTATGACCAAACTCTTCTATTATCTGAATAAACTTCAATGTTTCTATGACTCAGGTCTTCTATTTCCCAAAAGTTCTGTGACCTGAGGCTTCTATGAACCTTCTAGGACTGTAAACTTCTAGTACTCCTCTAAGACCTGACACATCTATAACTCAACTCTTCTGTGACCCATCTCTTATATGACCAGGCCCTTCCATAATCTGAACTTTCTATGACATAACACTTCCTTCTATGACCTGACTGTTCTATGACATTACATTCCATGACCAGATTGTTCCAAGACCTGATGGTTCTATGACTCTTCTATGACCCAACCCTTCTCTGTACCAACCCTTTTGTGACCCTTCTATGACCACATTCTTCTAAAACCTGGATGAACTATCACTTCTATGACCTGACTCTTCCATACCTTGACTATTCTATGACCTGAATCATCTATGACCAAAATCTTCTTTGAGACTTCTATGACCCAACACGTCTATAAACCTCTATAAACCTGAAACCTCTTTAAACCTCAACACGTCTATAAACCTGGACTGAACTCCACTACTACCACTCCATGTTCCAACTCTACTATCACCTGTGATACAACTCTTTACAACTCCATGGAGCTGCGTGAGAGCCTTGGCATCTCACTTAACTCTACCGGCCTGTATTTGGAATTACGTGGAATAATTTGATTTGGCCATGTGAGAATGTTCATGACACTAGTGTCATTGCAGGCAAAGCCAGATCTGCCTGTCCAGGGTCTAGGGGTCAGGACTTGGCCTTTCTGCTTCATGAAGAAAACCTAGGCTTTTCTCAGCATCACAGCTGCCTGCACAGCACTTTTGCCTGTCTGCAATCATGGCCTCCAGTTCTCAACTCTAACAGGTCCCTTGGGAGTCTGGATAGATCTCCACTGAGACATGAAGGTACTCTGAGTTCTGCTGTTGACTTCTTGAGTGTTTTCCTCAGCCTCCTCTCAGGAGCTGAGGTTCAAGGACTCATCAGCAAATCCACTCTGGGTCTCATTAAAGTACAGAAAGCCTTAAAGAGCTCTTTGTCCTTCTGACGTTTTCTTCAGGTCTTCAGCCTTGCATGGCTCTTTGAAGTTATTTCCTAGTGTGGTTGAAGAGGAAGATTTCCAAGTTCACCTATTGAAATTATGTTTTAATATTAAGTTTCAATTTCTTTACATTTCAGCTGAGAGAAGAGGTGATAGATATATTCTTCAATGGACATTAATGCCATGTGTCACCTCAGGAGGTCTGGTACATGAGCCAGTAGTGGCCCAGGTGGCCAAGAAGGCCAATGGCATCTTGACTTGGATCAGAAATGGTGTGACCAGCAGGTACAGGGAGGTTATTCTCCCTCTGGACTCTGCACTGGTGAGACTGCTCCTTGAATCCTGTGTTCAGTTCTGGGCCCCTCACCACAAGAGGGATGTTGAGGCTCTGGACTGTGTCCAGAGAAGAGCAACGAAGCTGGTGAAGGGGCTGGAGAACAGGTCTGATGAGGAATGACTGAGAGAGCTGGTGTTGTTCAGCCTGGAGAAGAGGAGGCTGAGGGGAGACCTCATTGCTCTCTCCAGTTACGTCAAGGGAGGTTGTGGAGAGGAGGGAGCTGGGCTCTTCTCTCAAGTGCCAGGGGACAGGACAAGAAGGAATGGCCTCAAACTCCACCTGGGAAGTTTCACGCTCAACATAAGGAAAAAATTCTTCACAGAAAGGGTAATTAGGCACTGGAACAGGCTGCCCAGGGAGATCTTGACTTGCCTTCCCTGGAGGTGTTTAAAGGTGCAGGTGGATGAGGTACTGAGGGGCATGGTTTAGAGATTGGTGGGAATGGTTGGACTCAATGATCTGATGGGTCTCTTCAAAGTGGTGATTCTATGATTCTATGGAGAAACATCCCTCGAGGTCTGACCCTGCATGGACAGCCTTGTTCCTCACCTCCCCAGACCCATCACTGCTCTCATTGCCCCCCTGGCACTAACATCCCTTTTCCTAAGTAACAGGAAACTTCCTGCCTGCCATGCTCAGCACAAACTGTCACTTATGAGCTTCCTTGGAGGTTCAGGCTGAGAGAGCAGTGGTGAAGGGGCCGTACTCTACCTGGGGCCATAGGACACGTGGGGGTTTGGTGAGGTTGTACAGGGGACTCCCCTGATCCTAGTGCAGCTGGATACCTGGATTCATGCCTAGAGGATGCAACTCTTACCCCTTTTTTTCAGTGATACACCCTTGGGAACCCCATTCCTGTGTCTTATCTGTGCCCTTCAGGGGAAACCTGATGGGTACTAGGACTGTCCTGGTGGGGACATAATGAATTGTCTAGGTGGTCACACTGAAGGTATAGTGGTCAAAGGATAACTATCCATGTGAAGACCAGTGATGAGTGGTGTTCTGCAGGGGTCGGTACTGGAAGTGGAGTTGTTTAACACCGTTGTCACAGACATGGACAGTGGGATTGAGGCTCTCTCAGCAAGTTTTCTGATGACACCAAGCTGTGTGTTCCAGTCCCCATGCTGGAGGGAAAGGATGCCATCCGGATGGAGTTGGACAGGCTGGAGAAGGGGGGCTCCGGGAACCTCATGAGGATCAAAAAGCTCTATCATCTGGGTCAGGAAAACCCCAAGCACAAATTCAGACTGGGCAGAAAATGGATTTGGACCGATTCTGAGGAGAAAGACTTGGGATGCTGGGGCTTGAGAAGCTCTATATGAGCCAGTAATGTGTGCTTGCAGCTCAGAAAGTCAAACTGTGTCCTGGGCTGCATCGAAAGCAGTGAAATCAACAGGGCAAGGGAGGGGATTTGGACCCCTTATCTGCTCTCTTGAGACCAGCCCTGGAGCCCTGCGTCCAGCTCTGGAGTCCTCAGCAAAGGAAGGACATGGACCTGTTGCAGTGAATCCACAGGAGGTCACAGAGCTGATCAGAAAGCTGGAGCACCTCAGATATGAGGACAAGCTTAGAGAGTTGGGATTGCTAAACCAGAGAAGTGAAGGCTGCAGGGAGATCTTAAAGCAGCTTCCAGTGCTGAAAGGGGCTCCAGAAATGCTGGAGAGGGGTTCCTGATCAGGGAGCTCAGGGAATGGTTTTATTCTGAAAAAGGGGAAATTGAGATGAGATTTTAGGAAGAAATGTTTCCTGTGAGAGTGGTGAGTCCCTGCCCAGGTTTCCCAGAGAAGTGTGTCCCATCTCTGGAGCTATTCAAAGCAAGGCTTGATGGGGCTTGGAGAGACCTGATCCGATGGGAGGTGACCCTATTCATGGAAGGGGGTTGGAACTGAATGGGTTTTGAGGTCCCTTCCTAACCAAATCATTTTAGAGCACCATGATAAGGTACACCAGGCTCACCAAGACCTTGTCCTGTTAAAAAAAAAAATCCAAAAACTTTAGGGCAGGAACATGCCTCTGGCTTCCACTGGTGCTTGTGATGATGCTGGTGGTTTAATAGATGGCAGGGCAGGAGCAGGGCCCTGGCTTGTGCTTCTGCTCTGGGATGTTCCTGGTGGTTGAGGAGGTCTCACACCAGGAGGAGGCTCCTGCCTTGCACAAGAACATGGCATGTCTCTGGTACCACCACACCCTGCAGGCTCACTCCAGGCTTTCGTATTCCACAGGGGCTTGTGATGTCACTGGTGTCTGATTATGTCACAGAGCAGTAGCAGTGTCCTTACATTTGATGGCCCTTGTGAGGTCAGAGGTGGCAGAGTGTGTGGAGTGATAGGAGCAGGAACCTTGCCTTTTGGGGTACTTTTTAGATATCTCATGGCTGAGAAGCTGTTTGTGTATGAACAGACACTGGGCTGGTGCATCTGCTCCTCATGTCACTTTGGCCTGAGCAGCTGTCTGGGTGGGACAAGTGACCTGGCTTGTGCAGATGTCTGTGAGATCACAATTTGCAAGGGAACAGAGAGGATGAGAGTGGGGCCAGGCTCGTGGAGCTTCTTGTGATATCCCTCATGTCTGAGTGAGGAACAAGGCTGGAGAGGGAATATTGCCTGAGATGGTGCTTGTGGTGTCACTGGGGGCTGTGTGAGTGATGGGGATGAGAAATCACTTGGCTTGTTGTGCTCATTTGTTTTGGGTAGAGTCAACCTTCTTCACCATGGCCAGAGTGGGGCTGAGGTTTGGATTTGTGCTGTTGATAACCCAGGAAGGTTTTTGTTATTGCTCAGCAGGGCTTACATAGCATCAAGATCTTTTCTGCTCCTCACATGGCTCCACCAAGGAGTAGACTCAGGGTGCACAAGAACCTGGGAGGGGACACTGCTGGAACAGCTGACCCTAACTGACCAAAGGGACTTTCTGTAATATAGGATGCAACACTCTTCAATTAAACTTGGTTTAAAAAGAAGAGCTTGAGGACATTCAAAATTATGTTGGTTTTTCTTTCTAAGAAACCGTTACTGTTGATGGAACCCTGCTGTCCTGGAGACAGCTGAACACACACCTTCCTGCCAACTAGACATAGTGAATGAATCCCTTGATTATCTTTCCTTGCAAGCACAGTCTTCCTTTAAAAATTTAAATATTTTTTTCCCAGTCCATGTGTTTTTTTCACCTCTCCCTTCCAATCCTCTCTCCCATTGCACTGTCAGGTAAAGAGTGACTGGTTGTGTGTTACTGAGATGTTACTGGAGTTAAACCATGACAGTACTTTCTGGTGCTCTACATGGAGCTGAAAGGGTTTAACATGAACCACCACAATGGTCAATAAATACAGATTGCAGGGTGGACACACAATGAGTAACATTTTAATTGCTATGAAGATGGGATTTTTTTTGCTTCTGAGGAACGTCCAGTTATCAGTTTCCACAAGGCATCCATGAGGTGCTGGTTCCTCAAGCTGTAGATGAGGGGGTTCAGTGCTGGACTCAACACTGAGTACAGAAATGACACCACAAAGTTCAGAAATGGAGAAGAGTTGGAGAGGGGCTTCAGATAGGCAATCATGCCAGTGCTAATAAACAGGGAGAACACAGCCAGGTGAGGGAGGCATGTGGAAAAGGCTTTGTGCCTTCCCTGCTCAGAGGGGATCTTCAGCACAGCCCTGAAGATCTGCACATAGGACATCACAATGAAAACAAAACAGATAGATCCTAAATAGGCACTAACACAAATAAGCCAAACCTCCCTGAGGTAGAATTGTGAGCAGGAGAGCTTGAGGATGTGAGGGATTTCACAGAAGAACTGTTCCACGGCATTGCCCTGGCAGAGGGGCAGGGAAAATGTATTGGCTGTGTGCAGCAGAGCATTGAGAAACCCAGTGCTCCAGGCAGCTGCAGCCATGTGGACACAAGCTCTGGTGCCCAGGAGGGTCCCATAGTGCAGGGGTTTGCAGATGGCAACATAGCGATCATAGGACATGACCGTTAGAAGAGAATACTCTGTTGAAACGAAAAAGAGAAATATGAAGACCTGAGCAACACATCCCAAGTAGGAGATGTCTCTGGTGTCCCAAAGGGAATTGGCCATGGATTTGGGGACAGTAGTGGAGATGGAGCCCAGGTCGAGGAGGGAAAGATTGAGGAGGAAGAAGTACATGGGGGTGTGGAGATGCTGGTTGCAGGCAATGGTGGTGACGATGAGGCCATTTCCCAGGAGGGCAGACAGGTAGATGCCCAGGAATATCCAGAATTGCAAGAGCTGCATCTCCCATGTGTCTGTGAATGCCAGGAGGAGGAACTGTGTGATGGAGCTGCTGTTGGACATCTGCTTCCTCTAGGTGCAGGATGCTGTCAGAAGGGTAAGGACAGTGGCAGTTTAGAGGAGAATTTTCTAAGCAAAATCAGAGCCATTTCCCATTGCCCCTCTCTCTGCTCCACACACCCTGTCCTTTTTCTCCCAGCCCTTCCTTTAGCTCCATGCCTGGAGCCCTGTTTGGTGCTGGCTGAATGTGCCGGGAGGAGCAGGGCCTCTGCCTGCTGGCTGTGAGGAGTCAGCCATGCTCTCCAAGGGGGTCATGAGGGATGGTGGGGACAGGGGACGCTGCTGGGTTTCAGCTTTGTCCTGTGGAACAGCTCCTGGTCTTGTTCCCAGATGTCCTGGACTTGCACCTCTCTGAGATGGAGGGTTCAGATTCCTGTGGTACCCTGAAAACCCACCAGGCCCTGATTAGAGCAGAGGGACCCACCTCACACCACTGAATGTCTCACCCTTTTCTTAGGTCTCAGCACCCACTTTCAGCCCAGGGCACAAATAGCTCATTTCAAAATCCGAACAGCATTTTTCTCTCTTATATAATCTGTGAGCTTCTCCACAGGACTATAAGGTAACACAAAGATTGGATAGGACAGGTTAGCTTCCTGGATGGAAGCTCAGAGCTTGGAAGGACACCTCAAGAAGAGCCAAGAGTCCTCAATTACTAGAGACTGAGAAAGAGTCCTTTGATTACTAAAGATTCAGCTCCTTCCCCAGCCCCACTGACTCTCATTGCCCACAGCCTCATACCTCAGAGCAAAGCTGGGACACGGATTCCCCTGGACACAACAGAAGGAAAAGAGCCACTAGGTCAGAGGTTGACTCTGCAGCTGCAACTCTCACTCCCAGAGAGCCTGGCAAGGAGAAGTACATACCAAGAAGAACAGAGACAAGGGGAGAAACAGGTAGAAAGGGAGTGAGGGTCTGGCTGTGAGAGGCCAGGACAGCTGGGCATGCAGACAGCATTTCCACATCCCAGCTGTGCTCACCCCCTCCCAGACACCAAACATGCAGTTCAGCTCAGGAGTTTCAGTGATTTCTTCAAGCATAAGAGCCTCTTTTTCCCATTCTTCCCCCAAATTTTCCAAGAGTAGGAAAATGAAAACAAACGCAGGAAAGTTCCTCATTGGCAGCATAATCCTTGAATTGATTTTCAAATTGAAATTTCCTTTCAGAAATCTCCTGGGGTGACCTGGAGCCATGAGCAACCCTGACCCACACAAAACCCTGTAAACAGCCAAAGGTCTTCTGCCAGGAGATCTTTCTTCTCCTGTGACAGAGTCCCTGCTCTGGCACCAAGAACCTGGGGTGCAGGGACCCTGCTCCAAGGAGAGCCCAGGGCATCCCTGTCTGCAATCTCTGACTTTACAGCCTTTCCAAACTGCCCCTCAGGAGCCCCCTCCTCACAGATCCCATCAGCTGGGGCTTGGCCAGCTTTAGGAGATGCTGCCAGGATCTACGGCTGCATTGCCCTGCTCCCACAATTACCGTGTCCTGGACTGCAAAGATTTCTCCTCCAGTCAGATCTCAGTCATCCTTTTGACCACCTCTAAACTTGCTCTGCCTTGCTTATCTCTCCAAGAAGTGGGAGTTCCCTTCTTCCTGCTTGGCTTTGCAGAGAAGCTGCTCCTGGCCAGAGCTCCCTCTTTGTAGTGCTGCCAGGTTTCCAGGAGCTCCCTCAGTCCCAGGAGCCCAGTCCAGTTCAGCAGCAGTAGAGCAGCCCAGGGCATTTTAATGATGTCCATGAACATCAGCCCCTTAGAGGAAGTTGAACAAACTTCTCAAGAAGTAAAACTCAAATTAAAGCTACAAAGTTTCTTGTAGTGTTAATGGGTCCCACTGAGGGCACTGCTGAGAAAGCATCTCCAGGGCCCAGTTAGAGCAGAAAACTGGAGGCAGTGATGACAGGCTGGGAAAACCAAGGTAACTTGCAAGGTGTCTCTGGTGCTGAGTCAGCCTGGATGTGTTTCATTAATCCAGAAGTCCAAGCCCTGACCTCATTAACCAAATGGCCAGTCCTGACCCCCACCCAACAGGAAGGGAGGTCTTACCTCTCACCCATTCCTCAAGGCTTATCCTGGGACAGTGGGATGTGGAGATGGGTAAGGACAAGGGACGGAGCATAGTATGACACCTCCCAGGCTCCCAAGTATGGACAAGGAGGCAATGAGGCCCCAGGGCTGGAAGGATTTGTCATCTCCTCATAGGAATCACTGTCAGAGACAACCACCATCACCAAAGCCACAAAAAGGCGACTCTGTTAGGGAGCTTTCACCTTTTCCATCCACCTCTGTCCTCTCCGCCACCAACTGCCCCACAATGTTGTATCACCTATGCCTCTTGCCCTGCAGGCTGCAGCCATCTCCCCAGCTGCCTCACCTTGCTGTCACCTTCCTTTGCTGTTATGTCTCTGGCCTCCCTGGCCCTTCCATGAGACACAAAGCCCTGGACTGATCCAGGCTCCTGCTGGAGGACATGTGACAGCACAGCACTGCCCTTGGACTGATATTTCTTTCCCTCGTGTCCACCTTGGACCTCCCCAGCTACTGACACTGTTTCTTTCTCATACCTTTTTCCACTATGAAGAAGAAGTCCATCACCTTTGGAATCACCCTTCAAGCATTCTCAGGCAGCTCCTACAGTGTCTGCAGTCTCCACATCTCTAATTCCAGGACCCACTGCTCATTCTCTTGAGGCCTCCAAACCCCATCTTGGGAGATCTGTGGGCACCCTGCAGGGTGTTTACAGTTAACTCATAACAGTCACAGGCCAAGAAAGACAGAGTGAGACTTTTTACCAAGGCAGAACTGTCAGAACAAGGGACAATGGCTTTAAAATGGAAGAGGGGAGATTTAGATTGGATCCAAGACAAAAGTAGGTTAAGATGGGGATGGTAAGACACTGGAACAGGTTTCCTAGAGAAGTTGTGGCTGCACCAACTCTGGAAATGTCCAAGATCAGGAACTCTGAGCAACCTGAATGATAGCAGAGTTGTTGGATCTGTTTAGGTCCCTTCCAACCCAAACCATCCTGTGATTCCTTGATTCTAATCTCCCTAACCCCTTCTCCACAGGCCTACAAAGACCTGTAGAAATCACTTAGGTGTTTTAATCTGACCCGGTTCCCAACAGTCCCATAAAAAGAAAGCATTGCTATTTCTAGGACATGAGTTGCTAAGTTTTCAGACAAAGAATTCAAAGCCTAGATGGTAAAATATTAATTCAAAGGAAGTTCCAATGACTCTGTGTGAGAGATTCACTGAGTGGGTCAGCGGGAGCCTCCCAGGATGATGTTGCCAACTGGGGACGGGGTTTCTGCCTCTGGGTCTGGGAGTCATAATGGGAAACCAGGAAGAGCATTTGGGCCTGTGCAAGAACTGCCTGGGGATGTCCAGGAAAGGGCCAAAGGCAGGAAAAGGGTGGGACCAAAGTGGTTTGTGGAGGAATAAACACAGGAAAAGAGAGAGAAAATGGGATAAAAGATGCTGGTCATCAGCAAACAGAGGTCTGGTCAGGAGACCTGGAACCTGATTAGGTTAAGGGCCCTGCAGAGAAGAGGAATGCAGAGAGCAGTTTGAAGGTCAAAGAGAGCCTCTTCCAGCTCCTCATGGTCCAACTTTATTTGCAGCTGAACACAGGCAGTTGTGGATCCCAATTCCCTTCCTGCCCAGGGAAAGGGAAATGAGAGAAGGTGCTTGTGAGTTAGAAACTACAACTAAAATATGTTTAATGAAACAACAACAACAGTAAGGAATATCTTTTCAATAAGGAGATGGTAAATATATACAAATATGTACTTGGCTCACCTTGGTGACTCTCACCACTGATGCTTCAGAGCAGGCATGGAGGGAAGGTTCTTGACTGGGCTCAGCTGCAGGGGAGAAATGGACTCATGGACAGGATTCAGGAGTGCATGGAGATGGGATCACAGCATGTGGTGTAACAGACTGGCTGGGCAAGTCAAATCAGTCAAAATCAGACTTTTGGTCTTAAAATTCAGGCTCTTAAAATGACTCTTCAGACACAAATAAATGACAGTTTGGACCCTTAAAATGTAACTGTGCTTTCTAAATTTCTATGGGTCCTAAAAAACAGGTTGTAATCCTTGAACTGAAGATTTCATCCCAAAACATGAGGCTTTGGGCACTATTGGGGTGGATGTGAAGCTACAAATGAGTCTTTTGACCCTGCAAGGGAGAAGAACCTCTTGGTTCCTCTGTGACCCCAAGAAATGAAGCTCTGGTCCTGACTGCAGAGCTTTGGGTGCTCCAGTGAAGGCCTCAAGCTGTAAAAAAGAAGTTTGTCATCTTTACATGAAAGGCTGGAGCCCAGAGCTTTAAAAGGAAGATTTGGGTCCTACAAATGGTGCTTTGAAACTGAGTCATTGAGCCCTGACTTCAGGTTTTGTGCTGTAAAACAAAGCTGTGTTAGTGAACAGGAAGGCTTTGCACTCTCCAAATGGGACTTGAGAGGCTCCAAAATGAGGATTTGAGACCACACAATTTAGACTTGATTCTAATATGAGGCTTTGTTCCCTGAAAAAGAGGTTTTGGGGGCTAAAATTGAGGTTTTGAATCCTTTTAGAGGCTTGTGTCTCTAAAACTGAGGCTGTGGACATAGAAATCCAGACTTTGTACCTTAAAAATGATTCTCTGGGCCTTAAAATGAGTCCTTGAACTTCAAAAAGGGGGAAGCTCACAAAAGAGGGTCTGTACCCTATAGCAAGGCTTTTGGCCTCAAAAGGGAGGTGTCCCCCTGCCCCCCACACTGTTACCAGACTCGGGGGGACCTGCAGATGCTGAGGGGCAGGGAGGCAGAACCAGGGGCTGGGGTAGGGGTTTTGCACCAGAAAGGGGGGACCTGGCCCCAAAACGGGGCTGGAGGCTGGAAGGAGGTACTGGAGCCACACAGGACTCTGACTCCTCAGTCACACCAGCACAGAACCATTAAGACTGAAAAGTCTCTGGGCTCCCCCAGCCCAAGCCCAGCCCCGTGCAGGGAAAATCCCAAAGTGCCAAATCTGTTTGGTTTGAATCCCCATGGGTGGAGAATCCCCTGCTGCCCTGGAGTCTCGGCAGGGGCTGCACCACACTTATACAAAGGCTATTTCCCTCTTGTCCATCCAAGAAGGATCCTGCTCCTCTGACCAAGAACATGGATGTTCCCAGGTGTCACAGGAGCCATGGCCAATGGATAGCTGTGTCCATGGAGCTGTCAAATGCCAAAATCCTTTTATTTTTAATCACAGTCTCGGTGCCTTGTTGATGTCTAAACTCTCTCTAGATGCTGACATGGACTGAGCCACCTGGTCTGACCTAAGAGAACAGCTGACCTCAGGCTGGATGAGGACTGCCTTGTGGAGATTGACCCAGACACCAGGACACCTGTTTGTCCTCCCTCACAAGAGGCCTCCTCTTATCCCAAGCCCTTTCAAAAGGGATTTCTCAAAGAAATATAGATCTTCCCATGGAATTTCCTCAGCCTAGACAAGAAGGCTCCAGGAAGACCCTACAGCATCCATCGGGTATATAATTAGGGTCACCAAGAAGGTTGGGGAGGGACTTTATACAAGGGAATGGAGGGATAGGACAAGGGGGGCTAGATTTAAATTGGAAGGGGGAAGATTTAGATTAGACGTTAGCAAGAAATTCTTCATAAAAAAGATGGTGAGGCTGTGGCCCAGGTTTCCCAGGGAAGCTATGGCTGCCCCATCCCTGGAGGTGTTCAAGGCCAGCTTGGATGGGGCCTTGAGCAGCCTGGTCCAGTGGGAGGTGTCCCTGCTCATGGAAAGGGGGTTTGAACAGGATGGACTTCAAGGTCCCTTCCAACACAAACCATTCTATGATTCTGAAAAGTATGGAAATATAAACCTTAAAATAACATATATTTTTCTTAGATGCATTTTAAAATCTTCTTCTTTAAACACGTTGGGAAATGACACCAAGGAGCTGTGCAAGCCTTGATAATCTTAAGAAAACAACAGGAAGAGAAAGAGCTTGTTAATTCTTTCTGTAATTTGATTAGACCCAGGCTGGATTTGCTACCAAGTCCTTGAATGATCACTGCAGACAGGAGATTGAGAAAACATCTCAAGAAGTCAAAAACAAAGCTCAAAATTACTTGAGTCTTAACTGGTCTTAATGGGGATTGTTAGTAACAAAGACTCCTCAGGGACTTGTTAGAGCTGAGAATTAGAGGCCATGAGTGCAGGAATGCAAAGGTGCTGTGCAGGCAGCTGTGATGCTGAGGAAAGCCTGGGTTTGATTGATAAGGCAGAAAGACCAAGCCCTGACCCCCAGGCCCTGGGCAGGCAGTTCTGGCTTTGGCTACAATGGTACTTGTGCCATGAACATTTTGACACTACTGAATCAGAATCACAGCTGTTATTCCATATAACCACAAATACAGGCCTGTAGGGTTATGGGAGATGCCAAGGCTCTCACTCAACTTCCTGCAGTTGTAGAAGAATTGGGTCAGAGATGGGCAGGGTCATAAAAGAGAAATCCTGGGTAGGAGAAGGGTCAGCTGAGAGAAGAGTTGAGTCATAGAGGAGTAACTAGGCAGTGAAGTCATGAAAGGTTTATAGAAGTTTTGAACCGTAGAATTTTCATAGCAGAACTGGATCGTAGATGATTGAGTTCATAAAAGGGTCATAGAATATTCAGGCCATGGAAGAGTGTGCAATTATTTGTTTTTTAGAAGGGTTTATTCATAGAAGGGCCTCAAAAGAGTTGTTTCAGAGAAGGGTTGGGTCATAGAAGTTTCATAAAACAGTCAGTGAATGGAAGAACCTGTTCACAGAAGGTTCCTGGAAGAGTCAGGTCATGGAAAGTCTCATCATAGAACAGTCAGACAAGAGTCAGGTCATGGAATGAAGTGTTGTGTCATAGAAGGCTTGAGTCACGGACGGGCCTGGTCATGTAAGAGGAGGGTCACAGAACAGTTGAGTTATAGATCCGTCAGGTCATGGAGGAATAACAGAAGATTTCAGTCATAGAAGGTTCATGAAGGGTTGATGGAAGTGTCAGATCATAGAATTTTCTGGTAATAGCAGTATTGAGGAATAGAAGCATGAGAGTTTATTTGGATAATAGAAGGATTTGGATAATGAAAGGGACATTAAATGGTCAGGTCCTAGAAGGGTCAGGTCATAAAATGGCTGGGTCATAGATTACTCAATTCCGAGTGTAGTTAGGTCATAGAAGGATCATAGAAGAATTCGATCATACATGGCTTGATATGTAGAAGGCTCAGACACTAGAGGAGTCAGATCATGATGAGTCACCGAAGAATGGGTGCTAGAGGAGTTGGTTCATAGAAGAGCTGGGTCATAGAAGGCTCCTGGAAGAGCAGTGTTGTACAAGGGGTGTGTCATTGAAATGTCGGGTTATAGAAGCACTAGGTCGTAGATTGATGATAGAACTGTTGGGTCATAGAAGTCATAGAAACTCAGGTGGTAGCTCGTTTAAGAGCCAGGTTATAATGGAGTCAGGTTATAGAAGGGTCAGTTAATAGTAAGTTTGGTTCATAGAATAGTTGGATCATCAAAGGTTCTGGTTTTAGAAGAGTTGTGTCATAGAAGCTTTGGGCATCAATGATTTGTGTCACAGAAGAATCACTGAAAACTTGGGTGATAGAAAGTCAAATCACTGAAGAGTCAGAGGACAGTCAAGTCATAGAACGACACAGAAGACTGATGTCACAGAAGTGTCTGGTCATACAAGATCAGGTCAAAGAAAAGTCGGGTTATAGATGATTTGTACCATGGAGGAGCAATAGCAAAGTTCAGTCATAACAGACTCATAGAGGTCACAGAAGTCTCAAGTGATAAAAGATTTGGGCAGTAAGAAGGGTCATGATAGATTTGGGTCATGGAAAGTTTAGTCATAGAAGCATGAGAATATAGTCAGGAAAAGGAAGGAACAGGTCACAGAAAGGTCTTAGAAGAGCCAGATCATAGTGTTGGGTCATAGAAGAGTTGAGTGAAGAACTCTTCAGACCATAGAGGAGTTGGGTCATAGACGGATGGTGAGACACAATCTGCCCAAGGGAAATACAGTCCACTTCTCTTTCAGATACCCAGAATTGGAATCCGAGGAGACAATGTCTGGGCAAAACCTTTAGATCCACTGCCCATCCATTGACCTTTTCTAAAGAGGACATGTAATGTGGGGGTGATGACAGTGGTCTGGGAGTTCCCCTCATCTCTGTGACCTTCTGAAAATGATGGAGAGTGACCTCATGTGACATTGTCCTCCTCACTCAGCTCCCTGGGATGCTGCCCCTCCTGTCTCACAGAATGAGAAGGATTCAGTTTGTCCAAGTGATCCCTGACTTCATCCCCATTTGTCACTGGTTGATCTCCCCCAGAGTCCTGCCCTGAGTCACAGAGGCCTGGGAGACCTTGATAGGGAAGACAGAGGCAAAGAGGACACAGGGAATCTCAGATGTGTCCACACCTGCTCTTCCTAAATTCAGCACTGCAACACAGTGCCCTTTACCGTTCCTGAAAAAGCCAAGTATTTGGGGTATCCTGGATGCCTTTGTGGAGGGGTGGGTTGAGGGGGTCCTGGTTACCTTTTGGGGTGTTGTAGGTCTCTTTTGGAGGGATTCAGGGGGTCTCAGATACCTTTCTGGGGGTTGCTGGTGGATACCCACAGTCCCTTTTGGGAGCATGAGGATCATCCACTTTTATGGGTGGAGTTGTCCCCTGGATCCCTTTTGGAGGCTTTGGGAGAGGGTCTTGGATCCCTTCTGGGGGGTTTTGGGGCTCCTGTGTCCATTGGTGCTGTGGTGGAGGAGGTTATGTGTAAATTTTCAGGGGTTGGGGGAGTCCTGGGTCCTTTTGGGATGCTCCTGGATTCCTCCTGGAGGGTTGTGGGGGTCCTGGGTCAGTTGGGGGGCTCCTGAGTTTCTTTTTGGGGTCTTTGTGGGGGGGTCCTGGATCCCATTTGGGGGGGATTATGGGAGGGTACTGGGATCCCTTTGAGGGGCTCTGGGGGCAGTCCTGTCTACATTTCCTGGGTCCCTTTTGTATGTTTAGGGAGGGTCTTGGGTCCCTTGTCAGGGGGTTAGGTGGGTCCTGAACAAAATTTGGGGGGTTGGTGGGTTCTGAGTCCATCTAGGGGCTACTGGTTCCCTTTGGCAGGGGTTGAGGGGGTTTTGGATCCCTTTCTGTGTGTTTTGCAGGAGTGCTGGGTACCTTTGGAGGGGGAGGGAGTTTGGGGGCCCCACTGGGGGTTTTGGGGGGTCCTCGAAGCCTTTTGAGGGAGTGTTTTTTTGTCCTAGGCCCCTTTTGGAGGTTTGGGGAGGGTCCTGGGTCCCATCTGGGAGTGTTTTGGTGGGGTCCTTGGTCACTTTTGGGGGGGTTTGTGGGCAATCCATGGTCCCTTGTGGAGGGCTTTGGATCAGTTTTGAGAAGCTGGAGGTGGTCTGGATCCCTTTTGGGGGTCCTGAGTCCCTTTTGAGCATTTGAGGGGCCCCTGGGTCCAATCAGGAGGGGTTTGGTAGGTTGCCCTGGGTCCCTTTCTGAAGTGTTTTAGTGTGTCCTGGGTCTGTTTTGAGGGACGTGGGGGTTCCTGGGTCCAATCTGGAGGTGTGAGGTGGTCCTGGATAACTTTTGGAGTGTTTGAGGGGTTCCTGGGTCCCTTTGATTGTTTGGAGGAGCGTGGAGCTTCTGTGTCCCAAGGACTCTACATGTGGCCTTGTTAAACCTCATCCCATTGACCTCAGCCCATCGATCCAGCCTGCCCAGATCCCTCTGGAGAGACTCCCTACCCTCCAACAGATCCACACTTCCTCCCAGCTTAGTGTCATCCTCCAACTCTCTGGGATTGCATTTTCATCCCCTCATCCAAGTTGTTAATAAAGTTATTGGACAGACCTAGACCCAGCACTGAGCCCTGGGGACACCCCTTGTGAGCTGCCTCCAGATGGAGTTAACTCCATTTCCTACCAATCTTTGGGCTCAGCCATCCAGTCAGTTTTTCACCCAGGAGAGGCTGCACCTGTCCAAGCCAATGGGAACCAGCTTCTAAAGTAGGAGACTGTGAGAAACTGTGTCAAAGGCTTACTGAAGTCCAAGAACCCCACGTCCACAGCCTTTCCCTCATTCATCAAGAGGGTCACCTTGTCATAGAAGGCGATCAGGCTGGTTTGGTGGGACCAGCTTTTCTTCAACCCGTGCTGACTGGGTCTGATCACCCAGTTTTCCTCTGTGTGCTGTTAGATGGCAACCAAGATGACCTGCTTAATGATCTTCCCTGGCACTGTGGCCAGATTGATAGGTCTGTATCTTCCTGGATCCTCCTTCTTGTAAATTGAAATTACATAGACTCACTAGGTTGGGAAAGACCTTTTAAATCATCAATAGTCCAGTCTACCACTAAACCATGCCCCTCAGCACCTCATCCACTGGTCTTTTAAACACCTCCAGAGATGGTGACTCAACCACCTCCCTGGACAGCCTCTTTCTGGGAACAATTTCTTCCTTAGAACCAGTCTGAACCTCCCCTGGAGGATCCTGACACCATTTCCTCTTGTCCTGTCCCCTATCACTTGGGTGACCCTTTCACGTAGCTATAGAGAGCAATAGCATCTCCCCTGGAGGCCTTGCCAAGCAATGACTGCACAGAAGCAGGCACTGACAGACCTGACCTACCCTGGTCGTGGGGCAGAGTTTCCTCTCAGGATGAACCAGCACCGAGCACTGTGAGGGCTGAACCACAGCTGCTTTGTTTCTCACACACAGAGCAAGGTGCAGGCAGTTCCCAGCACAGAGACCACCTGCCTCCTCCAGACCCTCCTGGAGAGTGAGTGCAGAGGGTGCTTGTCCTGGACAACAGAGACGTCTCCTAGGACACAGGCAGCATCCCAGAGGGTGACATCATAGAGACCATGGCCAGAACCACGGTTGGGGCTGGAAGGACCACTAGTCCTGCTCCCTGCTTCCCTGAGCAGTAAAAACCTTAGAGGTCACAAATGAGGATTTGGGCCAACAAAGTTCTGGATTATTCTAAAACTGAGGCTTTTTTCCCTGAAAGAAGTTATGGGAGATAAGAACGAGCTTTTGGAACCTATAAATAAGGTTTTGGACACTGAAAACTGAGGGACTGGAAATTCCAAATCAGACTTCTGGCTTCTTAACTGAGTCCTTAAAATGAGTTAGTAGGCACAAAAAATGAGAGATTATACTCTTGAAATGTAACTTTACATCCTAAAAACTCTAGAGTCCTAAAAAACAGGTTGGAACCCTAGATTTTATGATATCACCACAAAACAGAGGCACTAGGCACTAAAGGGATGAGAGTGATGCTACAAGTGAGTCTTTTGACCCTGCAGGGGAGGGAAATTTATTAGTTCCTCTTTGGCCTCAAGAAATGAAGCTCTGGTCCCGACTGCAAGGCTTTGGCTTGTTGTATGGACGCTTTGAGCTGTAGAAGAGGGGATTGAATCCTTCACATGAGCATCTGGAGCTTCAGATGGAGGGTTTGGGTCCTATAAATGGTGCTTTCAAAGTGAAACGGAGTCATTGAACCCTGACCTCAGGTTCTGTGCCCTGAAAAGGTGCTGTGGTAGTGAACAGGAATGCTTCACACCCTCACAATTGGACTGGAGGATTTGAGCTTCCAGAATTGTGGACTTGGTTCTAAAGTGAAATATTGTTCCCTGAAAAGAAGGATTTTGGGGGCTAAACATGGGATTTGATCCCTTGTAGCGGCATTTACCTCTGAAACTCTGGACATAAAAAATCCCCTGACATTGAGCATTAGAATTGACGCTCTTGTCTTTATAATAAGTCATTGCAACAGAAAAAGGGAGGCTTAGAACTCGAACATGGCGTCTTGTATCCAAAACACTGGCTTTGGGACCCAAAAGGGTAGTTCCCTGATATCCCCAAGCTCCGGGCTTTCCCTGGCCTCCCGTCCCCCTGCATAAGGGGTGATCACACCTCATGCAGTTGGCCCCTAATTCCAGCCTGGTAGCCCTCCTCCAGGGCCTCACTTTCCTTTTGAAATGTGAGACTCACTGGGTCGTGTCCCTCTGCTCCTCCCAGTGAGGGGTTGGGGGTGGGCAAGAAGCTGTCAGGGGGACACAGGCAGGAGAGCTGACCCTGGGTGACCAGAGAGAGATCCCATAATATTGATGCCACACTTAGCAATAAAAGCTGTGGCAGAAAAAGTGGAGAATTTTATCATTCAAGGTGACAGATTTTGGTAGACGAGTGGAGTATCAGTCTGCTTGAGGGACGTGGCTAGTGTTTTGGTTTACAGTTTGGTGGTTTTGTTTTTGTTTTTGTTTTTTTATCTATTCTCTTTCCCCTATTAAACTATTTTCACCTCAGCCCACATGTCAGAAAATATTTCCATGGAGCAGCATGGGTAGAAATCTGGCCAGCTGAGGAGTGCCCTGAGGAGATGGATCTGGGCACCAGGACGCTTGTTTGTCCTCACTTTAGATCCCCTGCCCATACACAGGCCATTTCTGAAAAGGACATGTAATGTGGGGGTGATGGCAGTGGTCAGGGAGATCCCCTCATCTCTGTCATCTTCTGAAAATGACGGAGAGTGGCCTCATGTGACATTGTCCTCCTCACTCAACTCCCTGGGATGCTGCCCCTCCTGTCCCACAGAATGGGAAGGATTGGGTTTGCTCAAGTGATCCCTGACTTGATCCCCAGTCACCACTGGTTGATCTCCTCCAGAGTCCTGCCCTGAGTCACAGAGGCCTGGGAGACCTTGGTGGGGAAGACAGAGGCAAAGAGGACACAGGGAATCTCAGATCTGTCTACACCTGTTCTTCCTAAATTCAGCACTGCCCACACAGTGCCATTTACTAGTCCTTAAAAAGCAAACGCTCATCATGGGACACAGGTTTTTGTCTGAACCTTCACTCAGCTTGGAGGATGCTGTTGTTGAAGCCCATCTTTCCTGAGCTCTGTGACCATGTGCTAGCTGTGTCTCCCACAGGAACAGCTCCAGCTGGTCCTGCCTGGGCCCCTGGCTGAGGGCATTGCTGCCCACTGTGGCTAAAGCCCTGCAGCTGTTACACCAGGCAAGTTCATCCCTGCCATCAGGAAATCTAGGAGCAATTTTCTAAGACCCCATGTGTGCAAAGGCTTTGCTTGGAGCAGAACCATAGCTGGGAGAGAAGGGAGCTGAGTGTCTTCCCAGCCCCAGGTCTTAAGACCCAGGACGAAGTGTCTAAATTCAATCAACGGAACAGATTCCCCCAACTTGGAGAAATGAGATAATACCCTGTTACTTCCTGCTGTCCTGTCTAATGACGGGACAAAAATATCGATTCTCATACCCAGGTATGTTTCTAACAGGACCAATGGCACTGTATGAAAAAAGTTTCTCTTCACAGGTGAGAGAGGGAACATCAGGGATGGCTTCAGCCTGATTCTCAGCAGATTCCCCTGGAGCCCCAGGGACACCTCTAGGGAGCCCAGAGAGGGCAGAGAAAGTGCTGCCTTGGGCTGCTCCTCTGCTGCTGAACTGGGCTGGGCTCCTGGGACAGTGTGAGCTGATAATGAGAGGGCAGTTCATAAAAGAGCCAGGTCTGTCCAGGAGCCGCTCCTCTGTCAAGCCCAGCAGGGTTGAGGGCACTGCCTGCAGGCAGCAAGTAGGGATATCTGAGGTAGCTGAGACCAGGACTGATGGACAGACCGGCTGTGTTAACTCTGCATGAAGGGACAGTCCTTTTACCTGTCAGGACCAAGGAGATTTGATTTGATTTGGAGTGCAGCAGAAAAACCAGGAACTGCTGAATGGAAGCCATCCTGAGCTTGTTGGGAAAACCAGAACAGAAGACAAAAACCCAAAATCCCCTCAGCTCTGCTCTGCTGTTGAGTAAATGGGGAGGGACAGTTTAATCAAGCTCTTTGACAACAAGAGCGGATTCATTCCAAGATCACCCTGTGTTCCATTCCCTTCTTGCTGTAGGGCAGGACCAGGTCCTGCAGAGACCACAGCACATCCTCCTGCTCCAAGTGACACTCTTAACGAGGAGCATCCAGACCTTGTGAAAGGGACCTACAAAAAGCTATCCTCAGAGCACAGGCAAACTGTTGGGGGTGGTTTTCTAGGATACGTATTTGATTTTGCTGAAAGAAGTCTCTCCTAACTTGTTATACTCTTCTCCTTGGACAGTGCCATATGCCTAGAGGAAGTAGATGTTCAACAGCAACTCCATCACCCACTTCCTCCTCCTGCCATTCACAGACTCACAGGAGCTGCAGCTCTTGACCTTCTGCCCCTTCCTGGGCAACTACCTGGCTGCCCTCCTGGGCAACGGCCTCATCATCATCACCATTGCCTATGACCACCACCTCTACACCCCCATGTACTTCCTCCTCAACCTCTCCCTTCTTGACCTGGGATCCATCTCTACCACTGCCCCAAGTCCATGGCCAATTCCTTCTGGGACACCAAGGCCATTTCCTATGCTGGATGTATTGCCCAAGCCTTTCTCTATGTCTTCCTCTTTTCTGCAGAGTTTTCTATTCTCACCATCATGTCCTACGACTGCTACGTTGCCATCTGCAAACCCCTGCACTATGGGACCCTCCTGAACACCAGAGCTTGTGTCTAAATGGCAGCAGCTGCCTGGGGCACTGGGTTTCTCAACGCTTTGCTGCACACGGCCAATACATTTTCCCTGCCCCTCTGCCAGGGCAATGCTTTAGAACAGTTCTTCTGTGAAGTTCCCCACATCCTCAAACTCTGCTACTCACACTCTTGCTTCAGGGAAGTTGGGCTTATTTTTGTTACTGCCTGTTTATTTTTTGGCTGTTTTGTTTTCATTGTACTATCTTGCATGCAGATCTTCAGGGCAGTGCTGAGGATCCCTTCTGAGCAGAGGCAGTGCAAAGCCTTCTCCATATGCCTCCCTCAGCTGGCTGTGGTCTCTCTGTTTATCAGCACTGGAACATTTGCCTACCTGAAGCCCCATTCCATCTCCTCTCCAACCTTGGACCTTGTGGTGTCAGTTCTGTACTCATTGGTGCCGCCATCACTAAACCCCCTCATCTACAGCTTGAGGAACCAGCAGCTCAAGGATGCAGTGAGAAAACTGATAATTAGACGGTTCTCTCAGTCACTGCACTTCTCATCATCTTCTGCATAGCTGTTATCATTGCAGGCCCAGACTGGCTCTTGTATTTTTTCTGGTGTTTATGGTTTTATATTTGGGATGACATTGTCATCTTTTAAAAATCATTGTCTTCTTTTGTTGTCTTACTGATTGTCTGTTTAAATGAGGAGCTGTGCTCTCTATGTGTTGCAATAAAATAAAGGGATATTCAATGACATCTGTTTCCTGATATCTTTTCTAAAAGACCTTTCTACAGGCACAGGGACAGTTCCTATGTGCACAGGTGGAGGGAAAAGGAGTTCTGGCACTGCAGCACTGCCAGGCACCAGTGCTTGATCTCCCAGATCTGTTCTCTCTCCACTCCCACACTCTCCTCCTCACCCCTTGCCTTGCTGAGGGCTCTGAGCTTGGTCCCAGCCGTGCTGTGTGGCAGTGCTGTTCCTGCAGGCAGGGACAGGCAGCAGGCACTTCTGGGACACAACAGCCTTTCCATGAAGAGAGAAGATGTCCTCAGGTCAGTGCCTGAGGGCTTAAGCCTTTTTCCCAAAGATTCTCTTAAAAAAAATTCCGTGAATTTCCCCCACATGGAAGCCTCAATGTCTAGATAAACAATGTGTCTCTGCAGGGTTTGGACAGGCTACTTCAACCAGGCTTCTCATGAGAGACCTGAAGGAGCAGCCAGGCAGGGTGCGGTCTGTGCCCATGTGTGTTGGACACGCTGGAGAATCTGCCTCAGGGCAATCGTCCTGGATTCGCCCCTCACAACCATCACTGACAGCACTGCTCTCTCACCCCAGCTTGTAGGTGACCAGACTTGAGACCAAGTGTTGCTTGGGTTCCATGACGGTGTCTGGGAATCATATTTCCTCGAGGTCACTTCACATTGAGAGTATAATTCCATGGGAATCACCTGAACATAGGACTGGGATCTACTTCCATGAACTGATCTCCCTGTCTTAATTCTTCATGGCTTGGGGCAACTGAGAGAAATGCACATTGAGGTGACACACTGCAGGGCTGAGGTGCCTCCCATCCTCTGGGAGTGACAACAGTGACCAGAGAGATGCTGTGACTCCTAAAGTGCCTCTGTGTGCGAAAAGGAAAGACTACCTCAGTGAAGATCCCTGGGTGCATTAGGGGTGCATGAGACCAGCTCAGATGTGGACATCTAACAGAACCCTGGGATTTCTGTGTGTGACTCCAGGAACAAACCCCACCGGCCCAGGGAGATCCATCTCAGCTGCCTTGGACAGGCCCAGTGCAAGTGTTCCTGTCTGCTGCCTCACCTTGGTCCATGATTCTGGATGGTGGTGTCAAGGGTGCCAGAGTAATCAGAGCAGTTCTGGGGTCCTTGGAAAAGGCAGATGTCAAATCCATCTTCAGGAAAAGCAGGAATGAGAATTTGGAAGAATTACAGGCAGGTCTGGAAACCCCCAACCCTAGGAAGGGGCTGGTACATGTCCTGCAGCCATTTCCAGGCCTTTGAAGGACAAGAAAGTTGTTTCTAAACCAAAATGGGCAGGGAAAGAAAGGCATATTGTATACATAGAATTGTGCAGGGCCTTAGACATGGTCTCCTGTGGTGTCCTCAGAGCCAGAGTGGGACTGTCTGGGATGAAGAAATGACCCTGGGTAGGAAGTTGGCTTAATGACCAACCCCTAATGTCATCAGTGGTACAAAGTCCTCCATGCAGCCAGTGACTTGTGCCATCCCCAGGGACCAGTTCTTGAGTTAGCACTGTCAAATGCCTTTACTACCACCCAGTTGGATGGGATGGAGCACACTTTGAGCGGCTTTGTGGAGGATGCAAAACTGAGTGGAGGCCTTTACCAACTGGTGCAGCCTGCCTTGAACAAGGGAGTGAGTGAAAAGGATACTCAGAGCTCTTTTCAGACCTGAATACTTCTGTGATTAAATGCAGTGTCATTGCTTCTCTTATTAAAATAGTTGGGTGTGAGAATTACTTAGTTTTGTCCCATCATTAAAAAGAACCCTAGGCAGGTGACAGGGAATGATCTCATATCTCCTAGCTGCAGGATAAGTTCCATTGAGCGAATTCAGGTATTTCATCCTGGGTCTTTAGGCCTGGGGCTGGAAAGACATTCAGCTCTCTTCTGTCCTGGTCCAGTTGCAGGGCTTCAGCCCCAATGGGCATCGATGCCTTCAGCCAGAGACACAGGCAGGAGGAGCTGTAGCTGTTCCCATGGGACACAGAGCTGGGACATGGTCTCAACTGTCAAGGCAGATGATCTTCAAGGACAGAATCCTCCAAGAGCAGCAAGGGTCCAAACATACTCAGTGTCAACTTGAAAAGTCATTCATGAGTGCTTACTGCTTCTGGAAGACTTTTAAAAAGAAAGAAAGAAAGACACTGTGGCCACTGCTGGATTTAGGAAGAACAGCTGTAGACAAGTCTGAGATTCCCTGAGTCCCCAGGACTCTTCTATAACCTAACTCTTCTATGACCCAACTTCTCTGAGACCCAACACTTATATCAACAGGACTTCTCTGATTTGACTCCTCTATGACCCCTGCATTACCCAACTAAACCCTCACGCTTCTATGACTCAACTTTTCCACAACCCCGATGTTCTATCACCCTTCTATTACCCTACACATCTATGACCTTCTGTGACCCAGCTCTTCTCTGGCTCTTCTATGACCTGACTCTTCTGTGCAATGAATCACCCGTGCCCCATGACTTCTATAACCAGACACATCTATGACCAGACTCTTCTATGACACAACTCTTCTGGGACCCAACCCTACGAACTTCCATGAACTAACTTTACTATTAACTGACCCTCCTATGACCTGACTCCTCTATGACTCTTCTATGACCTCATGCTTGTATGAGACAACTCTTCTATGACACAACATTTCTCTAATCTGAATATTCCATAACCCATGAGCCTTCTGCTACCCAAGACTTCTGTGCTCCTTCCAAAGTGAACAATTACAGGATTTGGCTCTTCTATTAACCCTGTCTTTCATGATCCCTCTATGACCCGACTCATCTAAGACACAAGTCTTATCTGAAGCAAGCCGTGAATGACCCAACCCAACTCATTGATCCTTCTATGACTGTCTGTGACCTGAATTCTCTATGACTGTTCTGTGATCCAGCTCCTGTATGACTTCAATATTCCCTGACCAAACCATTCTATGACCCATCTTAGCTATGATCTGATGCTTCTATGATCTGACACTTCTGTGACACTTCTGTGACCCTTCAGTGAACTGATTCTTCAGTGACTCTTCTAGGTATTGATCCTTCTCTGAACTGACCTCTTTATTACCAAACCCCTCTCAAACCTGCATAAATCTCACGCTTCTACAACTTGATACTCTGATGACCCAAATATTCTATGACATATTCAAGACCGGAATCTCCTATGACCCAACATTTCTGTGAATCTTTTAGCAGTGAACTCCTCTGCTACTCCCCTATGACCTAACTGTTCTGCATCATGATTCTTCTCACATCCAAGTTTTCTGTCATTCTATTATGAACCAACACTTTTATGAAGCAACCATTCTAACCCAAGTCTTCTTCAACCACATAAACCGTGTGAGAGCCATGAGTCCTCCCATAACTCTGCAGCCTCTTTTTGGAATTACATGGAATAACAGCTCCCAATTTGATTTTGCACTTTGAGAATGTCCACGGTACCAGTGTCATTGTAGCCAAAGCCAGATCTGCCTGCCCAGGGCCTTGGGTCAGGACTTGGTCTTTCTGCTTCACCAAGCAAACTCAGGTTTTTCTCAGCATCACAGCTGCCTGCACTGAGCTCCTGCTCTCCTGCAATCATGGCTTCCAAGTATCAGCACTAACGAGTCCCTGGGGAGGCTTTGTTAGTAACAATCCTCATTGAGACCTATTAATACTTCAAGTTACTCTGAGTTGTGTTCTTGACTTCTTGAGAGCTCTCCTCAACCTCCTCTCAGCAGCTGAGGTTCAGGACTCAGTAGCAAATCCACCCTGGGTCTCATTAAAATCCAGAAAGCCTTAGCAAGCTCTTTGTCTTCCTATTGTTTTCTTCAGGACTTCAAGCCTTGTACATCTCCCTGGAGTCATTTCCCAGAGTGGTTAAAGAGAAAGATTTCAAAGTGTACCAAAAAAAAACCCAAACCCACATTCAGTTTAAAGTGTATATTTCATTGATTTTTAGCTCAGATAAAAGATGACAGAAGTTTCCACAGTGGGCATTGATGAAATGTCACCTCAGGAGGTCTGGGCAGCATGGAAAAGTACCCCTTGAGGTCTCACACTGCATGAACAGCCTTGCTCCTCACCTCCCCAGCCCAACCATTTCTGGCAGTGACCACATGGGACTTGCATCCCTTTTCCTTACATCCCCTTCCCTTTCCATTCTGACAGCTTGGGGATGTGAGGTCATTATCTGTCACTTTCCTGGTGGCACAACTCCTTCTCCTCCTCCTCCCCAGAGATTCTCCTTCACAATTAATGCAATGACATTATAGGAAGTAAGTTTCTCTTCCTAGATAAGGGGGAGGGACATCAGGGATGGCTTCATCCTGTTTCTCAGCAGGTTTCCCTGGGGCCCCAGGGACACCTTGAGGGAGCCCAGATGAGGCAGAAAAACCGCTGCTTTGGGCTGCTCCTCTGCTGCTGATCTGGGCTTCTAGCAGGGAGGGAGCTGGTCATCAGGGGCAGTTCATAAAAGAGCCAGCTCCATCCAGGAGCAGCTCCTCTGCAAAGCCCAGCAGGGCTGAGGGCACTGCCTGCAGGCAGCAAGGGGAGAGGAGGGAGCAGAGAGAGGGGAAAGACAAGGACAGCTGGGAAGATGCTGAGAGCTCACTGAAGGAGAAACCACACAGCCATTTATGAGGTGATTTTCTGGCACCAGGATAATGCAGGTGAGGTTCCTGGAGGGGTCTCCTAAAGCTGTCTCATTCCACACCTCATGGTATCTCTAAATACTCCTCTCCATTTCACAAATGCAGAGGACTTGCTGCAGATGAGGAACTGTCTTGTTCACTGCCAGAGGGACAGAACACTGCCACTGCTTTCTTCTGCTGGATGTGGTTGTGCAAAGATGGATCTGCACCTGTGACTGCCCAGGGTTGTCCTTCCAAACAGATTCTCTGTGTCTCAGTGCACTGGGACAGAGACTCTCAGCCTTCCACGGTCGGCACTCATCCCTCAGGGCAGTTGATGGCAATGGTGTGGGGAGAAGCTGTGGATGGAAAGAGCAGCTCCCAACAAGGCAGGGTCCCACTGCTTCCAAGATTGTGCTGCGTGGGTCAGGGCTCCTCACAACCCTGGATCAGCCCTAGGGTATTTCCAAAAGGATGTCTCAGGGAGAAGGTCAATGCACGGACTGCTTTTTCCTATTTCAGGGGAGCAGGGAGGAGGAGAGAACAGCAAAAGTACAAACAAAGCCCTCGGTTTTTCACAAGTCACTGAGATTGCTGACCTGTAACTCTGAGTGAAGAAGAGCAGGTTGACCAGGAGCCTGGTATAGAGCCTTCAGGCATTCCTCCACTTATGGACAGCCCCAGCATCCCTCTCTTGGAACCATCAGGGTTGTCCTGACCTGTCCTTTTCCACCTCCAAAGAGGAACACATGTCCAGCAGTGCCTTGCTAGCAGGCAGCATCCTGTAGGGCCAAGGTGAGCCCAGAGGGGCTGGGAAGGGGTCTGTGAATGCTGACAGAGGAACGATATGGGACAAGAAAACATCTTGACATAGGAAACACTTCAGGTAGAAGAGATAGGATCAGGGAATAACAGGAAAGTAAATTCCAGACTTGTGAGGGAGGAATTCCAAAAACTCTGTGTGAACCGCTCCAGTTCAGCTCCTTCCCCTGAGCCTCCCTCCACCCAGCAAATCTTCTGCCTTCAGGGCTCTGGGCTCCAAGGCTGAGCCCCCTCCTCTGCAGCCACAGTTCCAGTGCCCTCTGCAGAGCCCAGGGGCTGAGACAACTGCTCGGCAAGGTTGGTGTCTGGGAGGGGGTGAGCACAACTGGGGAAGGTGAACGCTGTCTGCATGCCCGGCTTCCTCTGCCCTGGCCTCTCACAGCCAGAATCTCACTCTGTTCCTCTCTGTTTTCTCCTTGTGTTTCTATTCTTGCTGTTCTTCTCTTGTTGTCACTGACAGGCTCTCTGGGGATGGGAGTTTCAGCTACAGAGTCACCCACTGCCCTTGTGACTCTTTTTCTGCAGTTGTGTCCATCAGAACCTGTGTCTCAGGTTTCCTCTAAACTGTGGGGCTGAGGGCAATGCAGTTAGTGGCACTGCAGTAGGAGCTGAATCGCCCTTCAGCGAATGCCATCACTTGGCTCTCCCTGAGATGTCCTTTCAACGTGAGACCTTCCCTGCAGGACGCAAGCCTGTCCTGTGGCATCTTTGTGTGACCTGAAGGCCCCGTGGAGATGCTTAGAGATGCTCTGAGGGAGAAAATGCTGTTGGCTTTGTGAAATGAGCTATGTCTGTCCTGGGCTTAAAATGGGTGCTGAGAAAAGAAGTGGAGAAAGGAAGGTGTACTCAAAGCTTAGCAGTGGGTTTTTCCACTCTCAGTGGTTCCTGGCTGCTTCTTAGGATGCCATGGGAGTGGGATCCCCCTCCATCTCAGAAAGGTGCAAGCCCAGGGCAGCTGGGATCCAGACTGATGAACAGAGCAGCTCCCCTCCCTCTGCACTGAACCACAGGCAATGCTCTCACCTCGCAGAACTCCCTCCATGGTCCCTGAGTGCACCAGAGTTGCTGAGGGTTGCTGACACCCAAGAATACGGCCAAGAGTGGGAGCAGGAGTTGTGAAAAATACTCTCCGCCTGCCCTCTTCCCTCTCAGTCCCTCATCCCTGGGAGAGAAGATGCAGACAGGTCCTTCTACTCCAGGAAGCAGTTCCACAAGACAAGGCTGAACCCCAGAAGTGTCCCTGTCCCCAACGACCCCATGGGGAGTGGGCAGTGTGAGAAAAGGCTTTGGTTTTGCTCAGAGAAATCTCCCCCAACTTGTCAATTTATTTTCTTCCTTGTTCAGTGCTTCATACCCAGAGGCAGCAGATGTCCAACAGCAGCTCCATCACCCACTTCCTCCTCTTGGCATTCGCAGACACACGGGAACTTCAGCTCTTGCTATTCTACCTCTTCCTGGGCATCTACCTGGCTACCCTCCTGGGCAACGGCCTCATCATCATCACCATCACCTGTGACCACCACCTCCACACCCCCATGTACTTCTTCCTCCTCAACCTCTCCCTCCTCGACCTGGGATCCATCTCCACCACTCTCCCCAAAGCCATGGCCAATTCCCTCTGGGACACAAGAAGAATCTTTTACACAGGGTGTTTTACTCAGCTTTTCTGTGTTTTATGTTTCTTTTCTGCAGAGTATTATCTTCTCACCATTATGTCCTACGATCGCTACGTTGCCATCTGCAAACCCCTGCACTACGGGACCCTCCTGGGAACCAGAGCTTGTGTCCACATGGCAGCAGCTGCCTGGGGTGCTGGGTTTCTCAATTCTCTGTTACACACGGCCAATACGGTTTCCCTGCCCCTCTGCCAGGGAAATGCTGTGGAACAGATCTTCTGTGAAATCCCCCAAGTCCTGAAGCTTTCCTGCTCTGGTGCTGAGCTCAGGGAGTTTGGTCTTATTGTGGTCAGTGCTTTAGTAGGATCTGTCTGTTTTGTTTTCATTGTGGTGTCCTATGTTCAGGTCTTCAGGGTGGTGTTGAGGATCCCCTCTGCTCAGGGACAGCACAAAGCCTTTTCCATGTGTCTCCCTCACCTGGCCGTGGTCTTGCTCTTTGTTATCACTTCAGTTTTTGCCTATGTGAAGCCTCCTTCCATCTCCTCCCCTTCCCTGGATCTGGTGCTGTCAGTTCTGTATGTGGTGGTGCCTCCAGTGCTGAACCCTCTGATCTACAGCTGGAGAAATCAGCAGCTCAGGGAAGCAGTGTGGAAACTGATTACTGGATGTGCTTCATAAGCAATAAACTTCTCATATTCTTCTTCATACCAATTATAATGGAACTCATTGCATGTCCAGTCCGTTATCTGTATTTTTTGGCTGTTGCGGTAGGTTATGTTGAACCCTTTGAGCAGCATGTACAGCACCAGAAAGGTCTGTCATGGTTTAATTCCAGTTACAGCTCAGCAACACACCTCCAGTTACTCGTTCCCCCATGGTGAGACAGGGGGAGACAACTGGAAGGATAGAAGTGAGAAAACACACAGTTCTAGACAAAACAAACATTTTGACTAGCAAAGTAGAATCTTTTTTTCACAAGCAAAACAAATCAATGGATTCATTCCCTGTGTCCAGTCACCAGGAAGGTGTTCATCTGTCTCCAGGACAGCAGGGCTCCATCACAAGGATCGGTTTCTTAGAAAGACAAATGCCATCACTTTGAACCTCCTCCATTTCTTCTTTTTAACCAAAATGTTATTTCAGAGTGTGGCATGTTATGTTCCACAAAATATCACTGGTCAGTTGGGGTCAGCTGTCCCAGCTGTGTCCCCTCCCAGCTTCTTGTACCCCACACATCTGCTCCTTCTTATGGTGGTGTGAGACACAGAAAAGGCATTGATGCTGTGTGAGGCCTGCTCAGCACTAACAAAAACCTCCCTGGGTCACCAACAGCACAAATCCAAATCGCAGACCCATCCTGGCTGCCATGGAGAATGTTAACCCTACCCCAGCCCAAACCAGCACAGTAGGCCAGGTGACTTCTCATCCCCACAAACCACATGATCACCAGTGACTCCACAAGCACCGTCTCAGGTTAGGTACCTTCTCCAGCCCTGTCCCTCGCTCAGCCATGAGGGACATCGCCAGCAGCTCCAGGAACCAGCCCCTATCAGTTTCTGGGCCACTTGTTGACTCACAGACACCTGCACAAACCAGGCCACTTGTCATACCCAGGCAGCTGCTCCGGTCAATGTGACGTTAGTTGCAGATGCCTCAGCCCTGTGTCTGTTTGTATCCAAACAGCTTCTCAGCAACCTAAAATGTGCCTGCCCAGCAAGATTCCTGCTCCTACTGCTCCACTCACTCTGACCTCACAAGTGCCATCAAAACTTGGCAGTACTGCTGCCCTGTGATGGAATCAGACACCACCATGAGCTGCTGTGGAACCCAGGATCACATTGCAAGCCTACAAGGTGTGATAACACCAGAGACATCCCACATTCCTGTGTGAGGCAGGGGCCTGATCCTGGTCTGAGACTTCTCCAGCCATCAGGGACATCCTGAGGCACCAGCACAAATCAGGGATTTGCTCCTGCCCGGACATCCCCTTTGAATGCCGAGACACCTTCACAAGCAAAGGGGCTGCTCCTCTCTATCAAACCTTCTCAGCACTTCAGCCTCAGAAGCACCTGAACAGCCTGGGGCAGCCTGGGCCCTGCCATCCACTGACCCAGACATTGGCAAAAGGCAGGGGATGGTTCTGCCCTAGAACATCTTTAGGGACCTGTGACCTCACAGACAGCACCACAAGCCAGGGCCCTGCTCCTGCCCTGCCCTCTCATCAGTCAGGGGTGACATCCCAAGCACCAGCACAAGCCAGATGCCTCCTCCTGGCCTGTCAGCCCCTCACCCATCAGTGACAACGGGAGCAGCTGCACAGACCAGGGCTGCCTCCTGCCTTATCACCTCCTCAGCTACCTGGGACATCACAAAAAGCTGCAAAGCCACATATGTGCCCCTGCCCTACTTGCTGCAGAGCCACCAGTGACTTCATAAGGATCTGCACCACCAACTGTCTGTTCATTCCCAGTCAGCTCCTGAGGCACCAGGGGCAGCAGAAGCAGCTGCACAAGCCACGGCCCTGCTCCTGCCCTGTCGCCTATTAAACCACCAGCAGCATCACAAGCACCTCTATAACTTAAGTTCCCAACAGGACAGTCCTTCTACCTGTCAGGTTTCCCCTGAAAGACATCCCTAAGGCACAGGAATGGGGCTCTGAATTAGACAACACCAAAAAAGGTTGTAAGAGCTACTTCCTCTTAGACTTAATACAGTTGGCCAACTGCACAGGACTCAGGAGAAAAGCAAAGGGTGATGAAGTTTCCTAATCAATAGGAGACTTCCCTACTCCCTGCCATGCTCAGCACAAGCCTCTGATGAGGCTGCCTTGGATGTTGAGGCTGACAGAGCAGTGGTGAAGGGGCCATACCCTACCTGGGGCCATAGGACATGTGGGGGTTTTGTGAGGTGGCACAGGGGACTCTCCTGATCCTAATGCAGTTGAACACCTGGATCCATGCCTAGAGGATGCAACTCTTACCCCTTTTTTTCAGTGATACATGCCTGGGAGCCCCACTCCTGTGCCTTAGGGATGCCTTTAAGGGGAAATCTGACAGGCAGAAGGACTGTCCTGTTGGGAAATTAATGAATTGTCTGAGTGGTCACACTCAAGATATAGTAGTCAATGGATCAATGTCCATGTGGAGACCAGTGACGAGTGGTATTCTGCCAGGGTCAATATTGGGACTGGAGTTGTTTAACACCTTTGTTGCAGACATGGACAGTGGGATTGAGGCCCTCCCAGCAAGTTTGCCGATGACACCAACCTGTGTGTCCCAGTCATCATGTTGGAGGGAAGGGATGCCATCCAGAGGGAACTGGACAGGCTGGAGAGGTGAGGCTCTGTGAACCTCATCAAGATCACAGAATCACAGAACAACCAGGTTGGAAGGGACCCATCGGATCTTCTAGTCCAACCATTCCTATCTAACACTAAACCATGCCCCTCAAGACCTCATCCACCTGTGCCTTAAACACCACCGGGGAAGGGGAATCAACCACCTCCCTGGGCAGCCTATTCCAATGCCCAATGATCCTCTGTGTGAAAAACCTCCTCCTAATCTCCAGCCTAAATCTCCCCTGGCAGAGCTTGAGGCCATTCCCTCTTGTCCTGTCCCCTGTCACTTGGGAGAAGAGCCCAGCTCCCTCCTCTCTACAACCTCCTTTCAAGTACTTGTAGAGAGTAATGAGGTCTCCTCTCAGCCTCCTCTTCTCCAGGCTAAACAACCCCAGCTCTCTCAGCCTCTCCTCAGAGTGTCTGTTCTCCAGCCCCTTCACCAGCCTCGTCGCTCTTCTCTGGACTTGCTCCAGAGCCTCAACATCCTTCTTGTGCTGAGGGGCCCAGAACTGGACACAGGATTCAAGGAGCGGCCTCACAAGTGCTGAATACAGAGGGAGAATCACCTCCCTGGACCTGCTGGTCACACCATTTCTGATCCAAGCCAGGATGCCATTGGCCTTCTTGGCCACCTGGGCACACTGCTGGCTCATATTCAGTCGGCTGTCGACCAACACCCCCAGGTCCCTCTCCTCCTGGCAGTTTTCCAGCCAGGCTTCTCCCAGTCTGTAGTTCTGCATAGGGTTGTTGTGCCCCAAGTGCAGGACCCGGCATTTGGCCGTGTTAAACCTCATGCCACTGGACACTGCCCAGCAGTCCAGCCTGTTTAGGTCCCTTTGCAGAGCCTCCCTACCCTCCAACAGATCGACACTTGCACCCAGTTTTGTGTCATCTGCAAACTTGCTAAGGGTACCCTCAATGCCCTCATCCAGGTCATTGACGAAGACATTGAACAGGACTGGAACAAGCTCCTACACCAGGGTCGGGGAAATCCCAAGCACAAATTCAGACTGGGCAGAGAATGGGTTGAGAGCAGCCCTGAGGAGAAGGACCTGGGGTGTTGGGGCTTGAGAAGCTCCATGTGAACAAGAAATGAGTGATTGCAACTCAGAAAGGCAAACTGTCCTGGGCTGCATACAAAGCACTGGAATCCACAGGGTGAGGGAGGGGATTCTGCCCCTGTTATCGTCTCTCCTGAGACCTGTCCTTGAGCCCTGTGTCCAGCTCTGGAGTCCACAGCACAGGAAGGATATAGACCTATTGCAGTGAATCCACAGGATGTCACAAAGTTGCTCGGAGAACTGGAGCACCTCGGATATGAGGACAGGCTTAGAGAGTTTGGGTTGCTAAACCAGGAGAAGTGAAGGCTGCAGGGAGATCTTAAAGCAGCTTCCAGTACTGAGATAGGCTCCAGAAATGCTGGGGAGGAGTTCTTGATCTGGGATTTCAGGGGAAGGATGAGGGGAGAATGGTTTTAGTCTGAAAAATGGGAGATTGAGGTGAGATCTTAGGAAGAAATGTTTTCCTGTGAGGGTGGTGAAGCCCTAGCCCAAGTTGCCCAGAGAAGTGGTGGCTGCCCCATCCCTGGAGGTGTTCAAAGCAAGGCTGATGGGTCTTGGAGTGACCTAATGCAATGGGAGGTGTCCCTGTTCATGGAAGGGCATTGGAACAGAATGGGTTTTGTGGTCCCTTCCAAATCAAGCCATATTTTTACTCCTTGATAAGGTACACCAGGCTCACCATAAACTTGTGCTGTTGAAAGCACTTTAGGGCAGGAACATGCCTCTGGCTCCTGCAGGTGCTTGTGATGATGCTGGTGGTTTAATAGGTGACAGGGCAGGAGCAGAGCCGTGGCTTGTGCAGCTGCTTCTGCTGCCCCTGGTGCCTTAGGAGCTGACTGGGAATGAACGTACTGTTGGCAGGTGACAGTCCTTATAAAGTCACTAGTGTCTCTGCAGAACGTAAGACAGGGGCAGGCATGTGGCTTTTCAACTTTTTGTGATGTCCCAGGTAGCTGAGGAGGTGATAAGGCAGGAGGGAGCCCTGGTCTGTGCAGCTGCTCATGTTGTCCCTGATGGGTGAGGAACTGATAGGCCAGGAGGAGGCATCTGGCTTGTGCTGGTGCTTGGGATGTCACCCCTGACTGATGAGAGGGCAGGGAAGGAGCAGGGCCCTGGCTTGTGGTGCTGCCTATGAGGTCACAGGTCTCTAAATATGTTCTAGGGCATGACCAGCCCCTTCCTTTTGCTGATGTCTGGGTCAGTGGGTGGCAGGGCCCAGGCTGCCCCAGGCTGTGCAGGTGCCTCTGAGGCCAGAAGTGCTGAGAAGGTTTGATCAGAGGAGCAGCCCCTTTGCTTGTGAGGGTGTGTTTGATATCTCAGCATCCAAAGGGATGGCAGGTCAGGAGCAAAGCTCTGGTTTGTGCCACTGGTTTGGGATGTCTCTGGTGGCTGAGGAGGTCTCAGACCAGGATCAGGCCCCTGCCTTGCATAGGAACGTGGGATGTCTCTGGTACCACCACACCCTGCAGGCTTGCTCCAGGCCTTTGTGTTCCACAGGGGCTTGTGATGTCACTGGTGTCTTATTACAGCACAGAACAGTAGTAGTTTCCAGATTTTGATGGCTCTTGTGAGGTCAGAGGTGGCTGAGTGTGTGGAGGGGAAGGAGCAGGAATCTTGCCTTTTTGGCCACTTTTTTTTTTATCTCCTGGCTGAGAAGCTGTTTGGATATGAACAGACACTGGGCTGGTGCATCTGCTGCTCATGTCACTTTGTCCTCAGCAACTGTCTGGGTGGGACAAGTGACCAGGCTTGTGCAGGTGCCTGTGAGGTCACAATTGGCTGAGTAAATGATAGGAGTGGAGAGTGGGGCCAGGCTCTTAGAGTTTCTTGTGATGTCCCTCATGGCTGAGTGAGGAACAGGGCTGGAGAAGGAGCCCAGCCTGAGATGGTGCTTATGGTGTCACTGGTGGCTGTGTGGGTGATGGGGATGAGAAGTCACTTGACTTATTGTGCTGGTTTATTTTGGGTAGAGTCAACATTCTTCTCAGTGGCCAGAGCAGGGGAGAAGTTTGGGTTTATGCTGTTGGTAACTCAGGGAGTTTTTCATTATTGCTGAGCTGGGCTTATAGAGCATCAAGGTCTTTTCTGCTCCTCACACTGCTCCACCAGGGGATGGACTCAGGGTGCAGTAGAAATTGCTGGAACAGCTGACCCGAACTGACCTAAGGGACTTTGTGTAACATTGGAGGCCACACTCTGCAATTAAATTTGGTTTAAAAAGAAGAGACTGAGGACTTTCAAAGTGATGGTTTTTATCTTTCTAAGAAACTGCTACTGTTGATGGAGCCCTGCTCTTCTGGATATTGCTGAACAACTCTCCTCCTACTGGACATTTTGAATGTCTGTTGTGAGTCCCTTGATTTGCTTTCCTTGCAAGCACAGATTTACTTTACCAATTAAAATATTTTTGCCTCAACTCATGTGTCTTCTCACTTTCACTCTTCCAATCCTCTCCCAATCTCACCATGGGGGAAGGAGAGACTGGCTGTGTGGAGCTGAGCTGCAGCTAGAGTTAAATCACAACAGTGCTTTCTAGTGCTCTGCTTGAAGCTCAAATGGTTGAACATGAACCACCACAACAGTCAATAAATACAGAAGACAGACTGGACACACAAGGAGTTACATTGACATTGCTATGAAGAAGAAGATGGGAAGTTTATTGATTCATAAGAACATCCCATTACCAGTTTCCACACTGCATCTTTGAGCTGCTGATTCCTGAAGCTGTAGATAAGGGGGTTCAGTGCTGGTGGCACCACTGAGTACAGAAATGACATCACCAGGTAAAGGGATGGAGAGGACCTGGACGGCAGTTTCAAGTAGGCAAATGCTCCAGTGCTGATAAAGAGGGAGACCACAGACAGGTGAGGAAGGCATGTGGAAAAGACTTTGTGCCATCCCTGCTCAGAGGGTAACCTCAGCACAGCTCTGAAGATCTGCACATACGATAACACAATGAAAACAAAACACATAAAAAATAAACAGGTATTAAACACAAGAAACCGCGCTTCCCTGAGGTAGGTGTCTGAGCAGGAGAGCTTGAGATTGTGGGGAACTTCACAGAAGAACTGTTCCAGAGCATTACCCTTGCAGAGGGGCAGGGAAAATGTATTAACCGTGTGCAGCAGAGCAGCAAGAAACCCAGCGCCCCAGGCAGCTGCTGCCATGTGGACACAAGCTTTGGTGCCCAGGAGGGTCCCGTAGTGCAGGGGTTTGCAGATGGCAACATATCGGTCATGGGCCATGATGGTGAGAAGAGAATACTCTGCTAATAAGAAAAATGCATGGAGGAAAACCTGAGTAACACATCCTGAGTAGGAAATCGTCTTGTTGTCCCAGAGGGAATTGGCCATGGATTTGGGGAGAGTGGTAGAGATGTAGCCCAGGTCGAGGATGGAGAGGTTGAGGAGGAAGAAGTACATGGGAGTGTGGAGGTGATGGTCACAGGCAATGGTGATGATGATGAGGCTGTTGCCCAGGAGGGCAGCCAGGTAGATGCCCAGGAAGAGGTAGAAGGTCAAGAGCTGCAGCTCCTGTGTGTCTGCAAATGGCAGGAGGAGGAACTGGATGGTGGAGCTGCTGTTGGACATCTGCTGCCTGTAGATGCGAAGCACTGAACAAAAAGAAAATTACAGTAATAAGTTAGGGGGGACTTCTTTGAGTAAAATCAAAGCCATTTCTCACACACAACACTTGCCATTGCTTTTCCATTTCTCTTGGCCCTTCCTTCAGCTCCATGCCTTGAACCCTTCTTGGTGCTGGCTGAATGTGCTAGTGGCCCAGGTATTCTGCCTGCTGGCTGCAATGAGTCAGCTCAGCAGAGGGATCAACCTCACACCAGTCAATATCTCACCATTTCCCAAGTTTTCGGCCCCTACTTTCAGCCTAGATCACACACAGCTCATTTCAGAAAGAAACCAGCATTTTCTCTTTCATTGCATCTCTGCAGTTCTCTGTGTGATTTTCATCTAAAACCAAGATGTGACTGGACGGGCATCGTGGAGGGAAGCTCAGAGCTGGGAAGGAGACATCAAGGAGGAATCTTAGTGTCCTAAGATGATATCTCACAGTAAGGTACAGATAGTTTATTCCCTGGGGAATGACACAGACTGCACTGCCCACAGCCCCACAGGTGAGATGAAAGCTTGGACTCTCCATTCCCATGAATCCACCTGCATGGGAGAGTCAGAAGATCAGTGCCTGACTCCACTGCTGTAATTCCAATCCCCAGAGTGCCTTGTAGCAAGAAAAACAGAGCAAAAGCAAAACGGAGTTAAGGGGAGAAATGGGGAGAATCAAAGTGAAGGTCTGCCTGCCAGAGGGCAGGACAGAGGCAGCCGGGCACACAAACAGCGTTCCCCTTCCCCAGCTCTGCTCACCCCCTCCCAGACACCAACCTTGCTGGGCAGTTGCTCTCAGCCCCTGGGCTCTGGAGAGGGCACAGGAGCTGTGGCTGCAGAGGCGGGGGCTCAGTCTTGGAGCCCAGAGCCCTGAGGGCAGAGGCTTTGCTGGGTGGGAGAGGAGGCAAAGGGGCTTGCTCAGAGGAAGGGGCTGCACTGCAGGGGATCACACAGAGGTGTCTGAATTTTCCCTCCCACATCATCTCTTTTTAAAATTTCTTCTTATTCTTTGATCCCATACACTCAGCCTGGAGATTTTCCCCCTTTAAAGCATTTCCCTGTCCCACATCTTCTCCCTGTAGGTGCTCACAAACCCCATCTGGCCCTCTCTGCATCCCCTGGTCCCACACAAACCTGCCTCTTTGCTGGTAAAGCTGGGCACAGGTTCTTGTTTATAAGCAGAAAAGACAGGAGAGACTAAGCCTGATGGGTCCGGCAGAGGTGATGCTGGTGCTGTCCACAGCCAGAGAGACAGCTTGAGACCCTTTTGGAAGCTCTTATCAGACCTACTGGCTACTCAAGGACACGGTTCAGGAGTCTCAGTGATTTGTTCAAGAATGAGAGCCTTCCATTACTCTGCTGAATATCGCCAAGAGTAGGAAACTTGAAACACAGACTCAGAAAAGTTCCCTATCTTTAATGAAATTCCTGTCCTGATCTTCCCCTTGAAATATCCTTTTAGATGGCTGATCTGGAGCTGTGAGCAGCCCTGACTCACACAACACCCTCTTACAAGCACAAAGACCCTCTCCTGCCAGGAGCTGCTTCTTCCCTCCTCCCCCACAGTTTTACTCTGTCCCATCATGAGGAGCTCTTCGGGCAGGCAAAGCACTGACTCTATTGTTCTCTCTGCTAGAGAGACTGCAAGAGCCCTCCTGACAGATCCCTCAGGCTGTGGCTGTGCCTGCTTTAAGAGATCCCTCCAGGAACAGCATCTGCATTGTCCTGCACCCAGAGACTCACCTGGGGAAGGGACGTCAAGATCTTTATCAATGTGAAGTCTCCTCTCTCCTTCAACCCCACCTGCCTTTCCCCTCTCTCTACCTCCCTCCACTCCCTTTGCTCCCTGCAGGCAGTGCCCTCAGCCCTGCTGGGTTCTGCAGAGGAGGTTCTCCTGCCCAGACCTGGCTCTTTTATGAACTGCCCTCTCATTATCAGCTCACTCTGTCCCAAGAGCCCAGCCCAGCTCAGCAGCAGAGGAGCAGCCCAAGGCAGTAATTTCTCTGCCCTCTCTGGGATCCCTCGAGTTGTCCCTGGGGCTCCAGGGGAACCTGCTGAGAAACAGGCTGAAGCCATTCCTGATGTTCTTTCCCTCAGCTGGGAAGAGACACTTCTTTCCTGAACTGTCATTGCTCATGTTAGAAAAAAACAGTTGGGCCTGAGAATCACTTTTTTGCCCCACCATTTAACAGGACCCCAGGAAGGAGACAAGGAATGCTCTCATTTCTCCAATCCCTTCCATAGAGAGAATTTAGGCTTTTCTTCCCTGGTCTTTAGACCTGAGGTTGGAAAGACACTCAGCTCTCTTCTTTCCCAGACATGTCTCTGCTTATAATCAAAGCCTTTGCACACCCTCTTTCTTAGACGCTTGGTTTCCTGATGGCAGAGATGAGCTTTCCTGGTGCCACAGCTGCAGGGCTTCAGCCCAATGGGCAGCAATGCCCTGAGCCAGGGGCACAGGCAGCAGGAGTCTGAACTGTTCATTTGGCAGGCAGAGCTGTGATGTGGTCACAGAGCTCAGGACAGATGGGCTTCAAGGACAGCATCCTCCAAGCTCAGCAAGGGTCCAGACTGAGAATTAGTCTCCATTTGAAAGACTGTCCAAGGGCCACATGATAAGAGTTTGCTGCTTCAGGAACAGTAAGATAAAAACAATCAAACAAAGAAACACAGAGGATGTGTAGGCAGTACTGAATTTAGGAAGAGCAGGATTAGACACATCTGAGATTCCCTGTGTCCTCTTTGTCTTTGGCTTCCCAAAATGAGGAACAGCTGAGAAAGCTGGGGTTGTTTAGCCTGGTGAAGAGGAGGCTGAGAGGAAACCTCATTGCTCTCTGCAACTACCAGAAAGGAGGTTGTGGAGAGGAAGGTAATGTCCTCTTCTCCCAAGTGACAGCGCACAGGACAAGAGGGAATGGCCTCAAGTTCCACCAGGGGAGATTTAGGCTGGACATCAGGAGGAAGTTTTTCACACAAAGGGTCATTGGGCATTGCAACAGGCTGCCCAGGGAGGTGGTTGATTCACCTTCCCTGGAGGTGTTTAAGGGACGGATGGATGAGGTCCTGAGGGACATGGTTTAGTGTTTGATGGGAATGGTTGGACTCGATGGTCCGATGGGTCTCTTCCAACCTGGTGATTCTATGATACTATGATTCCTCATAAAAGTCTCCCAGGCCTCTGTGACTCAGGGTAGGACTCTTCAGGAAATCAACTAGTGGTGGGTCATGATCAGGTCAGGGATCACTTGAGCAAACACAACGGGCAACGGCCCAGGGAGCTGAGTGAGCAGGACAATTTCACAGTGAGGCCGCTCTCTGTTGTCCTCTAAAGGTCATGAAGACCGAGGAACCTTCCTGACCCCTGGAACCACTACCACATTGCATGTGCTTTTCAGAAATGGGCAATGGATGAGCAAAGGAATGAAAGTTTGTGTCCCAGATGTTAGGTGCTCAGATTCCATTTCTGGATGTTTGAAGGAGAAAACGACTGGATTTCCCTTGGGCAGATTGTGTCTCACCATCCTTCTATGAATCAAGTCTTCTATGACCTGAACCATCTATGATGTTCATACTCTAATGACTCTTCTGTGATCTGATGCTTACATGACCCTTCAATGACTCTTTTTAGGACTCTAGTCTTCTATATCACGATATTTGTCTCTTTTTCTTACTTGACAGTACTGTGACCAGCACTTTCTATGACCAGTCTCCTCCATGACTCTTCTATGATCCCACTCTTCTGTGACCCAGTTCCTCTGTCACCTCAATAATTTATAACCTAACTCTTCTATGACCCAACACTTCCATGATCTGAGTCTTCTGAGACCCTATTATGACCCAGTCCTTCCTTTGCCTGATTAAACTCTCATGCTTATATGACTCGTCTCTTCCATGACCCAAATATTTTATAACCCTTCTATGACCTAAATCTTTTATGGCCTGAGTATTCTATGACCCGAAACCTCTTTCAAATTTTATGATTGAATTCTTCTGCTACTCCTCTGTGATCTGACTCATCTATAATCCAACTCTTCTTTGACCTGCCTCTTAAATGATCAGACCCTTCTGTGACTTGAGCATTCTATGGCCTTCTATGACTTGAGTATTCTCTGACTTTTCTATGATGTGACATTCTATGGCTCAATTCTCCTTTGAGTCTTCTGTGACACAAATCATCTATGTCCTGATGCTTCTATGGCCCAACTATTCTAAAGCGTGAACCATATGAGCTGCCAAGTGCCACTTTTATGACTTGACACTTCTATGACCCAACAATTCTATGACCCTTCTATGCTCTAGTGTGTCTATGTCCTGACACTTCAATGACACACCCTTTCTATTACTCTACTCTTCTAGGAGCCTTCTATGATGCATCTTTATGTATTTTTGTGATCTTTATGTATTACTCTTGGACAGGAAATGAACTCAGAAGAATGCGGATTTGAATGCGTGTATCCCATTTATCATTCCCTGAGCTCTATGCTGTGCGTATCCAGCGAAGGAGGAGAAATGCAGAGGTGCTCGTCTAAGAGCCGCCTGCTCCTTGAATCCTGTGTTGAGTCGTGGCCCCTCAGCACAAGAAGGATGTTGAGGCTCTGGAGAGAGTCCAGAGAAGAGCAACGAAGCTGGGGAAGGGGCTGGAGAACGGGCCTTATGAGGAACGGCTGAGAGAGCTGGGGGTGTTTAGCCTGGAGATGGGGAGGCTGAGGGGAGATCTCATTGCTCTCTGTGGCTACCTGAGGGGAGGTTGCGGAGAGGAGGGAGCTGGGCTCTTCTCCCAAGGGACAGGGGACAGGATGAGAGGGAATGGCCTCGGGCTCCACCAGGGGAGTTTCAGGCTTGACATTGGGAAAAAATTCTTCACTGGGAGGGTGATTGGGCGGTGTCGGGGGCTGCCCAGGGAGGGAGTTGGGTCGCCTTCCCTGGAGGTATTTGGGGGACGGGTGGATGAGGTCCTGAGGGACAGGTTTGGGGTTTGATGGGAATGGTTGGACTCGATGATCCGATGGGTCCCTTCCAACCTGCTTGTTCTATGATTCTATGATTCTATGATTCTATGATCTCTTCTATGAACTAACCCTTCTACCACCCCACTTGTCTATGACTCCTCTATGACCTGACTCTTCTAAAATCTGAGCCTTCTATGAATCAAGCCTTCTCTGACCTAAATCTTTTATGATCCTTCTACGACTTTCTTTGACCCGACTCTTCTATGACCTGAATAATCTATGAGCCCAACCATTTTATGACCTTAGACTTCTATGAACTGATTCTTGGATGACCCTTCTTTGAACAATATTTTGAAAATAGAATCAAAATAAATTCTCATGTAACTGTCACTGGACACTTGTATTACCCAAAAAATCTGTGACCTAAGACTTCTATGAATCTTCCAGAACTGAATCATTCTATTATTCCTCAAATAGCTGACTCACCTATAACTCAACTCTTCTATTATCCTTATCTTATATAACTAGACTCTTCACTAACTCGAGCCTTCTACGTCACAACACTTCATTCCGTGTCCTGACTGTTGTCTGACCGTTCTATGATGCTTCTTTCCATGACCTGACTTTTCCATGAACCTTCTGTGACCAGATTCTTCCATGACCAGACAGTTCTATGACACTTTTGTGACACAAATCTTCTCTGAACCAACCCTTTTCTGACCCTTCTATGTCTAAACCCTTTAAAAATCAAATAAATCCACAGTTCTATGACCTGAGTCTTCTCACATCCCAGTTTTCTGCCACAGTTCTAAGACCCATTTTTTGACCCAAGCCTCCTATAATTCCATGTTGCTGTGTGAAAGCCTTGGCATCTCAAGTAACTCTACAGACCTGTTTGTGGAATTACATGGAATAACTGCTCCCAGTTTGATTCAGCCTTGTGAGAATGTTCATGACACCAGTGTGATTGTAGCCAAAGCCAGATCTGCCTGCCCAGGGCCTTGGGTCAGGGCTTGGCCTTTCTGCTTCACCAAGCAAACTCAGGCTCTTCTCAGCATCACAGCTCCCTGCACAACCCCTTTCCCTACCTACAATCACGGCCTCCAATTATCAGCCCCAACGAGTCCCTGAGGAGGCTTTGTTACGAATGATCCTCACTGAGACCAATTAATACTTCAAGTTACTCTGAGTTCTACTTTTGACTTCTTGAGAGGTTTCTTCAGTCTCCTCTCAGCAAGTGATGTTCAAGGACTCATCAGTAATTCCACTATGGGTCTCATTATGCTACAGAAAGCCTTAACAAGCTTTTTTCTCTTCCTATATTGTTTTCTTCAGGTCTTCAAGCCTTGCACAGCTCCTTGGAGTCATTTCCCAGTGTGGGTAAAGAGGAAGATTTCAAAGTGCACCTAAAAAAATATGTTTAAGTTTAAAGATTATATTTCAAGTCTTTTCAGCATCAGAGAATGATTTGGGTTGGAAGGGGCCTTAAGGGGGGCCCATCCAGTTCCCCTTCTGCCATGGACAGGGATACCACCTACTGGACAAGGCTGCCCTAGGCTCCATCCAACCTGATTTTAATGACTCCAGGGATGGGGCAGCCATGGCTTCTCTGGGCAACCTGGGCCACTGCCTCACTACCTTCTTTGTGAACAATTCCTTTCTAATGTCTAATCTAAATCTTCCTTAAACCACAAAGCCACCCCCCATCATCCTATCATTCCATGCCCTTGGAAAAAGTCCCTTGCCAGCTTTATTTGTGACCCCCCCTTCAGGTACAGGGTCTCTAGATCTTATGCCGAAAGGGCAATTAAGGGGGAAGGGAGCTGAGGTGTTCTCTAGCCCAATGCCGAGATCTGAGCAGGGACAGCTCTGAGGTTGGACCAGGCTGCTAAGTAAATGCCAGCAGCCACAGAGAGACTTTACACAGGAATCAGACACCCAAGCCCCATCACAGGAACTTAGAGAAGGCACTTGCCCAGCTGCATGGAGACAACTATCGGTCTATGAGAGTCATCCGTGAGTAGAATATGGTCAGTATGGCTGAATGCAGCTGCTTCTTAGTCCCTTCCCCTGGCAGCACTTTCACTGCAAACCATCATAGAAGGGCTGGGTTGTAGGAGGGCCATGTCACATAAGAGCGAATTCATAAGTCATAAATGGGCAGGGTCACCGAACAGAGAATTGTGAGGCCATAGAAGAGGTCATAAAAGGAAGAATTGTTGTCATAGAATGTCTGCATCACTGAAGCCCGATTGTTGAGTCATAGAAGCACCAGGTCATAGAAGGGTGAATTGTTAAATGAGATACAGGTAATAGAAAGGCCAATAATTAAGTCATAGAAGGGCCAGGGCACAGAAGAAAAAACTGTTACGTCATAGTAGTCCAGGTCATAGAAAAGCCAATTGTTTAGTCACAGAAGGTCAGGGTCAGAGAACAGCAGGTTATTAGCTCATAGAAGGGCAGGGCCATAAAAGGGTGAATTTTTAAGTCATAGAAGGTGTGGGTAATAGGATAAATCCTTTAGTTATATAAGGACCATGTTAAAGAGGGGTGAAAATTTAAATCATAAAATGGCAATCATAAAGTCAGAGAAGGGAAATGGTTAAGTCATAGAGCATCTGGGGCAGATAAGGGTGACTTATAAAATTCTAGAAGTGTCAGGTCATAAAAAGGTTAATTGTAAAGTCATAGAAGGTCTGGGTCTTAGAAGGGGGATTCTTGAATCATTGAAGGGGTGGATTGTAGAAGGGTGAATTGTTAAATCATAGAAGGGACAGGTCAAAGACAAGCAATATCTCAAGTCATAGGATGTAGGGTAATAAAGGGGGAGTTGTTGATTCATTGAAGTGTCACGTACTTTCTGAAGAAGAGAAGGCTGAGGGGAGACCTCATCACTGTCTACAACTGCCTGAAGGGAAGATGTAAAGAGGTGGATGCTGGTCTCTTCTCTCAAGTGAGAGGTGATAGGATGAGAGGAAATGGCCTTAAGCTGCATCAAGGGTAGTTTAGATTGGACATTAGGAAAAAAATCCTTCACAGGAAGGGTTCTCAGGCACTGGCAGAGGCTGCCCAGGGACATGGTGGAGTCATCATCCCTGGAGGTGTTTAAAAGGCAAGTAGATGAGATACTTAAGGACATTTAGTCATAGAGAGGTACAATTGGAGTTGATGATCTCTAAGGTCTTTTCAAACCTAATGATTCTATGATTCAATCACATCATCCCCCATCCTCTATTGAAACTATAGGTTGCCCTGGCCCAGGTGTGGGACTTTGCACTTGACCTTGTTGAACCTCATGAAGTGCGCTGAGGCCACCCACTCTCCAAAAGGGATCCAGGGCCCCCTCAAACCCCAAAATGGGACCCAAGATTCCCCAAATCCCCCTAAAGTGATCCAGAACTCACCAAATCTGCCCTAAAAGGACCCTGTACCCTCCAAATCTGACCCAGGACTCCCCCAAGCCCCCCAAGAAAGAACAAAGAACACCCCCAAATGGGACTGAGGAATCCCCTAAACCCCCAAACCAGGTCCAAGACTCTCCAAAACCCCACAAAAGAGACCCAGGTCCCATCCATACCCCTCAAAAAGGACCCTAGACCCCTCAACACTCACCCCTTAAAAGGATTCAGGAGTCCTCCAAATCACCAAAAGGATTCCAGGACCCCCTCAAACCCCCAGATGGCACCCAGCGCCCCCCCTCCAAAACCAGACCCAGGACCAACTAAAACACCTCTGAAAAGGACCCGGGATCCCCCACCAAACCCCTTCCAATGGGACCCAGGGCTTCCTCAAATGCCTACAGGGGACTCAGGACCCCCCCAAACCCCCAGTGGGAACCCCAGCACCCCACAAAAAGGTTCCCCTCAACCCCCCCATAAAGGACCCAGGAGACCCCAGAGGGACCCAGAACCCACCAACACCCCCTCCCCCCCCCAGTTTGATTCAGGACCCACCCAACCCCCCTGACAATGGATTCAAGACCTTCCCTAAACCCACAAAATGGACCTAGGAACACCCCTAAACACCCCAGATGAGACCGAACCCCTCCTCTCCCCCCCACCCCAATAGGGACCCAGGACCCCCAATTCCCCCAGAAATGAATTCAGGACCCAACCAATTCTGCCTCCAACCACCCAAAATGCCAACAAGGACCCACCCAACCTCCCCATAAATATAGCCAGGACTCCCCCCAAAGCCCCTCAAAACAGACCCAGGATCCCCCGAAATCCCCCCAGACGGAATACAGGACTGCACACTGCAAACCCCCAGAAGGGACCCAGAACCCCCTCTAACCAAGGACCCCAACCCAGAGACCCAAAAAAGGGACCTAAGAGCCCCCTAATCACCCCAAAGGGGACCCAGGATCCCCACAACCCCCAGAAAGGAATCCAGGAGCTTCCCAAAAGGACACAGGACTCCCCCAACCCCTGAAAATTTACCCAGAACCTCATCAACCACACCCTGAATGGGACACAGGAGCCCCAACCACGCCCACAAAGGGATGCAGGACAAAACCCCCACCCCCAAAAGTGACACAGGATGCCCCTCAAGTCCCCAAAAAGGACCATGAACTCTCACCCACAAGCCCCCAAAAGGGATCCAGGACCCCCTCAACCCACAAAATGGGATGCAGAACCCACTCAGCCCCAAAAGGGATACAGATCTTCCCCAAGACCCTCCTAAAAGGATCCAGGACTCTCCCTATCTGCCCCAAAGGGACCCTGGACCCTGCAAAACCCGAGCCAGGGCTCCACCAACCCCCCCAAAATGGATTAAAATCTGCCCCCCCAAAACCCCCAAAGAGTCCCACTCACCCCCACCCCCCCCCACACCAAACCCTCCAAAGGGACCCAGGAGCCCCTCATTTCCCCCACAAAGGCATCCAGGATGCCCCAAATACCCAAATGGGGCCCACAACCACACAACTCCCCCCAAAAAGGGACCAAAGACCCCCACCAAATCCCCAGAAAAAGATCCATGACTCCCCCCACCTCCAAATATATTCAGGATCCCCCAAATATTCCCCAAAAAGGAGCAAGGACACACACTCCCCCTTAAAATAAAATGACCCAGGAGCCCCAGAGGACACAGAACTGACACAAACTCCCTAAATTTGATTTAGGACACTCCGAACCCAGTAAATGGGACCAAACACCCTCCCTAAACCCCCCAAAAAGAGACCCATGACCTCCCCCATAAACACTCCAAAAGAGTCTGGGACCCAACCCAAAAAGGGGCCAAGAACCCTGTCTGAAACCTCCCAAAAGGGACCCAGGACCCCCCCAAACCCACTCAAAAGATGGAAAGAGGGAAAACTGGAGGGAGAGAGAAGGATGTTGTGGGGGACTGTGTGAAAGGCTTTACGGAAGTCCACGTAGACCACAGCCATAGGTTAAAATCAGTGCAATAATCACGTTTTTGAACAGCCAAACATGGTGCAAACCATCAGCAATGGTGACATGATGAAAACCATAGGCAGTCTGACCAAGCTCAGAGCACTCAGGCCTTACAGCAAGGCAAGGGGTGAGGAGGAGAGTGTGGAAGTGGAAAGAGAACAGCTCTGGGAGATGATGTGCTACTGCCTGGATGTGCTGCCATACCAGGACTCTTCCCCTCCACTCATGCCCTCAGGAACTATCCCAGCAGCTCAAAAACTGCCTTGGAGGAAAGATAACAGGACACAAAAGTCAATGAATATCCCTTTATTTTGTTTAAATACACGGAGAGTACAGCTCCTCATTTACACAGACAATCAGTAAGACAAGAGAAGAATAAAGTGAATTAAGAACAGGATGACAAGATGATCGCAACTGCAAAAGCAACAAAAAATACGTAAGTCAGTCTTGGCTTCCACGAGTTGCATGATAACTGATATGCAGAAGGTGATGAAAAGATCATTGCTTCAAAGAATCACCAGACATCAGATTCCACACTGCATCCTTGAGCTGCTGGTTCCTCAAGCTGTAGATGAGGGGGTTCAGTGCTGGAGGCACCACTGAGTACAGAAATGACACCACAAGGTCCAGGGATGGAGAGGAGATTGAGGAGGGTTTCAGGTTAGCAAATGCTCCAGTGCTGATAAACAGGGAGACCACGGTCAGGTGAGGGAGGCATGTGGAAAAGGCTTTGTGCCATCCTTGATCAGAGGGAATCCTCAGCACAGTCCTGAAGATCTGTACATAGGACACCACAATGAAAACAAAACAGCCAAAATATAAACAGGTACCAAACAGAATAAGTCCAACCTCCCTGAGGAACGAGTGTGAGCAGGAGAGCTTGAGGATCTGTGGGATTTCACAGAAGAACTGTTCCACAGAATTGCCCTGGCAGAGGGGCAGAGAAAATGTATTGGTTGTGTGCAGCAGAGCATGGAGAAATCCAGCGCCCCAGGCAGCTGCTGCCATGTGGACACAAGCTCTGGTGCCCAGGAGGGTCCCGTAATGCAGGGGTTTGCAGATGGCAACATAGCGGTCGTAGGACATGACAGTGAGAAGAGAAAACTCTGCTGAAATGAAAAAGGCAAATAGAAAAACTTGAGAAACACACCCTGAGAAGGAGATTGTCCTGGTGTCCCAGAGGGAATTTACCATGGATTTGGGCATAGTGGTGGAGATGCAGCCCAGGTCAAGAATAGAGAGGCTGAGGAGGAAGAAGTACATGGGGGTGTGGAGGTGGTGGTCACAGGCAATGGTGATGATGATGAGGGCGTTGCCCAGGAGGGCAGCCAGGTAGGTGCCCAGGAAGAGGCAGAAGTGCAGGAGGTGCAGTTCCGGTGTGTCTGTGAATGCCAGGAGGAGGAATTGTGTGATGGAGCTGCTGTTGTACATCTACTGCATCTGGGCACAGGACACTGTCCAAGAAGGAGAAGAACATAACAAGTTAGGAGAGACTTCTTTCAGCAAAATCAAAGACTTATCCCACAAAACCACCCCCAACAGTTTGCCTGTGCTCTAAGGAAAGCTTTGTGTAGGTCCCTTTCACAAGGACTGGATGTTCCTCGCTGAGGGTGTCACGTGGAGCAGGAGGCTGTGATTTGGGCTCTGCACGACTTGTTCCTGCCCTACAGCAAGAGGGGAATGGAACACAGAGTGATCTTGGAATGAATGCACTCCTGTTATCAAAGAACTTGTAAACGCAATATCTCCCCATTTACTAAACTGCAGAGCACAGCTGAGGGGATTTTGTTTTGTCTTCTGTTCTGGTTTCTCCAACACAGCTCAGGATGGTTTTGATGCAGAAACTCCAAGCTTTTTCTCTTCACTCCAAGTGAAATTTCCTGGGTCCTGATAGGGAAATTAACTGTCCTGTCATGCAGAGTTAACACAGCTGTTCTGTCCATCAGCCCTGGTCTCAACTACCCTGTGCTGGAGAATTTTTGCACTTGGATGTTCCCAGCAAAAGCAACTGGTACTGATGGGAGCAGAGGAATCTGGTTTCCCAGTGCAGATCTCCAAATATCCTCAACCCATCCTACCAGAAGGGAATCTCAGCTCCCCCCTGCCAGCCAGGGACACAGAGGGCTCATTACTGCTTCTCCTACACAGATGATGAGCAGCACTTCCATGGTCTTGGTGTGAGCTGTCTTCTCCATGGGACTGCCAGATGACACAGAGACACCATGGGAGAGCTGTGCCCTTCTGGAGGGCAGCCTGAAACCCAGTGGGACCCTGCAAGGAAAGAATCAAATGTCACAAGTGCAGGGTGTCCTGAAAGGAGAATCTGGTCATTTACATTGCCTGAACCTGTCAGGTAGGAGAGGAATCGGACTCATTACTCCTCTGGCTAAAGCTGCATGGCAGGACCCACAGGACTGATTTCTGAACTGTGGCTTAACCCAAACCCCATCCCAGAAGGTCCAGTGATAAGAACCTGGGGAGCACAGGTAGAGGGGGGAGAGGGAGAAATGCATAGCGCTACTGCAGAAAGAGGCAGCAGAGACACAGTCAAGGGGGTGGTAATTTTTCCTTTGAAGAGGTGAGGATGCTGAGAAGGTGACTGACCACCTAGGACCCGAAGAGAAGAGGTGGGAGAAGAGAGCATGGGTTTGCTCCATGGTAGGTGTCTCCACTGCAGGAGACGGCAGGGAGGTGCCCGAGTCTGCCTTCCCATGGTGTCAATGGGAGCAGATCCTTCTCCATCTCTGCCCATGTCTCTGCTGCCTGGAGCTTGTCCCTACTGGGAGTTGTTTCTCTGTCCCTGGATCTCTTCCGTGTCTGTGTTCACAGAGCCCACCCCATCCACAGTGTGCTCAGCCCTGCCCTGCAGACCCCTCCTGGCAGTGCGGCCTTGCCCATGGGCATCTCTGGGAGTGCAGTGACTGAGGAGCAGCTCACACAAATCCTAACAGGAACTGGAGTCCCAGTGTCTTTCAAGAACTGAGAAATAGAAGTCCCATCCCCACCACCTGTTCCTCCCTCCCCAAATCCAGGTAGATGCTGTCCTGATGTCATTCTACAAATAGACCCTCTGCAAGTGCCGTGGGGGCGACCTGGAGCTGTGAGCAACCCTGACACACCCTTTCAACAGCAGGAGGACTCTGCCCTGCCCTGCTGGGGTCACTCCTTCCCCCAACAAGAGTGCAGGTTGATTCCTGGCAGGGAGCTGAAGGGCTGTCCAGGGCACCCCTGGCTGCACTCGCATCCCTCAAATCCAGTCATGCAGCGGTGAACCCTGGCTCTGGAGTGGCGTCCCTCTCCTCTGCACTAGACAAAATGTGAGAGTCCTCCTCATAGATACTTAGAGCTGTGGCACATGGCAGCTTTAGGAGATCTTCCCTGGAACTGTGACTGCACCGCCCTGCACCCAGAGACTTACTGTATTTGTGACTGTGATGATTTCTCCCCGAGTGAACACTCACATCATCTCTAACTCCAGATTGCTCTCTTCCTCAGTTATCCCTTCTTGCTGCCTGCAGGCAGTACCCTCAGCCCTACTGGGCTCTGCAGAGTTGCTGCTCCTGCCCAGACTTGGCTCTTTTCAGAACTGCCCCCTCATTATCAGCTCACACTGTCCCAGGAGCCCAGCCTAGCTCAGCAGTAGAGGAGCAGCCCATGGCAGCACTTTCCCTGCCCTCTCTGGGCTCCCTCGAGGTGTCCCTGGGGCTCCAGGGGAACCTGCTGAGAAACAGGTTGTTCCTTCTCGCAGTTGGAAAGAGAAATTTCTTTCCTGCAGTGTCACTACTCCTGTTATGCTTGAGAATCGATATATTTTCCTATCATTAGATAGGAGAGCAGGAAGGTAACAGGGAATGATCTCATTTCTCCAAACTGGCATTTCATTCTGCAACTTAAGACCTGGGGCTGGACAGACATTGAACTCTCTTCTGTCGCAGTCGTGTATCTGCTCTCAGCAAAGCCTTTGCACACAGGGGCTCTTGGACACTTGGTTTCCTCATGGCAGGGATGAGCTTGCCTGGTGCCACAGCTGCAGGGCTTCAGCCCCAGTGGGCAGCAATGCCTTCAACCAGGGGCACAGGCAGGGGGAGCTGGAGTTGTTCCTGTGGCAGACAGAGCTGGGACATGGTCACAGAGCTTAAGAGAGATGGTTTTCTAGGACAGCATCCTCCAAACAAGAGTCCAGGTTGTGATTCAGTCTCAACATGAAAGGCCATTCAAGGGCCCTATGATGAGTGTTTGCTTTTTCAGGAACAGTGTGGGCAGTGCTGAATTTAGGAAGAGCAGGTGTAAACAGATCTGAGATTCCCTCTTTCCCTCTGAGATGTCTTTCCCCATCAAGGTCTCCCAGGCCTCTGTGACTCAGGGAAGGACTCTGGGGGAGATCAACTAGAGGTGACTGAGGATCAAGTCAGAGATAGCTAGAGGCAAACATAATCTTTCCCATTCTGTGAGACAGGGGGGGTAGTATCCCAGGGAACTGAGTGAGGAGGACGATGTCACATGAGGCCATTCTCCATCATTTTCAGAAGGTCATGGAGATGGAGGGAACTCTCTGACAACACCCATCACCCTGACATTGCATGTCATCTTTTGAAATGGCCAATGGATGAGCAGGGGATCCAAAGGCTTTGCCCAGATATTGTCTCCTCGGATTCCACTTCTGGATGTCTGAAATAGAAAAGGACTGGATTTCCTTTGGGCAGATTGTGCCTTACCATCCTTCTATGACCCAACTCCTCTATGATTTGGATAATTGTTCACTCAACTCTTCTATGACCTGACTCTTCTAAGACCTTTCTATGACCTGTTCTTTCCTTTTCCTGACTAAATTCTCATGCTTCTTTGACTCAACTCTTCCATGACTCAAATATTTTATGATGCTTCTCATGACTCAAATCTTTTGTATCCTGAGATTTCCGTGACGCAACATCTCTTTGAGCTTTTTATGACCGAACTATGCTATTACTCCTCCATGATATGACTCACCTATTACCCAGCTCTTCTTTGACCTACTCTTATACAATCAGATCCTTCTGTGACATGAGCCTTCTCCATCCTTCTATGACTTGATTATCCTCTGACTCTTCTAAGATTTGACTTTCTATGACCTAGTTTTCTATGATTCTTCTGGGACACAAGTCATCTTTGCCTGTCGCTTCTATGACCCAACTTGTCTAAAACCTGACTTTTTGAGGACCCTACAATACACTGACACACCCCTTGTACAACACTGCTCTTCTAGGAGCCTTCTATGACCCATCTCTTCTATGAAACAACTCTTCTACCATCCCATTCTTGTGGGACTTCTCTGTGATCTGACTCATCTAGAGTCTGAGCCTCCTACGCATCAAGTCATCTATGACCCAATTCTTCTCTGATCCTTCTATGACCTGACTCCTCGCTGAATTGAATAATCAATGACCCAACCATTTTATGACCTGACCCTTCTAGGACCTGACTCTTTAATGTCCCTTGAATGATTAAATTCTGCTATTATCCAAATAAGCTGTCATGCTTCTATTACACAATACTGCTATTACCTGAATATTCCATGATCTGAGACTTCCGTCACCTGACCCATTTATGAACCTTCTGTGACTGAAATCTTCTGTTATTCCTCCATGACCTGACACATCTATAACTCAGCTCTTCTGTGACCCACCTCTTACATGACCAGGCCCTTCCGTGACTCAAGCCTTCTATGACACAACACTTCACTCCATGACCCGACTCTTCCAGAAAATTTCTGTGAACAGATTCTTCCATTACCTGACTGTTCTATTACTCTTATATGACCCAAACTATCTCTGAACAAACCATTTTGTGACCCTTCTATGAATAAACCTTTCTAAAACCAAAATAAACTCACACTTCCATGACACAACTCTTCTATGGTCTGAATATTCTATGACCCTTTTATGAACTCAATCATCTATTTTCCAGTTCTGCTATGAAAGTTCTATGGTTCAAAACTTTCATAAACCTTGTATGACTGCACTGCTTAGTTACTCCTCTATGACTCAACTCTTCTCTCAGCTGACCCTTCTCATACCCAAGATTTCTGCTCCTCTATGACTCAATGTTTTATGACCCTGCCCATCTAGGACCCGATTCTTCTATAACTGCAGGAAGCTGATTGAGAGCCTTGGCATCTCCCATAACCCTACAGGCTGTAATTGGAATTACGTGGAATAACTGCTGTGATTCTGATTCAACAATGTCCAAATGTTCATGGCACAAGCACCATTGTAGTCAAAGCCAGGTCTTCCTGCCCAGGGCCTGGCGGTCAGGGCTTGGCCTTTCTGCTTTATCAATCAAACCCAGGCTTTTCTCAGCATCACAGCTGCCTGCACAACACCTTTGCATTCTTGAAGTCATGACCTCCATTTCTGGGCTCTAAGGAGTCCCTGGGGAGGTTTTATCACAAACAATCCCCACTGAATCCAGTTAAGACTTCAAGGAATTTTGAGCTTTGTTTTTGACTTCTTGAGATGCTTCCTCAATCTCCTCTCATCACTGATCATTCAAGGATGTAGCAGCAAATCCAGCCTGGGTCTAATCAAATTACAGAAAGAATTAACAAGCTCTTTCTCTTCCTGTTGTTTTCTTAAGATTATCAAGGCTTGCACAGATCCTTGGAGTCATTCTCCATTGTGCTTAAAGAGGAAGATTTAAAAGTGCACCTAAGAAAATAATATTTTGTTTTAAAATTTATATATCCATGCTTTTCAGATTCATAGAATTTTTTTTTATTGGAAGGGACCTTAAAGCCCATCCAGTTCCACCTCCTTCCATGGGCAGGGACACTTCCCACTGGACCAGGCTGCTCAAGGTCCCATCCAAGCTGCCCTTGAACACCTCCAGGGAGGGGGCAGCCACAGCTTCCCTGGGCAACCTAGGCTACTGCCTGACCAGCTTCTTTATGAACAATTTCTTCCTAATACCTAATCTAAATCTTCCCTCTTCATATTTAAAAGTTTTCCCTCTTATCCTATCGCTCTACACCCTTGTAAAGTGTCCCTCCCCAGCTTTCTTGGTGATCCCTTCAGGAAGGCTGCTATAAGGTCTCTGTGATGCCTTCTGTTCTCCAGGCTGACAAATTTCCAGGAGAAGAAGATCGATATTTCTTCGAAAAATCTCTTCTGAAATATATTGGTATTGGTGGAGGTCTCTTGTAAGTGAGGAAAAGCGTTCTTGTATGCAGGTCCATCTCCTTAGGACAATCCTAGATGGCCACATCTCTGCCCATGCTGTTCCATGGTGCTCCACGTAGGCTGAGATAAAATAATTTAATAGATGGAAGGAAAAAAAGATAAAATCCTACATAATCCAAACCCAAAACCAATGCAAATCCAGCACTTGCCACCTCCCTCAAGTAGACTGAAAAGCCACCAGTCTACCACTAGCTATCACCTTGGGCCCCTTACCACAAGAAGGATGTTGAGGCTCTGGAGCAAGTCCAGAGAAGAGTAACGAGGCTGGTGAAGGGGCTGGAGAACAGACCCTATGAGGAGCGGCTGAGAGAGCTGGGGTTGTTTAGCCTGGAGAAGAGGAGGCTGAGAGGAGACCTCATTACTCTCTACAAGTACCTGAAAGGAGGTTGTAGAGAGGAGGGAGCTGGCCTCTTCTCCCAAGTGCCAGGGGACAGGATGAGAGGGAATGGCCTCAAGCTTTGCCAGGGTAGATTTAGGCTGGAGATTAGGAGGAGGTTTTTCACACAGAGGGTCATTGGGCATTGGGAGAGGCTGCCCAGGGTGGTGGTTGATTCACCTTCCCTGGAGGTGTTTAAGGGATGGGTGAAAGAGGTCTTGAGGGACATGGTTTAGTGTTTGATAGGAATGGTTGGACTAGAAGATCCGATGGGTCCCTTACAACCTGGTTGTTCTGTGATTCTGTGATTCTGTGACCTGGAACAATTAAAATCTCCACTTCTTTCTCTACCTCCAGCCTTCCTTCACCTAACTGTTCTATCACCTTCAGAGAATATCTGGCTCTTGTATGACATAAGTTTCTAGGACCAAACTCTTCTATGGCATGAATCATCTATGATGCAACACCTCTATGATCAACTATTACGAGACTCTTCTATGACCCAACTCTTCTGGGACCCTATGATTAGTTGATACTTTTTTGACCTGACCTGTGATGATGTGAATCCTCCAAACTCCTATATGACCTGAATCTTATATGAGCTGCATTTTCTCTGACCTGGCATATATATGATATAAACTTTCCATGACCCAACACTACCATGTACCTTCCAAAACAAAAGCTTCTATGAGTTGACTCTTCAGTCACCCTACTCTTCATGACCTGATTCTTCTATGACTCTTCTATGAGCACAGGGTTGTATGACCTGCCTATGACCTGACCCTTCTCTGAACCAACTCTTCTCCGAATCGAACAATCTATGACCCTTCTATGAACAAACCCCTGGAAACCCCTAATAAACTTTCACACTTCAATGACTTAATTCTTCCATGATGAAAACTTCTATGACCAAGCTCTGCTACGAAACTTCTATGACTCAACCTAGCTATGAGGCTTCTGTGACAGAATACGTCTATGAAGCATCTCCAACCAAACTCTTTGGTTACCCCTCCATGATCCAAATCTTCTATGACCTGACAATTATCACACTGAAGTGTTCTAGCGCTCGACTATGCCCCAGCCCTTTTATGATCCTACCTTTCTATGACCCAACTCTTCTGCCAGTGCATGGAGCTGTTGGAGCCTTGGCATCTCCCGTAACACTACAGGCCTGTATTTGGAATCACATGGAATAACTGCTCCCAGTTTGATTTGGCAATGTGAGAGTGTTCATGTCACCAGCGTCACTGGACTCACAGCCGGATCTGCCTGACCAGGGCCTGAGGGTCAGAGTTTGGACTTTCTGCTTCACCAAGCACACTCAGGCTTCTCTCAGCATCACAGCTCCCTGCACAGTGCCTTTGTCTTCCTGCAATCATGACCTCCAGTTATCAGCTCTAACGAGTCCCTGGGGACACTTTGTCTCTAATGATACACACTGAAACCAATTAATACTTCAAGTAACTCTGGATTACTTACTTGTGTCTTCTTGAGAGCTTTGCTCCATCTCCTCAGAAGCTGAGGTCTCATTAAAACAAAGGAAGACTTAACAAGCACTTTGGCTGCCTGGAGATTTCTTCAGGTGTTCAAGCCTTGCACAGCTCCTTGGAGTCATTTCCTAGTGTGGTTAAAAAGGAGGATTTCAAATCTGCCTAATAAAAAATGGGTTTTTTTTAAAGTTTATATCTTTTAAAGTCTAAATCTTTTCTTTCTTGGTGACCCCCTTCAGGAACTGGAAGGCCATTATAAGTTCTCCCTGATACTTTCTATTCTCCAAGCTGAGGAATTTTCAGAAGAAGAGTAATATATCTTAAAAAAAAACTCTTTTGAAAGGTCATGGCCTGGGTCAAGACCTCTTTTGAGTGAGGACAACCAAGCATCCCAGTGCCTGGGTCCTTCTGCTCAAGGCACTCCTTGGCTAGCTAGGCCTCTGCCCATGATGCTCCATGGAAAAGTTTTTTGACTTGTGGGCTGAGCTGAAAATGCTTTAATAGGTGAAAGAAAAAAGAAAATAACCACCATAATCCCAACCCCAAACCAATGCAAATGCCATCACTTACCACCTCCCTCATGCAGACTGATACCCCACCAGTCTATCACCACCCGTTCCCTTGAACGATAACTGTTTCCACTTCTTTCTTCTTCTGGAACAGCTTTTCTCACTGAGCATGGCAGCTATGTTATGGGATCTCCCTCTGCTCAGCCAGGGTCAGATCTCCTGGCTCTGTCTCCCTGGCAACTTCTTGCCCACCCACCGACCTTCCCTGGCAGGAGCAGAGGGAGCAACTCTTGATGCTGGGCAAAGGAGACAATTTCTGCCCTCACTCTTCTGGCACCAGGACAATGCCACAGGACCCAATGTGTCTCAAATTTCAATAGGAAAGTTGAGAAACTGGAGAAGACCTGGAGGAGGCCTGACAAGATGGAGTTAGGGGCTCACAGCATGAGGGGTGAGAGCACACTTTAGACTGCTGGGGAGGTTCTGGGCAACCTGCTAAGTAGCTCTCTACATCTCACGCTCATGGAAAAACTTAAGGAACAAGACAGCTCAGGTTATCTCTAGTCCAATTCCAGCTCCAAGCAGGGCCAGCTCTGCGGTCAGAACAGGCTGTACAGTCCATGTCAGTATCCACAGAGAGAGTTTTGACGTGAACAAGGCACCATGGTCATGATAAGAAAGGATTTTGGCGTTTGATCAGCTCCATGAACACAGCTATCAGTCAACCATGGCTGCTGTGACACCTGGGAACATCCACCTTCTTGTCCAGAGGAGTGGGATCTTTCTGCCAGTCTCCTGGCCCATCTGCAGTCCATGGGAACTGGAAGCAAAATTTAAACACAAGGACATAGGTACTGTCACCTTAATTGCTCAAAGAGGTAGGGGAATCTCAGAGCATCCAGGTTAAGTGCTCTTTGAAAGGAAGAGAACAAAAAAAAAAAAAGAAAAGTTGACTTTAGATCATGCCATGTGGTGGGTCTGCTTTACCCTTTCAATCATCCACACCCTGAAACCACACCTGCTTTTCCACCTCACCTCTAAAACCTGATTCCCTGATGGAACTAAAGGAAGAATGGTCCTAGGCCTCTGTGAATCTCCTGGGTCTGGAACTCTGATGGCTATGATGTCATTCCATTGTTCACCTCATAAAGAGTCGAGCTGGGAAGTGACTCTGCAAGTCTGACTCAACATGGTCCATGGAGAGGCCAGGCTGAGTCTGTGTCTGCACACCTACAACCCTGATTAATCTGCTGTTAAAATTCAGTCCTGTGTTCTTGATCTTCTGGTCCATGGACAGAGGGGTGGGTGGAGGCCCAGGAGATGCTGGTCAGGGCCGTGAAGGTCCATGGATGCTCTCAAGGCCATGACACTGCCCCATGGGAATGAAGCACACAGACCTCTGACCACAAATATGATGGGATCCTATGGAGATGAGCCAGGCTGGATCAGGGGAAAATTGTGAGGAGGAAGGAGCTGCAGAGATGTTCTTTTCTTACTGTTAACCCCCTCATGGCCATCTTCCTTTTACTCCTACAATTCTGGAGGAATTGGGAACCATGGAGCTATTTCAGTCTGGGAGAAAGTGGGAGGGGAATGAGCTTTAATATTTTTTCCTTCTTGCTCCCAATCCAAAATTTCTTAACTGGTAATAAATTAAATTGACCTTTGGCAAGTCCACATGTCTTTGCCAGTGATAGTCACTAGTCACTGAACCTCCTTTGCTTTCTCTTGACCCATCAGCTTTTCTGGTTCATTCTCTCCCTCTGTCCCATTGCTTACAGACAGGGAGGGAGCAGCTGCGGGTGAGGAGTTCAGCTGCTGACCAAGGTCAACCCACCCCAGGACGCATCAGGGCTGCGATGTCCGTTATGGGACTCTCAGGACAAGGAAGACCCTGCCCAGCCTGGAGTGAGTCCTGCTGAGGCCAAAAGGATGGTTGGTCCTGGAGCACATCATGGACAAGGAGAGGTTGGTAGAGCTGGGGTCTGAGAAACCTTTCAGGGTGAAACACTGAGCAGGGACCTAGGGCAGATGTGGGATCCCAATCCATGGAATTTCTCAGTGTTTCATGAGCCAAGGCCATGAGCCCCTGATCTGTTTGTGTCTGTGTGAGAAAGGGCTTGGATGAGAGACCAGCAGTGGCAAGAGTTGAGGGACTGGTGTGCAACAAATCTCATTAGAAAAAGTCTTCCCTTCTTATAAATAATTATGGTGGAGTTGGTTGTCTACTGAGCAAAGAACGACAGAGATGTCCATACAGTAAAAGTCCCTACAAAGGCTTGGGAGGTGCAGCCAGATAGGGAAATAGCCTTTTTGTTGGACTCATCTGGGATGATATTGGTGGAGCAGCTTCCCCAGGGTGCCAAGGGGACAATTGCTGGTGGTGTACAATCTATAACTGGGCCAAATGCCTTGATATCATTGTATATAAACTAGTATTAGTTTTATTACTAGTGCTTAGGTGTTCAAGTCCACGTTGGATGAGGCTCTAAGCACTCTGGTCCAGTGGAAATTGTCCCTGCTTATGGAAAGGGCGTCGGAACTGGCTGATCTCAAAGGTCCCTTCCAACCCAACCCAATCCATGATTCTATGTTGTGATTCTATGATTCTACAACTACGACTAGTACTAAAACAAGCACTGGCACAAGTGTGAGCATTAATGTAAGTTCTAATAATAGGAATAGTGTGAAGTTTTCTTGTGTTTATTAAATCCAACTTTTAATTTCAACTGTCAAGACTTTTTTCCTTTCCTGATTAAAGTAGGAGAAGGAACCACTTCCTATTGTTGGCTGCCAGATCGAGGGGCTGGACTGGGACAGTTTGTTCCCCCATCTCACACACAGGGTGCTCAGAGACAGACCCTCCCTGTGCTCATGCAGATGCTACACAACAGCAGTCACAGTGTCTCTGTTCTCCTGCTACCACTTCCAGAGCCCGGAGCTGGGGTTGGTCACCCTGCTCTGCAATCATCTGAAATGCCCCATGCCATGAGAAGTGGACACGGACACCATGGTCCAAGGAAGCACATCCCAGTGCTGCACTCAGGCAGCTTCCAGGGGACGTTGTTCTCAAAGTGAAGTGACTGTGAGGCTCTGTCTGTCCCACAGGCCTTCACAGCAATACCATGGACATAATTTCTGTTACAGAGGAGCCCATTGCCTGTCCCTGCCTGTGATTGCAGGATGGCCAAAGTGCAGGAGTGGAACCAAACCCAGAACACTCACATCTTCCACCATCACAAGGGCTAGGAAGGAGATCTCATAAGTGTGAAGAGAACAGCTCTAGAAAGACCAGATGCTGGTTCTCCCTTGCAGTGCTACTGAAAAAGCCAAATGTGGTTCTAGAGGCAGCACAACTGGGACTGATGAGCATCCTTCTATCCCACTGTTAAACTAGTTCATGATCTGGGAGCATAAGAAGCTGCCCACTGATTCCTCATGTTCTGGAGGAACCACTCGGTGCCACCCAAATCACACTTCTGGGTCACATGAACCACTTCTCCGTTCTTATTGAAACAACAGATTGTGACAGATACTCAGGTGACAGATGGACAATACTTTGTGCAGTAGCGATTCGATGTCACCCAACTCTGCTGGCCCTACGTGTCTCACAGAGGAATCGCCCCACCGTTCCGTGATCTGCCCATGGTTGCCTCCTTGTAGCATTTCAGAGTTGGGGATCCTGGTGGGAAAAGGCCTCACTGTCTTGATCCTGGCTTTGTTGGACACCCTAAAGTGTGCCACCATAGGTTGCTGGGACCCAGCTTTACAGAAGTCCAGATCACATTCTATGCTTTAAATTATTGCAATAATCACATTTTAAACGCCCAAACATGATGTAAACCACAGACAGTTTGATCAAGGTCAGAGCCCTCAGGCCTTACAGCAAGGCAAGGGGTGAGAAGGAGAGTGCGGGAGTGGGGAGAGAACAGCTCTGGGCAATCAAGCGCTGGTGCCTGGCAGTGCTGCCTTGCTGGGACTCTTCTCCCTTTCATCCGTGCCCATAGGAACTGTCCCTGCAGCACCAAAAAGGCCTTGGAGGAAAGTTATCAGGAAAAATAGTCATTGAAAATCACTTTATTTTGTTTACACACAAAGAGAGCACAGCCCATCAGTAAGAATAGACAAGAAGAGAATACGTTAAAAACAGGATAAAAACATTACCCCAATTAAAAACAGCAACATCAACGACAAATAGAGACGCCAGCCTGGGCCTGCCATGAGTTGCATGGTAACAGCTATGCAGAAGGTGATGAGCAGTTCGTTGTTTCAAAGAACCATCCAGTTATCATTTTCCTCAGCGCATCCTTGAACTGTTGGTTCCTCAAGCTGTAGATGAGGGGGTTCAGTGCTGGAGGCACCACAGAGTATACAACTGACACCAGCAGGTCCAGGGATGGAGAGGAGATGGCAGGGTGTTTCAGGTAGGCAAATGCTCCACTGCTGATAAACAGGGAGACCACTGCCAGGTGAGGGAGGCATGTGGAAAAGGTTTTGTGCCTTCCCTGAGTAGAGGGGATCCTCAGCACAGCCCTGAAGATCTGCACATAGGAAACCACAATGAAAACAAAACAGCCAAATACTATTAAGACAGAGACTACAAGAGGTCCAGCTTCCCTGAGGTAGGAGCGTGAGCAGGAGAGCTTGAGGATCGGGGGAATTTCACAGAAGAACTGTTCCACCTCATTGCCCTGGCAGAGGGGCAGGGAAAATGTATTGGCCGTGTGCAGCAGAGCAGTGAGAAGTGCAGTGCCCCAGGCAGCTGCTGCCATGTGGACACAAGCTCTGCTGCCCAGGAGGGTCCCGTAGTGCAGGGGTTTACAGATGGCAACATAGCGGTCATAGGACATGACCGTGAGAAGATAATACTCTGTACCAAACAAGAACAACACAAAGAAGACCTGGGCAACACATCCCGTGTGGGAGATAGCCCTGTTGTCCCAAAGGGAATTGGCCATAGATTTGGGGACAGTGGTGGAGATGGAGCACAGATCAAGAACAGACAGGTTGAGGAGGAAGAAGTACATGGGGGTGTGGAGGTGGTGGTCACAGGGGATGGTGATGATGATGAGGCCGTTGCCCAGGAGGGCAGCCAGGTAGATGCCCAGCAAGAGCCAAAAGTGTAAAAGCTGCAGCTCTCGTGAGTCTGCGAATGCCAGGAGGAGGAAGTGGGTGATGGAGCTGCTGTTGGACATTTGCTGCCTCTGGGCATGGGACACTGTCACAGGAGGAAAAGACAGAGACAAGTTAGGGGAGACTTCTCTGTACAAAATCAAAGCCATTTCTCATTCCCCACCCCTGCTCCACACACCCTGTCCCTTTTCTCACAGCCCTTCCTTCAGCTCCATATCTGGAGCCCTGCTTGATGCCAGCTGAATGTGCCGGGAGGAGCAGGACCTCTGCGACTGGCTGTAAGGAGTCATCCCTGCTCTGTAGCATGAGTCATGGGAATGGTGGAGACAGGGGACCCTGCTGGGTTTCAGCTTTGCCCTCTGGAACTGCTCCTGGTCTTGTTCCCAGCCGTCCTGGACTTGTGCCTCTCTGAGAAGGAGGGGTTCATATTCCCATGGTACCCTGAAAAGCCACTAGGCTTTTCTGATTAGAGCAGAGGGACCCACCTCACACCACTGAATGCCTCACCTTTTCCTAATATCCCAACACCCACTTGCAGCTCAGGACACTAATGGCTCATTTCAGAAACCCAACAGCATCATCTCTCTTATAGCATCTGTGAACTTTAAGGTAACACAAGGATTGGATAGGACAGGTTAGCATCCTGGATGGAAGCTCAGAGCTTGGAAGGATACATTAAGGAGAGCCAAATTATAGCATTTTATTTGTGGAAATTCAGGTCCACTCCCAGCCCTACTGACTCTCATTGCCAACAGCCTCACAGCTCAGAGCAAAGTCAGAACACGGGTTTCCCTGGACACAACAGAAGAAAAAGAGCCACCAGGTCAGAGGGTGACTCTGCAGTTGAAACTCCCATCCCCAGAGAGCCTGGCAAGGAGAAGAAGAGAACACCAGCAAGAACAGAATCAAGGTGAGAAACCGGGAGAAAGGGAGTGAGGGTCTGGCTGCGAGAGGCCAAGGCAGTGGCCTGGGCATGCAGACAGCATTTCCCTTTCCCAGCTTTGCTCACCCCGTCCCAGACACCAACCATGCAGTTCAGCTCAGGAGTTGCAGTGATTTCTTCAAGCACGAGAGCCTCTTTTTCCCATTCTCCCCCCAAATTCTTCCAGTAGGAAAATGAAAACACAAACTCGGGAAAGCTCCACATCAGCAACATGATCCTTGCATTGATTTTCAAATAGAAATTTCCTTTCAGAAATATCCTGGGGTGACCTGGAGCCATGAGCAGCCTTGACCCTCACAGGACCCTGTCAAAAGCTAAAGGTCCTCTCCTGCCAGGAGATCCTTCTTCCTCCACCCCAGCTTCTCCCCACAGCACCTTGGGGTGCCCCCTGGGAAAGTGGCAGAGTCCCTGCTCAAGCACTCAGAGCCTGGCGTGCAGGGATCCTGCTTTCAAGGACAGCCCGAGGCACCCCTGGCTGCACCCTCTGACTTTACAGCCCTTCCAAACTGCCTCACAAGAGCCCCCTCCTCACCGATCCCATAAGCTGGGCGTGTGCCAGCTTTAGGAGATGGTGCCAGGTTCTACACCTGTATTGCCCTGTGCCCACACTTACCATGTCCAGGACTGCAAAGCTTTCTCCTCCAGTCAGCTCCCAGTCCTCCTCCTGACCACCTTAGACTCTCTCTGCCTTCCTTGTCTCTCTGAGAAATGCTGGGAGTTCTCTTCTTCCTGCTGCCTTTGCAGAGGAGCTGCTCCTGCCCAGAGCTCACTCTTTGTAGTGTTGCCAGATTTCCAGGAGTTCCTTCCGTCCCAGGAGCACAGCCCAGCTCAGCAGCAGAGGAGCATCTCAGGGCATTTTAATGACCCCTCTGGTGGGTTTGATGCTGAGTCCATGAACCTCAGCCCTGAGAGGAAGTAGAACAAACCTCTCAAGGTGTCAAAGTCAGATTCAGACTCCAAAGTTAATGGGTCCCACTGAGGGCACTACTGAGAAAGCATCTCCAGGGCCCAGTTAGAAGAGAAAACTGGAGGCAGTGATGACAGGCTGAGAAAAACAAGGTAAAAGTGGCTCTGATGCTGAGTCAGCCTGGATGCGTTTCATTAATCCAAAGGGCCAAGCACTGACCTCATTAACCAAATAGCCAGTCCTGAAGCCAGCCCCCAGGAAGGGAGGTCTTGTCTCTCACTCATTTCTCAAGGTTTATCCTGGGACAGTAGGATGTTGAGATGGGCAATGTCAAGGGCAGGACTATGGTACGACACCTCCCAGGCTCCTAAGTATGGACTAGGAGTCAATGAGGATCCAGTGCCAGAAGGATTTGTCTTCTCCTCATAAGAATCAGTGTCAGAGACAACAACCATCACCAAAGCCACGAAAAGACTACTCTGTTTGGGAGCTTTCATCTTTTCCATCCACCTCGGTCCTCTCCACCACCAACTGCCCCACCTGTGCCTCTTGCCGTGCAGGCTGCAGCCATCTCCCCAGCTGCCTCACCTTGTTGTCACCTTCCTTTGCTGTTATGTCTCTGGCCTCCCTGGCCCTTCCATGAGACACAAAGCCCTGGACTGATCCAGGCTCCTTCTGGGTGACATGTGACAGCACAGCACTGCCCTTGGACTGATATTTCTTTCCCTCGTGTCCACCTTGGACCTCCCCAGCTACACTTTATGGCACTGTTTCTTTCTCATACCTTTTTCCACTATGAAGAAATCCATCACCTTTGGAATCACCCTTCAAGCATTCTCAGGCAGCCTCTATAGTGTCTGCAGTCTCCACATCTCTAATTCCAGGACCTGGTCATGCTCTTGAGGCCTCCAAACCCCATCTTGGGAGATCTCTGGGCACCCTGCAGGGTGTTTGCAGTTAACTCATAACAGTCACAGGCCAAGAAAGACAGAGGGAGATTTTTTAACAAGGCAGAACTGTCAGAACAAGGGAAAATGGCTTTAAAATGGAAGAGGGGAGATTTAGATTGGATCCAAGACAAAAGTAGGTTAAGATGGGGATGGTAAGACACTGGAACAGGTTTCCTAGAGAAGTTGTGGCTGCACCAACTCTGGAAGTGTCCAAGATCAGGAACTCTGAGCAACCGGAATGATAGCAGAGTTGTTGGATCTATTTAGGTCCCTTCCAACCCAAACCATCCTGTGATTCCTTGATTCTAATCTCCCCAAATCCTTCTCCATAGGTCTGCAAAGACCTGTAGAAATCACTTAGGTGTTTTAATCTGATCCGGTTCCCAACAGTCACAGAATCACAGAATCACAGAACAACCAGGTTGGAAGGGACCCATCGGATCTTCTAGTCCATCCATTCCTATCTAACACTAAACCAAGTCCCTCAAGACCTCATCCACCTGTGCCTTAAACACCTCCAGGGAAGGGGAATCAACCACCTCCCTGGGCAGCCTGTTCCAATGCCCGATGACCCTCTGTGTGAAAAACCTCCTCCTAATCTCCAGCCTAAATCTCCCCTGGTGGAGCTTGAGGCCATTCCCTCTCGTCCTGTCCCCTGGCACTTGGGAGAAGAGCCCAACTCCCTCCTCTCTACAACCTCCTTTCAGGTACTTGTAGAGAGTAATGAGGTCTCCTCTCAGCCTCCTCCAGGCTAAACAACCCCAGCTCTCTCAGTCGCTCCTCATAGGGTCTGTTCTCCAGCCCCTTCACCAGCCTCGTCGCTCTTCTCTGGACTTGCTCCAGAGCCTCAACATCCTTCTTGTGCTGAGGGGCCCAGAACTGGACACAATATTCAAGGAGCGGCCTCACCAGTGCTGAATACAGAGGGAGAATCACCTCCCTGGACCTGCTGGTCACACCGTTTCTGATCCAAGCCAGGATGCCATTGGCCTTCTTGGCCACCTGGGCACACTGCTGGCTCATATTCAGTCGGCTGTCGACCAACACCCCCAGGTCCCTCTCCTCCTGGCAGTTTTCCAGCCAGGCTTCTCCCAGTCTGCAGCTCTGCATAGGGTGGTTGTGCCCCAAGTGCAGGACCCGGCATCTGGCCGTGTTAAACCGCATGCCATTGGACACTGCCCAGCACTCCAGCCTGTTTAGGTCCCTTTGCAAAGCCTCCCTACCCTCCAACAGATCGACACTTGCACACAGCTTCGTGTCACCTGCAAACTTGCTAAGGGTACCCTCAATGCCCTCATCCAGGTCATTGATGAAGACATTGAACAGGACTGGACCTAGCACTGAGCCCTGGGGAACCCCACTTGTCACTGGCCTCCAGCTGGACTTAACACCATTTCCCACCACTCTCTGGGCCCGGCCATCCAGCCAGTTTTCTACCCAGGAGAGTGTGCGTCTGTCCAGGTCAGAGGCTGACAGTTTCCGTAGCAGAATGCTGTGAGAAACTGTGTCAAAGCTTCTTGTAAGAAAATGACCAAGGAAGTGACCCAGAGAAGCAGACAGCACTCTGCAGATAACGTGTGGGTGTGCGGGTTTGTGGCAAGTACGTGAGAACTTCCACAGCCCAACCTCCTGTGAGCAACTTCAAGAAACAACAGAGCAGGGTCTGATCTGTGCCCATGTGCACCTGTTCACACAAACAGTGTCCCCTGGAGTGATCATCCTGGAGCAGCCCCTCACAACCACCATTCCCAGCACTTTCTTCTCACCCCAGCTTGGAGACTTTCTTTGTCCCTCCATGCAAAGACACACAATGAGTAAGTCAGAAGAGATGTTCACATTGCACAGGTGAGATGTGAGCGTGCACATCATGTGTGAGATGAGATGAATTCAAGAGAACTCAAGCATCACTTCCTTGGGTTCCATGAAGGCTCGAGACAGACAATGCTTTGATGTCACTTCACATTGGCAACAACACCCAATGTCAAATCAGCTGAATATAACACTTGAACGTGCATCCATGAGTTGTGGTCCCTCAGTCCATTCCTCAGCATCTGGGGCATCTCAGACAAGAGTAGAGCAGGGTAACACGATGCAGGGCTGAGGTCCCTCCAGTACTTTGGGAGCAGCAGTAGGAGGCTAGAGAGACACTGTAACTCCTGCAGGGCACTGTCTCTGTGCACAGAAAGGAAGGATTCTATCTCTGAACATCCCTGGGTATGTAAGGAGTCCATGCAGCTGCCTCAGACTTGGAGTCCTGATAGAACTCTGACATTTCTGTGTGGGACTATGATGACAAACCCCTGGCCAAGGCAGGTTCATCTCTTCTGCCTTGGTCAGATTCAGTGCAAGTGTTCCTGTCTGCTACCCTTGCCCCCAAGTCCTGATTGTGCTCTCTAAAGTGCCAGAGAAATAATAGTTTTTTTCTGGGATCTTTGGAAAAGGCAAACATCAAAACCATGTTCAGGAAAAGCAGGAATGATTAGGGGCTCTGGAAGAGGGGACAAGCCTCAGGGTGACTACAGGAGGGAAGTGAGGTTGTGTAGGGAAAAAATCAGAGGGGCTAAGACTGAACTAGAAATCAGATTGGCAAAGTCTGTGAAAGATAACAAAAAATCTGTCTATAAATATATAAATAATAAAAGGAGTCCCTATTGGACGCAGAAAGAACAATAGTGACAGGGGATAAGGTACTTAAGGGGCTGAGGTACTTAATGCCTTCTTTGCCTCAGTCTTTAGTTGTAAAGAAAGCTGTGCCCTCTGTGTACAAACCCCGCAACTAGAGGAGTAATACGAGGCTCCCATGGTCCAAAACGAGGTGGTCAGAGCCTTGCTTGCCCAACTGGACACCCACATGTCTATGGGGCCAGACAGAATTCACTCTAGGGTATTGAGGGAGCTGGCGGAAGTACTGGCCAAACCCCTTTCCATCATCTTCCAGCAGTCCTGGAAGACTGGGGAGGTTCCACTCAACAGAGAGGGCCTTGTGGGGGATGTGACAGTAGGCGGTCGCCTAGGACTTAGTGATCATGAGATGATAGGGTTTTCTGTTCTAGGTGAAGTGAAGAGGGTTCTAAGCAGGACAGTAGCACTAAATTTTCAGAGGGCAGACTTTGAACTCTTTAGAAGGCTGGTTGGAAAAGTCTTCTGGGATACAGTACTTGATGGCAAGGGAGCCAATGAGGGCTGGGAGCTCTTCAAAAAGGAGATCCTAGCAGCTCAGGAGAAAGCCATCCCCGTGTTCTGGAAAAAAGGTCGGCAGGGGAAAAAACCAGCTTGGTTGAGTAGATAAATCTTGAGTGAAATTATGAAAAAAGGAATATTTATAAGCTCTGGAAGAGGGGACAGGCCTCTTGGGGGGACTACAGGAGGGAAGTGAGGCTGTGTAGGGAAAAAATCAGAGGGGCTAAGGCTCAACTAGAGATCAGATTGGCTAAGGCTGTAAAAGACAACAAAAAATCTTTCTGTAAATATATAAACAATAAAAGGAGGACAAGGGAGACCATACAGTCCCTTTTGGACACAGAGGGAACAACAATGACAGGGGATGAGGAGAAGTCTGAGGTACTTAATGCCTTCTTTGCCTCAGTCTTTAATTGTAAAGAAAGCTGTTCCCTCTGTGTAGATACCCGGGAAACAGAGGAGCAATACGAGGCTCCCACAGTCCAAGAGGAGGTGGTCAGAGCCCTGCTTGGCCAACTGGACACCCACAAGTCTATGGGGCCAGATGGGATACATCCTAGGGTTTTGAGGGAGCTGGCGGATGTACTGGCCAAAACCCTTTCCATCATCTTCCAGGAGTCCTGGAAGACTGGGGAGGTACCTCTGGACTGGAGACTGGCTGATGTAGTTCCCATTTACAAGAAGGGTAACAGGGAGGATCCGGGGAACTACAGGCCTGTCAGTCTGACCTCAGTGCCAGGGAAAGTCATGGAACAGGTGATCTTGAGTGCTAGCATGAAGCACTTACAAGAGAACCGGGTGATCAGGCCCAGTCAACATGGGTTTACAAAAGGTAGGTCCTGCCAAACCAACCTGATCGCCTTCTATGACAAAGTCACTCGGCTGCTGGATGAGGGAAAGGCTGTGGATGTGGTCTTTCTGGACTTCAGAAAAGCCTTTGACACAGTTTCTCACAGCATTCTGCTACGGAAACTGTCAGCCTCTGGCCTGGACAGACGCACACTCTCCTGGGTAGAAAACTGGCTGGATGGCCGGGCCCAGAGAGTGGTGGGAAATGGTGTTAAGTCCAGCTGGAGGCCAGTGACAAGTGGGGTTCCCCAGGGCTCAGTGCTAGGTCCAGTCCTGTTCAATGTCTTCATCAATGACCTGGATGAGGGCATTGAGGGTACCCTTAGCAAGTTTGCAGGTGACACGAAGCTGTGTGCAAGTGTCGATCTGTTGGAGGGTAGGGAGGCTCTGCAAAGGGACCTAATCAAGCTGGACCGCTGGGCAGTGTCCAACGGCATGAGGTTTAACACGGCCAAATGCCGGGTCCTGCACTTGGGGCACAACAACCCTATGCAGAACTACAGACTGGGAGAAGCCTGGCTGGAAAACTGCCAGGAGGAGAGGGACCTGGGGGTGTTGGTCGACAGCCGACTGAACATGAGCCAGCAGTGTGCCCAGGTGGCCAAGAAGGCCAATGGCATCCTGGCTTGGATCAGAAACGGTGTGACCAGCAGGTCCAGGGAGGTGATTCTCCCTCTGTATTCAGTACTGGTGAGGCCGTTCCTTGAATATTGTGTCCAGTTCTGCGCCTTTCACCTCAAGAAGGATGTTGAGGCTCTGGAGTAAGTCCAGAGAAGAGCGACGAGGCTGGTGAAGGGGCTGGAGAACAGGCCTTATGAGGAGTGGCTGAGAGAGCTGGGGTTGTTTAGCCTGGAGAAGAGGAGGCTGAGAGGAGACCTCATTACTCTCTACAAGTACCTGAAAGGAGGTTGTAGAGAGGAGGGAGCTGGGCTCTTCTCCCAAGTGACAGGGGACAGGACAAGAGGGAATGGCCTCAAGCTCCGCCAGGGGAGATTTAGGCTGGAGATTAGGAGGAAGTTTTTCACAGAAAGGGTCATTGGGCGTTGGAATAGGCTGCCCAGGGAGGTGGTTGATTCCCCTTCCCTGGAGGTGTTTAAGGCACGGGTGGATGAGGTTTTGAGGGACTTGGTTTAGTGTCAGATAGGAATGGTTGGACTAAAAGATCCGATGGGTCCCTTCCAACCTGGTTGTTCTATGATTCTGTGATTCTATGACTGGAGGCTGATGTGGTGCCCATCTACAAGAAGGTTCACAGGGAGGACCCAGGGAACTCCAGGCCAGTCAGTCTGACCTCAGTGCCAGCAAAAGTCATGGAATAGGTGATCTTGAGTGTGATCATGAAGCACATGCAAGAGAACCTGGGGATCAGGCCCAGTCAACACGGGTTCATGAAAAGCAGGTCTTACCAAACTAACCTGATCGCCTTCTATGACAACTTGACTCGGCTACTGAATGAGGGAAAGGCTGTAGATGGATCTTCCTGGACTTCAGTAAAGCTTTTGACACAGTTTCTCACAGCATCCTGCTACGGAAACTGTCAGCCTCTGGTCTGGACAGGCACACACTCTCCTGGGTGGAAAACTGGTTGGCTGGAGGGCCCAGAGAGTAGTGGGAAATGGAGTTAAATCCAGTTGGAGGCTGCAGCAAGAACAGGAGCTGACAGAATCCTCAAGAACTGGAGGCCCTGCCATAAACGTTAAACTCTGAGCAATGACTGCGCTGAAGCAGCCATGGACACACCTGACCTACCCTGACCGTGGGGCAGAGTTTCGTCCCCAGCAGAACCAGCACCGGGCACTGCGATGGCTGAACCACAGGTTATTTGTTTCTCACACACAGAGCAAGGTGCAGGCAGCTCCCAGCACAGAGACCACCTGCCTCCTCCAGATCCTGCTGGAGAGTGAGTGCAGAGGGTGCTTGTCCTGGACAGCAGAGACATCTCCTAGGACACAGGCAGCATCACAGAGGATGACATCACAGAGACCACGGCCAGAACCATGCTTGGGGTTGGAAGGGGCCTTAAACATGCATCTAGTCCAAACCCTCTGCCATGAGCAGCAACAGCCTGAGAGGCACTGAACAAAGATATGGGACACAAAAATTGTGGATAATTCCCTAAATGAGGCTTTGCTCCCTGGAAGAGGCTTTGGAAGATACAAATGTGCTTTTGGAATGTATGAGTAAGCCCTGACCTCAGGTGTTATGCCCAGAAATGATGCCGTGATACCAAACATGAAGGCTTTGAGGCTGAAAATTAACTTGAGAGGTTAAAAATTAAGACTTTGACTTTCACATTGGCAAACAACTCCAAAAATAAAGCTTTGGTCCCTGGAAAGCAGGTTTCGGAAGCTATAAACTAGCAAAAAAAATAAGGTTTTGGGCCATAAAACTGAGGTTTGGGACATCCAAAATCAACTTCAGTCCTTAAAAATTATGCTCTGGGACACTGAAATGTGTCTTTAGACATAAAAAATAGGGTCCAGACTCAAAATGTAACTGTACTCCCTCCAAAAAATAAACCAAAAAAATCCCCCAAAACCAAACGCTATAGGTGTTAAAAGACAGGTTGAACCTTAAAATTGAAGATTTCAGCCCTTAATCAGAGATTTCGGACACTAAAGGTATGAGTACGGTTGTACAAGTGAGTCTTTTGACCCTACATGGGAGACAAACCTCTTGCTTCCTCTGTGACCACCAAGAAATGAAGCTCACGCTCAACCTGAAAAGCCATTCACGGGCCCCATGATGAGTGTCTGTTGCTTCCAGAACAGTTAAAAACAAAAGAAAGACACTGTGGCCACTGCTGGATTTAGGAAGAGCAGGTGTAGACAAGTCTGAGATTCCCTGTGTCGTCTCTGTTCCTGTCTTCCCCAGCAAGGTCTCCCAGGCCTCTGTGACTCAGGGTAGGCCTCTAGAGGAGATCAACCAGTGGTGGGTCGGGGTCAAGTCAGGGATCACCTGAGCAAATGGGATCCTTCCCAGTCTGTGGGACAAGTCGGGCAGCATCTCAGGGAACTTAGTGAGCAGGACAATGTCCCAGTGAGGCTTCTCTCCATCATCTTCCAAAGGTCATGGACCACTGACACCACTTCCTTTCTGAAATGGTCAGTGTAGGAGAAGGGGAATCAAAGGCTGTGCCCCAGACCTTGTCTACTCAAATCCCATTTCTGGATGTCTGAAAGAGAAGAGAACTGGACTTTCCTTGCTGAGAATATGTCTTACCATCCTTGTGTCTCACCCACCACTTCCATGACTCAGCTCTTCTGTGACTCGGTTCTTGTATGACCTGGCTCATCTGTGACTCCTCTATGATCTGACTCTTAAAGGAGCTACCTCTTCTATGATCCAACCAATTCTTGCATGATCTGGTGCTTATATGACCCTTCCAGAGTTCATAAAACCCGAGTCTTATATGTCCTGCTTTCTGTGAGCCTTGTATGACCAGCATATTCTACAAAACTTCTATGAGCCGAGTCTTTAAAAAATCTGCTATGACTAGATTCTTCTGTGACCCAACTCTTCTATGACCCAATACGTCTATAAACCTTCTGTGACTGAAATTTTCTAACTTGACTTTTCTATCACTCCACTCTTCTTTGACTCCTTTATTACCAGGATGCTCTATGATCTCTATTCTATGGCCCAACACTTCTCTGAGACTTCTATCACTTTCTATGACCTGACAACTCCAAGACTCTTCTATAACCCAATTCCTGTGTGACCCATCTTCTCTAAGACTCAAATCTTATATCAACTGGACTTCTCTGATTTGACTCCTCTATGACCCCTGTATTTCCCAACTAAACCCTCACGCTTCTATGACTCAGCTCTTTCACAACCCTGATATTCTATCACCCTTCTATTACCCAACACTTCTATGACCTTATATGACCCACCTCTTCTCTGGTTCTTCTATGACTTGACATGTAATGACACAAGTCTTCTATGACTCTTCTGTGACCTGATTCTTCTATGCTTCCAAAGCGAACAATTCCAGGATCTAACAATTCCAGGAGTCTTCTATTAATCCCATCTTTTAAGACTCTATGACCCGACTCGTCTAAGATTGGAGCCTTAGCTGAACCATGCTACCAATGAACCAACCCAACTCTTTGGCCCTTCTATGACTTTCTGTGACCTGACATGTCTATGTTTCTTCTGTGACCCAGCTCCTGTATGATGTCAATATTCTGTGACCAAAGCATTCTAAAACATGTCATGGCTATGAACTGACACTTCTATAATCTCAGTCTTCTATAAAACTCTTCTACAACCATTCAGAGAATTGATACTTTGATTACTCTTGTCAGACCTGATCCTTCTCTGAATGCCCCTATGACAAAACCCTTCTAAAACCTGTATTAATCTCACACTTCTATGACTTGACATTTTCATGATCCAAATATTCTATGACCCTTTCAAGACCAGAATCTTCTATGATCCCACATTTCTGCGAACCTTCTAGCAGTGAACTCCTACTACTCCCCTATGACCTAATTGTTCTGTGTTGTGATTCTCCTCACACCCAAGTTTTCTGTCGTTCTATTGTGAACCAACACTTTTATGACCCAACAATTCCAGGACCCAAGCCTTCTACAACCACATCAAGCTGTGTGAGAGCCTTGGCTCCTCCCATAACTCTACAGCCCAGGGCCTTGGGTCAGGGCTTGGCCTTTCTGCTTCACCAAGCAAACACAGGCTTTTCTCAGCATCACAGCTGCCTGCACTGAGCTTCTGCTCTCCTGTAATCATGGCTTCCAATTATCAGCACTAACGAGTCCCTGGGAAGGCTTTGTTAGTAACAATCCTCATTGAGACCAATTAATACTTGAAGTTACTCTGAGTTGTGTTCTTGACTTCTTGAGAGCTCTCCTCAATCTCCTCTCAGCAGCTGAGGTTCAGGACTCAGTAGCAAATCCACACTGGGTCTCATTAAAATACAGAAAGCCTTAACGAGCTCTTTGTTTTCCTTTTGTTTTCTTGAGGTCTTGAAGCCTTGTACATCTCCCTAGAGTCATTTCCCAGAGTGGTTAAAGAAGAAGATTTCAAAGTGCATCTAAGAAAAATACATTCAGTTTAAAGTTTATATTTCACTGATTTTCAGCTCAGAGAAGAGGCGACATCCTCCAATGGGCATCCTCCAATGAGGTGACATCCTCCAAGAGGTGACATCCTCCAATGGGTTTTGATGCCGAGTGTCATGTCAGGAGGTCAGGGTCGTGTGGAAAAGCATCCCCTGAGGTCTGACCCTGCATGGACAGCCTTGCTCCTCACCTCCCCAGCCCAACCATTTCTGACAGGGAACACATGGGACTTGCATCCCTTTTCCTTACATCCCTTTCTCTTTCCACTCTGTCAGCTTGGGGAAATGAGATCATTCCCTGTCACGTGCATGGTGGCACAAACCCTCCTCCTCCCCAGTTACTCTCTCATAATTAATGCATTAACATTGTAGCAAACAAGTGTCTCTGCCAGATGAGGAGGGGAAAATCAGGGATGTCTTCAGCTTATTTCTCAGCAGGTTCCCCTGGAGCCCCAGGGAATCCTTGAGGGAGCCCAGAGGGGGCAGAGAAATTGCTTCCTCGTCCTGCTCCTCTGCTGCTGAGCTGGGCTGGGCTCCTGGCAGGGAGGGAGCTGGTGGCAAGGGGGCAGCACTACAAAGAGCCAGGTCTGTCCAGGGGCAGCTCCTCTGCAAAGCCCAGCAGGGCTGAGGGCACTGCTTACAGACAGCAAGAGGAGAGGAGGGAGCAGAGAGAGGGGAAAGGCAGGGTGGAGTTGGAGAATGCGGAGAGCTCCTTGCCGGAGGAACCCTCACAACCCTTCTCAAGGTGAGTCTCTGGCTGTAGGACAATGCAGGAGTGTTCCTGGAGCGATTTCCTGAAAGGATCACATTCCACAACTCATGGTATTGGTAAATACAACTATCTCACTTTCTCTAGAGCAGAGAAGGAGGGTGTGCTGCAGATCAGGGAGTCCACACTGAACCATCAGGAGGACAGAACACAAGAGCTGCCTTCTGCTGGTGGCTGTGGGGGTGTAAAGGTGGATCTGCACTGATGGGTTCCTCTGGGCTGTCCTTCCAAACAGGGTCCCTGTGTCCCAAGTGTACTGAGACAGAGACTCTGCACCTTCCAGGGTCAGCACTCAGTCTCTCAGTGCAGTTGATCATGGTGAGATGGGGAGAAACTCTCCATGGAAGGAGAAAATCAGAGCAAGGCAGAATCATTCTGCTTCCAAGAGCTCTGGGTCACTCCTAGAATATTTCCAAATGGATGTTTCAAGGAGAAGATCAAGGAAAGAATTGCTATAAAGGTAAGGATCTTCCCCATGACTGTGCTTTCTGTTTCCTTTGTAGTAAAATGCCTTCAGTATCTTCTCTGCCTATGGACAGAACCAGCCTCACCTCTGCTGGAACCATCAGGTTGTTCAGCTCTTTTCCACCTGCAAACAGGAACCCGTGCCCAGGCCGTGACCAGCAAACAGGCAGGTTTGTGTAGGGGAGTGCAAAGCCACTGCTCTCAGGGCTCTGGGCTCCAAGGCTGAGCCCCCTCCCCTGCAGCCACAGTTCCAGTGTCCTCTCCAGAGCCCAGGGTCTGAGAGCAACTGCCCAGCAAGGTTGGTGTCTGGGAGGGGGTGAGCACTGCTGAGGAAGGGGAATGCTGTCTGCGTGCCCAGCTGGCCTCTTGCAGTCAGACCCTCACTTTGTTTCTCACTGTTTCTCCACTTCTCCCTGTTCTTGCTGTTGTTCTCTTGTTCTGGCTGCCAGGCTCTCTGGGGATGGGAGTTTCAGCTGCAGAGTCACCCTCTGAACTGGTTGCTCTATTCCTGCAGTTGTGTCCATGAGAACCTGTGTCCCAGCTTTGCTCTGAGCTATGAGATACTGAGCAATGCAGTCAGTGGGGTTGGGGAAGGAGCTGAGTGTCCCTTCCACAAATGGCATCATGAGGACGCTTGGCTGTCCTTGAGGTGTCCTTCCAAACTGTGAACTTCCCTCCAGGATGCAAACCTTCCTAATCACATCTTTGTATTACTTGAAGGCCCCTTGAGATGTGCAGAGACTCAACAAGAGAGAAAATGCTGTTTTGTTTCTAAAACAGGGCCATATGTGTCCTGGGTTTAAAGTGGGGCTATGACCTTAGGAAAGAGTGAGATATTGGGTGGAGGATCCCTCTGCAGGGCTGAATCCTCACAGCCAGCAGGCAGAGGACCAGCAGGCAGAGGACCTCCAGCAGATTCAGCTGTCACCAAGAAGGGTTCCAAGCATAGAGCTGAAGGAAGGGCTGAGAGAAATTAAAAAGTAGCAGCAAGTGTGAAGTGTGAGAAATGGCTTTGATTTTATTAAAAAAAATTCTCCTGTATCTTCTACTGTAGTTTTCTTTTTGCTCAGTGCCCCATTCCCACAGGCAGCAGACGTCCAACAGCAGCTCCATCACCCAGTTCCTCCTCCTGCCATTCACAGACACACGAGAGCTACAGATCCTGCACTTCTGCCTCTTCTTGGGCATCTACCTGGCTGCCCTCCTGGGCAACGGCCTCATCATCATCACCATCACCTGTGACCACCACCTCCACACCCCCATGTACTTCTTCCTCCTCAAACTCTCCATCCTCGACCTGGGCTGCATCTCCACCACTGTCCCCAAATCCATGGCCAATTCCCTCTGGGACAACAAGACCATTTTCTACTCAGGATGTGTTACTCAAGTCTTCCTCCACGCATTTTTCATTTCAGCAGAGTTTGCCATTCTCACCATCATGGCCCATGACCGCTATGTTGCCATCTGCAAACCCCTGCACTACGGGACCCTCCTGAGCACCAGAGTTTGTGTCCACATGGCAGCAGCTGCCTGGGGCGCTGGGTTTCTCACTGCTCTGCTGCACACGGCCAGTACATTCTCCCTGCCCCTGTGCCAGGGCAATGCTGTGGAACAGTTCTTCTGTGAAATCTCCCAGATCCTGAAACTCTCCTGTTCATATTCCTACCTCAGGGAAACTGGGCTTGTTATATTTACTCTTTGTTTATTTTTTGGGTGTTTTGTTTTCATTGTGGTGTCCTATGCGCAGATCTTCAGGACTGTGCTGAGGATCCCCTCTCAGCAGGGACGTCACAGAGCCTTTTCCACATGCCTCCCTCACCTGGCCGTAGTCTCCCTGTTTGTCAGCACTGGCATGGTTGCCTATCTAAAGCCCCCCTCCATCTTTTCTCCATTTCTGAACTTTATAGTGTCATTTCTGTACTCAGTGGTGCCTCCAGCACTGAACCCCCTCATCTACAGCTTCAGGAATCAGCAGCTCAAGGATGCAGTGTTAAAACTGAAAACTGGAGGTTCTTCATAAGCAAAAATGTTCCCGTCTTCTTCTTCATAGGAATTAAAATGTTACTTATTGTGTGTCCATCCTGTAACCTGTATTTATTGACTGTTGTGGTGGTTCATGTTCAACCCTTTCAGCCCATGTAGAGCACCAGAAAGCACTGTCATGGTTAAACTCCAGTAACAGCTCAGTAATGTAAAACCACTCACTCTATCACCCATGGTGTAATCGGAGAGAGACTGGAAGGGAAAGGTGAGAAAACACATGGATTGAGACAAAAATATTTAAATTGGTAAAGCAAGACAGTGCTTACAAGGAAAGCACATCAAGGGATTCATTCACTGTGCCCAGTTGGCAGGAAGGTGTTCAGCTGTCTCCAGGACAGCCAGGCTCCATCAACAGTAATGGGTCCTTAGAAAGGCATTATCCATCAGTCAGAACATCCACAATCTCTTCTTTCTAAGTCAACTTCAATTGCAGAGTGTGGCATCCTATGTTGCCCTTTGATCAGTTACGGTCAGCTTTTCCAGCAATGTCCCCTCCCAGCTTCTTGTGCACCCCGAGTCCACCCCCTGGTGGAGCAGTGTGAGGAGCAGAAAAGACCTTAATGCTGTGTAAACCCTGATCAGTAATAATGAAAACCTCCCTGGTTAACCAACAGCACAAATCCAAACATACAGCCACTGTAAAGAACTTTAACTCTACCCAAAACAAACCAGCAAAATAAGCCAAATGACTTCTCATCCCAATCACCCACACGACCACCAGTGACACTACAAGCACCATCTCAGGCTGGGCTCCTTCTCCAGCCCTGTTCCTCACTCAGGCATCAGGGGTATCACAAGAAGCTCTATAAGCCTGGCCCCACTCTCCAGTCCTCTCAGTTACTCAGCCAATTGTGACCTTACAGGCACCTGCACAAGCCTGGTCACTTGTCCCACCCAGACAGCTGCTGAGGACAAAGTGGTATGAGCAGCAGATGTTCCAGCCCGGTGTCTGTTCATATCCAAACAGCTTCTCAGCCAGGACTTATCTAGAAACTGCCCACACAGGCAAGGTACCTGCTCCTACCCCTCCATACACTCAGCCACCTCTGACCTCACAAGGACCATCAAAAGTCAGGACACTGCTACTGCTCTGTGCCAGACTCAGACACCAGTGACATCACAAGCCCCTGTGGGGCACAAAGTCCTGGAGCGAACCTGCAGACACCCCATGTTCCTGTGGGAGGCAGGAGCCTGATCCCAGTCCAAGACCTCCTCAGCCACCAGAGCTCGTGGCATAAACCAATGCTTTTCTCCTGCTCAGACACCCCTTTGGGATGCTGAGACATCAAACACACCCTCATAAGCAAAGGGGATGCTCCTCTGATCAAACATTCTCAGCACTAATGGCCTCAAAAGCACCTACACAGCCCAAGGCAGCCTGTGCCCTGCCACCCACTGACCCAGACATCAGCAAAAGGCAGGGGCTGGTCCTGCCCTAGAACAGCTTTAGGGACCTGTGACTTCACAGACAGCACCATAAGCCAGGGCCCTGCTCCTGCCCTGCCCTCTGATCAGTCAGGGCTGACGTCCCAAGCACCAGCACAAACCAGATGCCTCCTCCTGGCCTATCAGTCCCTCACCCATCAGTGACAACGTGAGCAGCTGCACAGACCAGGGCTCCCTCCTGCCTTATCATCTACTTAGACAGCAGGGATGCCACAAAATGCTGCAAAACCACATGAGTGCCCCTGCCGTACATGCTGCAGAGCTACCAGTGACTTCTTAATGACCTGCACCACCAGCTGTGTGTTCATTCCCAGTCAGCTCCTGAGGCACCAGGGACAGCAGAATCAGCTGCACAAGCCAGGGTCCTGCTCCTGCCACATCACCTATTAAACCACCAGCATCATCACAAGCACCTGCGGAAATCAGAGTCACGTTCCTGCCCTAAAGTGCTTTTGACAGAACAAGTTCATGGTGAGCCTGGTGTACCTTATCCTGGAGTCGCAGTATGGTTTGATTTGGAAGGGACCACAAGGCCCATTTTGTTCCAAGCCCCTTCCACGAACAGGGAAACCTCCCATCGGATCAGGTGTCTCCAAGCCTCATCCAGCCTTGCTTTGAACACCTCCAGGGATGGGGCAGCCACCACTTCTCTGGGCAACCTGGGCCAGGGACTCACCACCCTCACAGAAGAACACTTCTTCCTAAGATCTCACCTCAATCTCCCATTTCTCAGACTAAAACCATTCCTCCCTCATCCTTCCTCTGAAAACCCAGATCAAGAACACCTCCCCAGCATTTCTGGAGCCCCTTTCAGCATTGGAAGCTGCTTAAAGTTTCTCAGCAACCTTCACTTCTCCAGGTTTAGCAAACCCAACTCTCTAAGCTTGTCCTCATAATCAAGGCACTCAAGCTTGAAGACCTGAAAAAAATCTTTGGAATAAGAAAGAGCTCGTTAAGGCTTTCTGTACTTTAATGAGACCCAGGGTGGATTTGCTGATGAGTCCTTGAATCTCAGCTCCTGAGAGGAGGCTGAGGAAAAGACTCAAGAGTCAACAGCAGATGTCAAAGTTCCTTGCAGTATTAATTGGTCTCAGCGAAGATCATTCCAAACAAGGGCTCCCAAGGGCTTGTTAGAGTTGAGAACTTTAGGCCATGATTGCAGACAGGCAAAGGCGCTGTGCAGGCAGCTGTGATGCTGAGAAAAGCCTGGGTTTTCTTCATGAAGCAAGGAGGCCAAGTCCTGACCCCATGAGTCTGGACAGGCAGATACAGCTTTGTCTGTAATGGCACTGGTGTCATGAACATTCTCACATGGCCAAATCAAACTGGGAGCAGTTATTCCATGTAATTCCAAATATAGACCGGTAGAGTTATGTGAGATGCCAAGGCTCTCACAGAGCTCCAAGGAGTTGTAAAGTTGTGTCACAGGTGATAGAAGAGATGGAACATGGAGTAGTAGTAGGGGAGTTCAGTCATAGAAGGTTTATAGAAGTGTTGGGTCATAGAAGTCTTACAGAGAATTGGGTCAGAAATGATTCAGGTTATGAATAGTCAGGCTATGGAAGAGTCAAGTCATACAAGTGATAGTTTATTCAGGTTTTAGAAGAGTTTGGTCATAGAAGGATCATCAGAATTTCAGGTTATAGAAGTGTCAGGTCATAAAATGCTTGGGCCATATACTATGGAGTCATTTTGACAGTAAGAGTTGGGTGCAGTGGAAGTTTTCCCTTTTCCATCTGCTATTCCTGTGGCCAAGCTGCCTTGCAGAGTGGTGTCTGTGGTAGCGTGGAAATTAAGCATTTTGTAATTAATGTGTGAAACTCGAGTTGTGTGACATAACGTCACCTCTGTTGTGAAGTATTGGATAGCTCCTGCCGTCACTGATTCCTCTATGGTTCCTCATGGAGGAACATTGAGGTGCTGCTAAATCTGTGCCAAAGGGCTGGAGAGAGGCTTGGCATCATTCTCTCTTCCCCAACCTGGAGCGTGAGATGGTCATCAGAAACATTGTGACCAGCAGGTCCAGGGAGATTTTTCTCCCTCTGGACTTGGCACTGGTGAGACTGGTCCTCAAATCCTGGGGTCAGTTGTGGGCCCCTCACCACAAGAAGGATGTTGAGGTTCTGGAGTGAGTCTAGAGAAGAGCAATGAAGCTGGTGAAGGGGCTGGAGAAGAAGAGGAGCGGCTGAGAGAGCTGGGGGTGTTTATCCTGGAGAAGAGGAGGCTGAGGGGAGACCTCATTGCTCTCTGTAACTCCCTGAGAGGAGGTTGTGGAGAGGAGGAAGCTGGGCTCTTCTCCCAAGGGACAGGATGAGAGTGAATGGCCTCAAGCTCTACCAGGGGAGCTTTAGGCTGGACATTAGGAAAGAACTTTTCATTGAAACGGTGATTGGGCAGTGTCAGAGGCTGCCCAGGGAGGGGGTTGAGTCACTTTCCCTGGAGGTGCTGAGGGACATGGATTAGTGATTGATGGGAATGGTTGGACTTGATGATCCAATGGGTCTCTTCCAACCTGGTGATTCTATGATTCTATGATTTCATAGGTAGAAGTGTTGGTTCATAGAAGAGATGGGTTATAGAAGGCTCACAGAAGAGTAGGGTTGTAGAAAGTGTGCGTCATTGAGATTTCAAGTACTAGAAATATTAGGTCATAGAAGGGTCAAGTCATCAAAGAAGCAGCTGGTGGCTCATGTAAGAGTCAGGTAATACAAGATTCAGGTGGTAGGAGGGTCACTTAATTGTAGGTTTGGTTCATAGAACTGTTGGGCAAAAGAAAGATTCAGTTTTAGAAGACTGAGATTATAGAAGCATCAGGACATAGATGATTTAAGTGACAGAAAAGTCATAGAAGACTTGGGTCATAGAAAGTCATGTCATAGAAGAGTCAGTGAACAGTCAGGTCTTAGAAGGTCATAGTCAGCTCAAGTCACAGTGAAGTCTGATCATTTAATAGACAGGTCAAAGAAGAGTTTGGTTATAGAATAGTTGGATCATAGAGGAGGAGTAAGAGAAGAATTCAGTCACAAAAAATGATAGAAGTGTCAGGTTGTAAAATTTTAGATCATAAAAGATATGGGTCATAGAAGGGTACTAAAATATTTGTGTCATGGAAGAGTAGAGTCATAGAAGCATGAGAGTTTAGTCAGGAAAAGTAAGGACTGGGTCATAAGAAGGTCTTAGAATATTCAGGTCATAGAAGTGTTGGGTCATAGAATAGTTGGGTCATAAATAATTCAGGTCATACAGGAGGTAAGTCACTGAAGAGAGGGGGTATCGAAGAGTGAAAGAGGAGACTGGTCATAGAGAGTCCTAAAAGGCTCAAAGAGTTTGGACATAAAAGGCTTGGGTCTTGTTATAGAAGTACTGGGTTATTGAAGGCTCCTAGAGGAGTTGGGTCAGAGAAATATTGGGTCATAGAAGTGTTGCTCACAGAACTGTCAAGTTAAGAAAAGGAACACAGAAGTCTCCGGACACAGAAGGTTCAAGACATACAAGAGTCTCAGCCTCTGGCCTGGACAGGCGAACACTCTCCCCACCCAGGAGTTTTTCTACAGTCCAGCCCTTGGCATTGCACATCCTCCCATCCCACTGCCCAGGAAGAGCTCTGAAGAATGAGTGAGGGACAGGATCTCCCTCCCCAGGGTCTGGGGGAGAGGGCTTGGCCATTTGTGTATAGGGTCATGGCTTGAACTTTTGCATTCATGAAACACATGCAGATTGACTCAGCATCAGAGACACCTTGCATTTGTAAACCTTACATCACTGCCTTCAGTTTTCTGCTCTAACTGGACCCTGGAGATGCTTTCTCAGCAGTGCCCTCAGTGAGAGCCATTAAACCACAAAAAATTTCGGAGCTTGAATTTGAGTTTTACTTCTTGAGAAGTTTGTTCCACTTCCTCTCAGGGTGTGAGATTCATGAACACGGCATCCAACCCACCAGAGGGGTCATTAAAATGCCCTGGGCTGCTCCCCTGCTGCTGAGCTGGGCTGGGCTCTTGGGACTGAGGGAGCTCACGGCAAGTGGGAAGAGCTACAAAGAAGGAGTTCGAGGCAGGAGCAGCTCCTCTGCAAAGAAAGAAAGAAGGGAACATCCAGGGTTTCTCAGAGAGACAATCAAGGCAGAGAGAGCTTAAAGGTGGTCAGAAGGATGACTGAGAGCTGACTGGAGGAGAAATCTTCACAATCCTGGACAGAGTAAGTCTGAATGCAGGACAAAGCAAGTGTAGTTGCTGGTGACATCTCCTCAAGGTGGCACAGTCCGCATCTCATGGGATTTGTGAGGAGGGGGCTCTTGTGAGGCAGTTTGGAAGGTCTGTGAAGCCAGGGGATGCAACCAGGGGTGCACCAGACTACCCTTGAGAGCTGGGTCCCTGCACCCCAAGCTCTGGGTGTAGGGCAGGTAATCTACTGCCTGCCAGGATAAACACTCAGCTTCCCGGGAATATCCCCATGGAACTGTGGGTGGAAGGAGCTACTCCTGACAGTGCAGGGAAGGATTCTTCTGCTGTCAAGAGGGTTCTCTCTGTGTGAGGGCTGCTTGCAGCTCCAGCTCAGCACCAGGAAATTTCCCAGGGGACACTTTGAGGGGAAGAGAAAGAGATTTCCTGAATCTGTGTTTTCAGTTCTCTCCTCTGAGGGCAGAGACAGGAGGAGGGTGAGGGAAAGAGAAACAGAAATGCACTTTCCAAGTTTGAACAAGTCCTTGAACTCCAGAGCTGTGTCCTTGAGTGGTCAGTAACTCTGCTAATTGCCTCCTGAAGTGCCTTCAGCCACTCCTCTGCCCATGCACCAGCATCACCTCTGCTGGAACCACCAGGTTCCTCTGCCTTTTGGAACCTCTGCACAGGATCTTGCATCCAGGCAGTGCCCTATAAATGGGCAGGTTTGTGTAGGGGTGTGCCCAAAGTCTGAGATGGGGTCTGTGAGCAGGGAAGAGACAGGGGAAAGTGAGAAACCTTCAGAAAGCGAATTCTCAAGACAGAACAGATAAAGGAATGAAAGGAAACACAAAACAGAGATGTAGTGGGAGGGAGAATTCAGAGAGTTCTGTGTGATCCCCTGCAGTGCAGCCCCTTCCCCTAAGCAAGCCTCCTTACCTCCTCTCCCACACAGCAAAGTTTCTGCCCTCAGGTCTCTGAGCTCCAAGGCTGAGCCCTCTCCTCTGCAGCCGCAGCTCCAGTGGCCTCTCCAGAGCCCAGGAGCTGAGAGAAACTGCCCAGCAAGGTTGGTGTCTGGGAACGGGTGAGCATAGCTGGGCAAGGGGAACACTGTCTGAATGTCTGGCTACCTCGACCCTGTCCTCTCGCAGCCAGACCCTCACTCTGTTCCTCCCTGTTTCCCTTCTGTTGCTGTTCTTGCTGTTCCTCTCATGTTCTCACTGCCAGGCTCTCTGAGGATGGGAGTTCCAGCTACAGAGCCACCCACTGACCTGGTGGCTCCTTTCCTGCTGTTGATTCCATGGGAACCCATGTCCCAGGTTTCCTGTAAGCTGTGGGGCTGTGGGCAATGCAGTCAGTGGGACTGGGGAAGGAGCTGAATCTCCCTTCATCAAATGCCATCATGATGACAGTTGACTCTCCTTGGAGTTTCCTTCCAAGCTGGGAGCTTTGCTCTAGGATGCAAACCTGTTCTATCCCATCTTTGTGTTACATGAGAGCCCCATGGAGAAGTGCAGAGATGCTTCGAGAGAGAAAATTCTCTTGGGTTTTTGAAATAAGCCATGTGTGTCCTGTGTGGAAAGTGGGGTGCAGAAACATTAGGCAAGGGTGAGCCACTGAGTGGTGTGAGGTGCATCTCTCTGCTCTCAGAAGGGCCTGGTGGCTTTTCAGGGTGACACGGGAGTGTGATCCCCCTCTGTGGGCATAAAGATTCCAGTACTGCCTGCATGCTGGGGCAAGCAATGGATGCCTTGGTGCACCTGCGATATTAACAGCAAGCAGGGAGCAAACAGCCAATGTTCTCATGCTCACTAGCTTGTTGAGACCATGGAATCTTTATTAAGACCCGTGGTTAAATAGGAAAGGAATGCACTAGGCAGAAAACATGAAGATAAGGGGCACATCTGTGGAAAACAGGGGGTTGCACTCTGTCGCTGCACTGCAGGATTCTCACAGATGGAAATTCACTGGGATAGATGTTACTGGACACAGAGGCACTACATAAGGTTTGCATTCTCTAAATAAAGTTGATCTCGATTGTCACCCCCATCAACAAGGTCCGTGCTTTAATCGCTATACCCCTCCGTCTCAGAAAGGTGAAAGCCCTGGGAAGCTAGGAACAAGGGTGAGGGACAGAGCAGCTCCCCTGCCTCTGCACTCTCCACCTAGCAGGACTCCCTCTGCTGTTCCTGAGTACTGCAGAGATGCTGAGGGTTTCTGACACCCAAGAACACCATCCAGGGTGGGAGCAGGAGATGCAAAAATATTTTCAGCCTTCCCTCTGCCCTCACAGTTTGTCCTCCCTGGCTGTGAAAAAGCAGACAGGCCCTTCTGCACAAGGAGCAGTCCAACATGACAAAGCTGAACCCCAGCAGTGTCCCCTGTCCCCACCATCCCCATGACCCACTGCTGCAGAGCAGGCCTGACTACTCACAGCCCATGGGCAGAGTCCCTTCTCCTCCCGGCACATTCAGCTGGCACCAAGCAGGGATCCATGCATAAAGCTGAAGGAAGGGCTGGGGGAAAAGGGACAGTATGTGTGTGTGCAGGGGGAGAGAGAATGGGAAACGGCTTTGATTTTCCCTGGGTAAATCTTCCCTAACTATTCACTGCCTTTTCATTGTGTTCAGTGTTTCATATCCAGAGGCAGCAGATGTCCAACAGCAGCTCTATCACCCACTTCCTCCTCCTGGAATTCACAGACACACGGGAGCTGCAGATCTTGCACTTCTCGGTCTTCCTGGGCATCTACCTGGCTGCCCTCTTGGGCAACAGCCTCGTCATGTTCACCATCACCTGGGACCACCACACACTCCCATGTACTTCTTCCTCCTCAACCTTTCCCTGCTAGACCTCAGCTGTATCTCTACCACTCTCCCCAAATTCATGGCAAATTCCCTCTGGGACACCAGAGCCATCTCCTACTCAGGATGTGCTGCCCAGGCCTTTATGTTTCTGGGTTTTATTTCAGCAGAGTATTTTCTCCTCACGGTCATGTCCTATGATCGCTATGTTGCTATCTGCAAACTCCTGCACTATGGGACCCTCCTGGGCACCAGAGCTTGTGTCCACATGGCAGCAGCTGCCTGGGGTGCTGGGTTTCTCCACGCACTGCTGCACACGGCCAATAAATTCTCCCTGCCCCTGTGCAAGGGCAATGCTGTGGAACAGTTCTGTGAAATCCCACAGATTCTCGAGCTCTCCTACTCATATTCCTACGTCAGGGAGTTTTGGCTTCGTGGCATTAGTGCCTGTTTAGCTTTTGTCTGTTTTGTTTTCATTGTGGTGTCCTATGTGCAGATCTTCAGGGCTGTGCTGAGGATCCCCTCGAAGCACGGCCAGCACAGAGCCTTTTCCACATGCCTCCCTCACCTGGCCGTGGTCTCCCTCTTTGTCAGCACTGGCATGACTGCCTACCTGAAGCCTCCCTCCATCTCCTCTCCATCCCTGGACCCAGTGGTGTCAGTTCTGTACTCAGTGGTGCCTCCAGCAGTAAACCCTCTCATCTACAGCTTCAGAAACCAGCAACTCAAGGATGCAGTGTGGAAACTGATAACTGAATGATTCTCTGAAGCAATGAACTGCTTATCACCTTCTGCATAGCTGTTATCATGCAACTCATGGCAGACCCAGACTGTCTTCTCTGGTTTTTTGGTGGTAGTGTCTGTTTTTCTGTTGTGATAATATTGTCATCAAGTTTTTAATTCACAGTTGTCTTCTATTCTCTTGCTGATTCACTGTGTAAATGAGGAGATGTCCTCTCTGTGTGTTGAAATAAAATAACGGGGAATTCAATGACTTTTGTCTCCTGATATCTTTCCTCTAAGGTTTTTTTTTTTTTTTTGTAGCTGCAGGAGCAGTTCCTCTTGACATGGGTGGAGGGGAAAAGAGTCCCAGCATGGCAGCAGCATGTTCCCAGAGCTGTTCTCTCTCCACTCCCACACTCTCCTCCTCACTCTTCTCCTTGCTGTAAGTCCTGAGAGCTCTGAGCTTGGTCACAGTCGTGCTGTGTGGCAGTGCTGTGCCCACAGGCAGGGACAGGAACATGCAAGTCATGGCAGGCCCAGCCTGTCTTCTCTGTTTTTTGGTGATGTCTGTTTTTCTGTTGTGATAATCAACATAGTTTTTAATTCACAGTTTTCTTCTCTTTTCTTTCTTACTGACTGTGTAAATGAGGAGCTGTCCTCTCAGTGTGTTGAAACAAAATAATGGGGAATTCAATGACTTTTGTCTCCTGATATCTTTCCTCCAATGTTTTTCTGGAGTTGCAGGGGTAGTTCCTCTTGGAATGGGTGGAGGGGAAAAGAGTCCCAGCATGGCAGCACTGTCAGGCACCAGCACTTGTTCTCCCAGGGCTGTTCTCTCTCCCCTTCCACACTCCCCTCCTCACCCCTTGCCTTGCTCTAAGTCCTGAGAGCTCTGAGCTTGGTCACAGCCGTGCTGTGTGGCAGTGCTGTGCCCGCAGGCAGGGACAGGCACTGGGCACTTGTGGGACAGAGCTGCCTCCACAACAGCCTTTCCACAGAGAAAGATGATTTCCTTGTGTCAGGGCCTAAAGGTTTATGGCTTTTATCAAGGTTTCATTCAAAGACATGCCCAAAACAAGAGTCACAGATTGAAACATCAGTGGAAAAATACAGAGAGGAGGGTGGGGATGTGATGGCTTTGGGAAGGGTACAGTGTCTATTCACAGGCAAGCCTCCTGTGAGAGACCTTGAGAACCAGCAGAGCAGGGTCTGGTCTGTTCCCATGTCCACTGGAACCCTGCCCCAGGGCAACTATCCCAGAGTAGACCCTCAAAACCACCATTTCCAGCACTGCACTCTCATCCAAGCTTGGGGAGTTTCTTTGTCTCTCCCTGGAAGGACACAGAATGAGGAGGTCAATGTCTATATTCTTACCATGCAGATGAGATGGGAGTATGTACATCACATACATGAGGTGAGAGGAACCCAAATAAACACACACAGTCCTTCCTTGAGTCTCCATGAAGAAAGTGTCTCAAGGTCACTTCCAGTTGAGAACAACACCCCAAGAGTTAGGCCCTGAATGCACCTCTGGGATTTGCTTCCTTCAACCAAAGCCCCTGTGTCAATTCCTCATGCTGTGGGCATCTCAGATGAGTGAAGAGCAGGGCAACACACTGCAGGGCTGAGACACCTCCCGGTCTCTGGACATGGCAACAAGGGAGTTAGAGAGAGACTATGATCTTTATCTCCCCCTGTACAAGGGCCTGACTCTGTCTCTGAACGTCCCTGAGTGCACAAGGAGTCCATGAGGCCAGCTCAGATGTGGACTCCTGACAGAATCCACACATTTATGTGTGGACTCAAAGAACAAACCCCATTGCCCCAGGAATTAATCTCACCTGCCTTGAACAGGCTCACTGTGAGTGTTCCTGTTTGCTGCATTTCCCTTCCATGATGTAAACGCCAGAACAGAGAGGTTCTGGGGTCCTTAGAAAAGGAAGTCACTGAACATACCTAAAAGATGTGGAAGAACAAGAACTGGGAGACTTGCATGTGGAAACCCCTGGAAGGTGAGGGAGATGAAATGCACAGTGCACCAGACAGAGAGCTGGCAATGCAAACGCAGGGCAAGGGAAATACTGCTTCTCCCACAAATCACACACATTCTGAAAATTCATATTTTGGCAGCATAGAAATTCCATGGAACTTTTGTTGGAAATATAGACTCATTTCAGCTGATGAAAAAGAGTGGTTTGAAATATCTGTTTAGGCTTTGAGAGCAATTCTTATGTTTTCAGATTGAGCTCCATGCCCTGACCTTCGGCATCCAGTGCAAACCTCTAGAGGCCCTGGAGTGTCTGAGGTGTTTGCCTGGGACTGCAGCTGTCAGAGAAGACTGACAGAGCCGTGTCGCTTCCATCATTTCCATCCAATCCTAAACATTCATACATTGAGGGAGTTCCAAGAGTGTGTGTACAGGGGTCAGTACGGGGATAGCACTTTGAAGAAGTGACAGTAGAATTCTACAATTGCTATGGATGCAGGGTGTCTCCTAAGGTTGTGTGGACATGTAGGGAAAGCAATGGCCTTGAGGTCCATCACTACATGGACAACCTTGCTCCTCACCTCCCCAGCCCCCGTCACATGTCTCTCCCTGTCAAGTTGTCTATATCAGTGAAAAATACATCTCTATATGACACACAAAGGGTTTGGATCTCTCCCAGAGCAGGTCCTAGATTTGCAGTCTATCCAGAAGTTGACCTTTGATCCCCTCATATACCAAATTTCCCCATAAATTTCACAGAGACAAACTCCATTCTTGGACTGTTCTTGATGTTGCAGATAGAATCATAGAATATCTTGGGTGAGAAGGAGTCTGTAAGGATCATCAAGTCCTACTCCTTGCTCCTCATTAGACTGCCTAAACCAAACCCAGAGCACAAACCAGATGCTCCTTGAACTCTGAAAAGCTTGATGCCCTGGTCACTTCCCTGGGGAGCATTTTCTAGTGATCGACCACCCTCTCAGTGAAGAACCATTTCTAATGTCCAATGAGAACTTCCCCTGATGCAGCCTCAGCCCATTTCCATTTCCTATCATTGGACACCAGACAGCAAAGCTCACCCATTGATTGTGGGGATTGACCAGTGCTGGAGCTGGCAAAGGGAGAGACCAGTGCCCTGGGCACCTTCCCAGTCTGTCCTTGTCACCAAGGGCACCCTCCGGCCTCCTCTCTCCTGCACCTGCAGGGTTGGGCTCTGCCCCTCACACCCTCTGCAGCATGTCACACCCCCACTACCAGGGGCAGTAACACCCTGAGAGGCATTGAATGAGGATTTGGGCCATCAAAATTGTCGATAACAAATGGTGCTTTGAAACTGAAACTGAAGCTTTGAGCCATGACATAAGGCTTCATGTTGCAAAATGACACTGTGGTAACAAACACTAAGGGTTTGTGCCCTAAAAATGGGAGTGGAGAGGCTCAAAATGAGGATTTGAGCCTTCACAATCATGGATTTGATAATAAAATGAGGCTTTGTTCCCCGAAAAAGAGGTTTTGAGGGCTGAGAAAGATATTTGAGGATTTTGTCTCTGAAATTGAGGCTGTGGACATAAAATAAACCAGACCTTTGGCCTTAGAAATGGTGCTTTTGGCCTTAAAATGAGGATTTGAAGCTCAAAAAGGGAGACTAGGGAAAACAAATGAGTGATTATATCCCAAAATCAAAGCTTAGGGACCCAAAATGTTGATTTCCCCCAATTCCCAAGCTCTGGGCTCTCTGCAGCCCTCCCATCCCACTGTGGGCACGGAGGACACGCCTCATACTTTGGACTCCTAACTCCATCCTGCCAGACCTCCTGCAGATCCTCTCCAGTTTCTCCACTTTCCTTTTGAAATGTGAGACTCACTGTGTCATGTGGCATCCTCCTGGTGCCAGAAGATTGAGGGCAGTGATTGTCTCCTTTGCCCAGCATCAACAGTTGCTCCCTCTGCTCCTCCCAGGGAGTGTCAGGTGGTGGGAAAGAATTTTTCAGGGGGACACAGGCAGTAGAGCCGACCCTGGCTGAGCAGAGGGAGATCCCATAACACAGATGACACGCTAGGCGATAGGAAGTGTGGCAGAAGCAGGAAGAAGTGGAGATTTTTGTTGTTCAAGGTGGTAGTTAGTGGCAGGTCGGTGGCTTGTCAGTCTGCTTGAGAGAGGAGGCAAGTGTTGACATTTGCATTGGTTTTGGGTTTGGATTATGTAGATTTTTTTACTGTTTTCTTCCACCTATTAAACTCTTTTGTCTCAGGCACATGGAGCACCATGGAACAGCATGGGCAGAGATGTGGCCATCTAGGAGTGTCCTAAGGAGATGAACCTGCATACAAGAACGCATTTCCTCACTCATAGGAGACCTCCACCAATACCAAGATCTTTCAGAAGATAATTTTCAAAGAAATATTGATCTTGCCCTGGAACTTTGTCAGCCTGGATAACAGAAGGCATCATGGAGACCTTAGAGGAGCCTTCTTGTACTTGAAGGGATCACCAAGAAAGCTGGGGAAGGACATTTTACAGGTGCATGAAGTGATAGAATAAGAGGGAATACCTTTAAATTTGAAGGGGAAAGCTGTAGCTGCCCCCTCCCTGGGGGTGTTCAAGGGCAGCTTGGATGGGCCCCTGAGCAGCCTGGTCCAGTGGGAGGTGTCCCTGCCCATGGCAAGGGGGTGGAACTTGATAGACTTTAAGGTCTCTTCCAACCCAAACGTTTCTATGATTCTGAAAAGCATGGAAATATAAATTTTAAACAAAAATATAATGTTCTTAGGTGCACTTTGAAATCTTCCTCTTTAAGGACACTGGGGAATGACTCCAAGGAGCTATGCAACTCTTGAAAACCATAAGAAAACAACAGGAAGAGAAAGAGCTTGTTAAGACTTTATGTAATTTAATTAGACTCAGGGTAGATGTGCTGCTAAGTCCTTGAAGGATCACTGCTGAGAGGAGATTGAGACAACATCTCAAGAAGTCAAAATCAAACCTCAAAATTCCTTTAGTCTTAACTGGTCTCAGTGGGGATTGTTAGTGACAAAGCCTCCCCAGGCACTCGTTAGAGCTGAGAATTAGAGGCCATGTCTGCAGGAATGCAAAGGTGCTGTGCAGGCAGCTGTGATGCTGAGGAAAGCCTGGGATTGACTGATGAAGCAGAAAGGCCAAGCCCTGACCCCCAGCCCTGAGCAGGCAGATCTGGCTTTGGCTACAGTGGCACTTGTGCCATGAACATTTGGACATTGCTGAATCAGAATCACAACAGTTATTCCTTGGAATTGCAAATACAGACCTGCAGGGTTATGGGAGATGCCAAGGCTCTCATTCAGCTTCCTGCAGTTATAGAAGAATTGAATCATAGAATAACCAGGTTGGAAGAGACCCATCGGATCATCGAGTCCAACCATTCCTATCAAACACTAAACCATGTCCCTCACAACCTCGTCCAACTGCAACTTAAACACCTCCAGGGAAAGTGAATCAATGACTTCCCTGGGCAGCTGGTTCCACTGCCCAATAACACTTACTGTGATTTTTTTTTTTTTTCAAATGTCCAGCCTAAATCTCCCCTCGAAGAACTTGAAGCCGTTTACTCTTGTTCTGTCCCCTATCACTTGGGAGAAGAGCCCAGCTCCCTCCTATCTACAACCTCCTTTCAAGTAATTATAGAGAGCGATGAGGTCTCCTCTCAGCCTCCTCTTCTTCAGGCTAAACACCCCAAGCTCTCCCAGCCATTCCTCATAAGGACTGTTCTCCAGCCCCTTCACCAGCTTCATTGCTCTTCTCTGGACTCACTCCAGAGCCTCAACATCCTTCTTGTGGTGAGGGGTCCAGAACTGGACACAATATTCAAGGAGCGGCCTCACCAGTGCTGAGTACAGAGGGAGAATCACCTCCCTGGACCTGCTGGTCACACCGTTTCTGATACAAGCTAAGAGGCCATTGGCCTTCTTGGCCACCTGGGCACACTGTTGGCTCATGTTCAGTTGGCTGTCGACCAGCACCCCCAGGTCCCTCTCCTCCTGGCAGTTTTCCAGCCAGGCTTCTCCCAGTCTGTAGTTCTGCATAGGGTTGTTGTGCTCCAAGTGCAGGACCTGATATTTGGCTGTGTTAAACTTCATGCCATTGGACTCAGCCCAGAGGTCCAACCTGCTCAGATCCCTTTGCAGAGCCTCCCTACCCTCCAGCAGGTCGACACTTGCACACAGCTTTGTGTCATCTGCAAACTTGCTAAGGGAGCACTCAATGCCCTCATCCAGGTCATTGATGAAGACATTGACCAGGGCTGGACCTAGCACTGAGCCCTGGGGAACCCCACTTGTCACTTGTCTCCAGCTGGACTTAACACCATTTACCACCACTCTCTGGGCCCTCCAGCTAACCAGTTTCCCACTCAAGAGAGTATGTGCCTGTCCAGGTCAGAGGTGACAATTTCCATAGCAGAATGCTGTGTGAAACTGTGTCAAAGGCTTTACTGAAGTCCAGGAAGACCACATCCACAGTCTTTCCCTCGTCCAGCAGCTGAGTCATTTTGTCATAGAAGGTGATCAGGTTAGTTTGGCAAGACCTGCCTTTTGTGCACCCATGTTGACTGGGCCTGATCACCCGGTTCTTTTGCATGTGCCTCATGATAGCACTCAAGATCACCTGTTCCATGACTTTTCCTGGCACTGAGGTCAGACTGACAGGCCTGTAGTTCCCCGGATCCTCCCTGCGACTCTTCTTGTAGATGAGCACGACATCAGCCTTCAGTCCAGTGGAACCTCCCCAGTCTTCCAGGACTGTTGGAAGATGATGGAAAGGGGTTTGGCCAGCAGATGCGTCAGCTCCCTCAATACCCTTGGGTGAATCCCGTCTGGCCTATAGACTTGTGGGTGTCTACTTGGTCAAGTAAGGCTCTGACCACCTCCTCTTGGACCATGGGAGCCTCATTTTGTTCCTCTAGCTTCGGGGTTGTACATAGAGGGAACAACTTTCTTTGCAATTAAAGACTGAGGCAAAGAAGGCATTAAGTACCTCAGCCAGGTCCACCAGGATGGAGTTAGTGGACATAGTGTGAGGTTCATCATTGTCCAGGTCCCTCGGAATGGCATCCCATCATTCTGGTGTGACAACTGCACCACTCAACTTGCTGTTATCTGCAGACTTGCTGAGGGTGCACTCGATCTTGCTGTCTATATCCTTGATGAGGACGTGAAACGGCATTGGTCCCAGGGAGATTTTGAAAGCAACCTTGCTGGAAGATGAGAGCAGCCCTTGTTTGGGCACAGTAGCCTGGGTGACTGAGAGCTGGGTCATCAAAGAGCAGCCAAATTGTTTGCATTAGGCAGGATCAAGGCAACCAGTGCTGCCAAGATCTGCCCATCAGAATATGTTGTTGGAGAATGGATTGGGAGCAGCCCCACAAAGAATGACCTGGGGTGCTGGGGGAGGAGAAGCTCAACATGAGCCAGCAATAGGCACTCACAGACCAGAAACCAATCATGTCCAAAAGCAGCATGGCCAGCAAGGGGAGGGAGGGGATTCTGCCCTCTGTTCCACTCCAGTGAGACCTCATGTGGATCCATGTGCCCAGTTCTGGAGCCTCAGCACAGGACAGACAAGGAACTGTTGGAGCGAGTCCAGAGGAGGCCTTGGAGATGGGCTGAGGTATCTCCCATCTGAGGACAGGTTTAGAGAGTTGGGGTTGTTCAGCCTGCAGAAGAGAAGGCTCTGGGGAGACCTTAGAGCAGCTTCTAGTACTGAAAGTGTCTCCAAGAAAGCTGGGGAGGGGTCCTTGATGAGGGTGTGCAGGGATAGGACAAGGGGGGATGATTTTCAGCTGAAAGAGAGGAGATTGAGGTGAGATCTGAGGAAGAAATGTTTGTGTGGTTGGGGAGGCTCTTGGCCAGGTTGCCCAAGGAAGCGATGGCTGCCTCATCCCTGGAGGTGTTCCAGGCCAGATTGGACGGGACTTTGAACATCCTGATCAAGTGGGACGTGTTCTTGCCCATGGCACTGAGGTGGAAATGAATAGGCTTTGCAGTCCCTTCCAGCACAAACCATTCCATGATTCCATGCATCATGTCCAAAACAATTCAGTTCCCCCAATAAATGTAAAACCCCACCCCACCCCACAATTCACACCATGCTGGATCAGATGCTACAAAACATAAAGTATTTTTAACACAATCCATCACAACACACACAATGGGAACTGTTCCCATATCCACACAGCCTGGAAAACATCCGGATGTTCACTGGCGGTGACCGAGGTTGATGCAGAGGAACTGCAACAGCTCTGAGACACACTCATTGAGTGTGTCTGTAGCAGCATCACGGCCAGCTGGGTGCTGGCTTGTGCTGGGTGCTGTTGGCACATAGGGAGCACTCAGCCATGTTGGCTCCCAAGGTGACCCCTGCAGGGTTGTCTCCCCATTTAGACTCTGCAGGGTTGGCTCCTGAGGAGCACTGGGTGCAAGACTGTGACGGGAAGGGATGTTGGAGTACTCCTGAGCTGTACCCTGCTTGTGTGCATGATTTCTGCCAGCCAAGGGCTGGTTGCTGGTGTTCCGCCTGCACAGGCATTAGTGCTGCCTCAGAGAGCAGCTGCAGGCCCTGCCCGTGGCCATCAACCTGCACACGTGAGTGGGAGAGATAAGCAGGAACTCCTCATGGTTGTCATCTGCTTGCACAGATTTCAGCAGAGACACCAACGGCTGCCGGTGGACGGGGCAGGTCCTGCTCATCCTGGCCCAGCGCTGGATGCACGCAAAGCAGAAGCTGTGCAGGCAGTTGGTCACATAGGTAGCGTTTGTGACATCTTGCAGGCAGATGGGGCACTGGGAGGCTTCTGCTACCTCCATCAGCCCTACCTGAGGCTCCTGGATGGTGCCACCATCCCTTGCAGCAGAGCTTCCCTCCACACTGGCTCACTCTGCTGCTCTCTGGTCAGAACCAATTGTACGGTTCTTTCTGCGGGAGTCGATCCACCAGCAGCCCAGATGTCCCAGCGCTGCGGGCACAGCACAGGCCGTAACATCAAGGATAAAGGCATTTTGCAGATCCTCAACTGATCCCTAGAAGGAGAAAAAGAAACTGTGGTCAAATGGCCACACAGAAGTTGAAAGAAAGGATGAAGTTCCATAAATGCCTTCAGGTATTTCTGTGAGCACAAACAGGCTTGTTTTCCAGCCACTCTGTACATCCCTATCTCTGCATCCCTATCTCTGCAGGAGCCTCACCTGAGACCCAGGGTACCTGGACATTGCTCACCAGGGCACTCATCACCATCACTTCACCCTGATGCTTAAGACAATTCCCTTCATTTCTCTGAGTGCTCCCTGCTGCCTGCTCCTGGGGTCAGAATTCCTGCGGGAACCCCTACCAGCTGTCTCACAGCCTGACCACAAACTGATGTTAACGGAGCTCCCGTCACTCCCCTCCCAGCAGTTTTTGGTGGAGCAGAGCCCCGTTCTTCTCCACTGCCCTGTTCAGCTGCACCAGCGGCACAAACAGTTCTCCTGCACCATCCTGAGGTGCAGGAAGGCAGCATCAAGATGCCCAAGGATGGACAGGCCTGTCCTGGAGACCAGCAGACAGAATACTTCTGAACCAGAGATGATCAGCTAGGACAATCCAGACCCAGTGTGGAGCACTGGATGCCCTAGGGCTGTTTCCTATTAAACAGGGCCCCATGCAGCCCCACACCAAACCCAGAGGTGAGCCAGGGCAGAGCTCACACCCTGTAGGTGCTCGCCCTGTGCCAGCAGGCAGTGCCTCTGCCTTCTGGCACAGCTGGAATCCAATCTAAGGGTTCCACTGGAAATCAAGTCACGGCTGGAGAGCTGCAGCTGGGACTGGAGACTTTCCCAGCTTGCTGACATGTCCCCACAGTGGGTCAGGGTGGGATTAAGACACCAAGGGGAGAGCAGGGGTCTGTCAGTTCTCTCAATCTGTATCCTGACTGCATTGATGGAAAACTTCTGGCAAAGCCCAGGGAGTTTAGGACAAGAAGGAATGCACACACTTGCATCTCTTCAAAAGAAATGAACAAAAAACCAAATAAAGTCCGATTAATCTTTTCACTCATCAGGTTCCCAGTGAAGCTTGAAGCTGCCCTGTTTCTCTGCACAGGACAAACAACCCTCAGTGGACACATCCTTCTGTGATCAGGCATGTTTGCAGCACAAGTTTCTCAGAAAAACCAGAAAATTCCCTCTCAACACATGAGACAAGAGTCTGGCAAGCACCCACTCCACATGTTCAGGGCTCCCTATACCCAGGTAGGTTCTTTCTGGGCACCGGTTACTTCAAGGCTCCACCAGAAAAGAGACCAGGATAACTCCCAAGTGTCTGAAACGCCGTGCTCTTCAGGGACAGACCCAACTGTACTGCTGGTCCCTGCCTCCTCCGCCTCCTGACAGGAAAGTTTACACTGCCAAAGCCAAAAAGCAGTGGAAACCCAGGTTGGAATTAAGGACCGTGCTGAAAGATCACAGAGCAAACAAACAGGCAGCTAGATTGGAACAGAGCTTCAGCAGCCAGACCAGGAGGGCTCCCTGCACAGTCTGGAGTCAGCGATACAGCACTCGGGAAACAAATCCAATTGGAGTGAAGGAGCACAGGGCAAGGCTGGCACAGTTAAACCAAAACAGGATCCCCATTTCAGAACATCTCCCACGTGGTTAAAAACAGGAACATAACTCCAGTTCCTAGGAGTCATCAGAGTAGGAGATAAGAGAACCCTCAAGAACTTGAGGCCCTGCCAAGGAGATTAAACTCTGAGCAATGACTGCGCAGAAAGCAGGCACAGACAGACCTGACCTACCCTGGCCCTGGGGCGGTTTTCTCTCCAGCACAACCAGCACTGGGCACTGTGACAGCTGAACTGCAGCTGCTTAGTTTCTCACACACAGAGCAAGGTGCAGGCAGCTCCCAGCACAGAGACCACCTGCTTCCTCCAGATCCTCCTGGAGAGTGAGTGCAGAGGGTGCTTGTCCTGGACAGCAGAGAGGTCTCCTAGGACATGGGGTAGCATCACAGAGGGTGACATCACAGAGGCCATGGCCAGAACCATGGTTAGGGTTGGAAGGGGCCTCAAACATCCTTCTGGTCCAACCCCCCCATGCCATGGGGAGTAACACCTTCAAATTTATCAGGTTCTCAAAGCCCCATCCAACCTGACCTTGAAACCTTCTCTGGGAAACCTGATTCAGTGTCTCAGCATCTTTATCATGGAAAGTCTCTTCAGATATTCAAAGCTGGTCTCCTGGGAGCCTTCTCTTCTCGAGTCTGGACAACCCCAGGATTGCCCTGACCCAGATGCAAGACCCTTCCCCTGCCCTTGTTGAACTCCTCCTGCATGCCACGGTCCCTCTGGGTGGCATCCCTGCCCTCAGGGGTGCATCAGGAAACATGATTCACAGCATAAGCATCCAGTATATTTGGACACTCCTCCTCCAGAACGGTTTGGGACTAGGACCCCACATAAAAGCCTTCAGTGGAAGCACTGGTGATGTACTGGAAGCCCTGGTGTCCATACTGGGAGCACAGGGCCAACTTTTGTGCCTTATTGGTCCTTAGAAGGAGTCCTGCTGTCCAGGACTCGATATCAGTACTCTTGTCCATACTGGTGACTCCCAAGTCCATACTGGGAACATAAGTGTCCTTATTGGTGCCTTACTGGTCTGTACTGGGAGCACTGGTGCTACATTGCGAGTACGTATTGGTGTTCATACTGTCCATACAGGGCATACCGGTCCCATACTGGTCCCACACTGGTCCCATCCTTGTGTCTTGCCGGTCTGTACTGGTGCCATGCTGGGAGCAGCATAAGAATTGTAGAACCATGTCATGAGTTGGGTTGGAAGGGATCTCAAAGCCCATCCAGCCCCACCCCTGCAATGGGCAGGGACACCTCCCACTGGAGTGAGTTCTCCAAGCCCCATCCAGCCTGGCCTTGAACCCCTCCAGGGATGGGGCAGCCACCCCTGCTCTGGGCAGCCTGGGCCAGGTCCTCCTCACCCTCATGGTAAAGAAATTCCTGCTCATGGTTGGCAGGATCTGATCAACTTCCATAATAACTGTGGCTATAGCAAGAAGAGAAATGGAGAATTGACAGCTGGTGGCTCAAAGGAAAATTCAAAACTTGTTGGAGGGGGAAAAAATCAAGAGAAGGAGCAGAAAATAAGTGAATTCAATTAGTGTTTAGTTAGAGCAACAGAAAAGGCTTCCCTGCACCTCTTCCCACCTCAAATCCCAGCCCTTGTCTGTGCCCAATGACAGCTCAGAAGGGACCTGGTTCTGGGAGGTCAAACACCAACTGTTGGTGCTGCCGGTGCTCCAGTTCACCTCAGAGAAGGGCATGGAGAGAGAGCTGGGGCTGGAGATGCATGGGTGGGGGTGAAAAGGACTGAGTCAGTCCCCTCCACTCTGGGGATCTACATTTGTACAGCCTGGTGTGGCCCCAGAGCCTAAAACCCTGGAGGACTGACTTTGACCAAGGAAACCTTCAGCAACAGCCGCTAACACCAACAAACCTTCCTGCAATTCAGTGATGCTCGGGCAGTCCTGGATTTCCTACTCTGAAACCCAGGAACCTACAGTCGGTCCTTTTTGGGTGTCCAACAAATCCAGGATCAGGACAGTGAGGCAAGGCTAAAATCCCCCAACAGAGCCAAAGTCCTCCTCTGCTTGGCTCTGGCTTTTGTTCTCTGACACTGATTCCAGTAAGGAAGCATCTTATCCTTACAGCACCAGGTCTCATGGTCTCCTCATCCCCACCCAGCCTGGGAGGTGTTCTTCCACAGTTCTGCCCTTGGCATTACTCGTCCTCACATCCCACTGCCCAGGAAGAGCCCTCAGGAATGAGAGGTGGACAGGATCTCCCTTCCCAGGGCCTGGGGTCAAGTCTTGGCCACTTGGTTAATAGTGGCATCGCTTGACCCTTTGGATTCATGAAACCACCCAGGTTGACTCAACATCAGAGCCACCTTTACGTTACTTTTCCCAACCTTTCATCACTGCCTCCAGTTTTTTGCTCTAACTGGACCCTGGAGACGCTTTCTCAGCAGTGCCCTGAGTGGGGACCCATTAACACTATAAGAAACTTTGGAGTTTTAATTTGAATTTTACTTCTTGAGAAGTTTGTTCCACTTCCTCTAAGGGACAGAGATTCATGGACTCAACATCCAACACACCAGAGGGGTCATTAAAATGCCCTGGGCTGCTCCTCTGCTGCTGAGCTGGGCTGGGCTCCTGGGACTGAAGGAGCTCATGTTCTACAAAGAAGGAACTCTGCAAAGCCCAGCAGGACAGAGAGCACTCCCAGGGTTTCTCAGAGAGACAATCAAGGCAGAGAGAGCTTAAAGGTGGTCAGAAGGATGGCTGAGAGCTGACTGGAGGAGAAATCTTTGCGATCCTGAACAAGGTGAGTCTGGGTGCAGGGCAATGCAGGTGTGGTTCCTGGCAGGCTCACCCAAAGCTGTCAGAGCCTCCAGCTGATGGGATCTGTGAGGAGGGGGCTCTTGTGAGGCAGCTTGGAAGGGCTGTGAAGTCAGGGGTTGCAGCCAGGGGTGCTCCAAGCTGTCCTTGTGAGCAGGGTCCCTGCACCCCAGGCTCTGGGTATGGGGAAGGGACTCTGCTGCCTGCCAGGGTCAGCATTCAGCATGTCTGGGGAGCTCCACATGGCACTGTGGGGAGAAGCTGTGAGTGGAAGGAACAACCCCTGACAGGGCAGGGCAGCACCCTTCTGCTGTCAAGAGGGTTCTTTGTGCATCAGGGCAGCTCCCAGCTCCAGGTCAGCACCGACAAATTTCCCAGGGGGAGAGAAAGAGGAGGTTTTTTTTGAGGGGAAGAGAAAGAGTTTTCCTTAGTCTGTGTTTTAAATTTTCTTCTCTGGGGGCAGAGACAGGAAGAGGGGGAGGGAAAATGAACAGGGAAACAGCTACAAGGAGGAAATTCTCAACACACCAGGGATAAGATCAAAGATAGATTAAACCAGAGATGTTGTGCAAGGGAGAGTTCAGAGTGTTCTGTGTGATCCCCTGCAATGCAGCCCCTTCCTCTGAGCAAGCCCCCTTGTCTCCTCTCCCATCCAGCAAAGGCTCTGCCCTCAGGGCTCTGGGCTCCAAGGCTGAGCCCTCTCCCCTGCAGCCACAGCTCCAGTGCCCTCTCCAGAGCGCAGGGGCTGCCCAGCAAGGTTGGTGTCTGGGAGGGGGTGAGCACAGCTGGGGAAGGGGAACTCTCTCTGTTTGCCCAGCTGCCTCTGCCCTGGCCTCTCACAGCCAGACCCTCACTGTCTTTCTCCTTCTTTCTCCCCTGATCTCAATTCTTGCTGATGTACTCGGGTTCTCACTGCCAACTCTCTGGGGATGGGAGATTTAGCTGCAGTCACCCACTGAGCTGGAGGCTCCTTTCCTGCCATTGTGTCCATGGGAACCTGTGTCCCAGCTTTCCCGTGAGCTGTGAGGCAGTGGGCAATGCAGTCAGTGGGGCTGGGGTAGGAGTTGAATCTCTCTTCAATAAGTGCCTTCATGAGTACACTTGGGTTTCCTTGAGGTGGCCTTTCAAGCTGTGAGATTCCCTCCAAGATGTAAATGTGTCCTATTGCATCTTCATGTTACTTGAATAACTTGTGGAGAAGTGCAGAGATGCTACAAGAGAGAAAATGGTTTTGGGTTTGAGAAATGAGTTGAGTGTGTGTCCTGGGCTGAAAGTGGGTGCTGAGACCTTAGGAAAGGGCGAGAAATTGAGTGCTTAGCAGTGGTTTCTCTGCTCTCAACACCAGGTTTTCAGAGTAACATGGATGTACAATTCCCCTCGATCCAAGAAAGTTGCAAGCCCTGGGAAGCTGTGAACAAGAGCGAGGGACAGAACAGCTCCCCTCCCTCTGTACTGAGCCACACACAAAGCTTTCACCTCACAGGACTCCCTCTGCTCTCCCTGAGTGCAGCAGAGATGCTGAGAATTTCTGAACACCCAGGAAGATCTCCAGCTGAGATGGGAAACACAGTCTTCAAAGTGGGAGGGCAGATGCTGCTAAGGAGAACCAGGAGTATTTTTAACTGGAAAATTAGAACAACAGGATTATCCATACCATCCCCATGATCACCTGATGCAGAGCAGGGCTGACTCTTTGTAGTCATTGGGCAGAATTCCTGCTCCTCCCAGTATATTCAGCCAGCACCAAGCAGGGCTGCAGGCACTGGGCTGAAGGAAGGGCTGGGAGAAAAGATACTTGGTGTGAGCAGCAGGGGAGGGGAATGAGAAATGTCTCAGAGACATCTACTCTAACTCCTCACTATAATTTCGGTTTTTTTCAGTACCCCATGCCCAGAGGAAGATGTCCAACAGCAGCTCCATCACCCAGTTCCTCCTCCTGGCAATCGCAGACACTCAGGAGGTGCAGGTCCTGCACTTCTGGCTCTTTCTGGGCATCTACCTGTCTGTCCTCCTGGGCAACAGCCTCATCATCATTGCCATCACCTGTGACCACCACCTCCACACCCCCATGTACTTCTTTCTCTTCAACCTCTCCCTCCTCGACCAGGGCTGCATCTCCACCACTGTCCCCAAAGCCATGGCCAATTCCCTCTGGGACATCAGGACCATTTCCTACTGGGGATGTGTGGCCCAAGTCTATATCTTTGTCTTATTCATTTCAGCAGAGTATTTTCTCCTCACCGTCATGTCCTATGACCGCTACATTGCCATCTGCAAACCCCTGCACTATGGGACCCTCCTGGGCAGCAGAGCTTGTGTCCACATGGCAGCATCTGCCTGGGGTGCTGGGTTTCTCTGCGCTCTGCTTCACACGGTCAATACATTTTCTCTGCCTCTCTGCCAGGGCAATGCTGTGGAACAGTTCTTCTGTGAAATCCCACAGATCCTCAAGCTCTCCTGCTCAGATTCCTACCTCAGGGAGGTCTGGCTTCTTATGGTCAGTGCCAATTTAGCTTTTGGCTGCTTTGTTGTCATTGTGGTGTCCTATGTGCAGATCTTCAGAGCTGTGCTGAGGATCCCTTCTGAGCAGGGATGGCACAAAGGTTTTTCCACATGCCTCCCTCACCTGGCTGTGGTCTCCCTGTTTATTAGCACTGGAGTATTTGCCTACGTGAAGCCTCGCTCTGTCTCCTCTCCATCCCTGGATATGGTGCTGTCAGTTCTGTACTCAGTGGTCCCTCCAGCAGTAAACCCCCTCATCTACAGCTTGAGGAACCAGCAGCTCAAAGATGCAGTGTCTAAACTGATGGCTGGGCATTTTAATTATCATTGATCCACCCATTTTCTTCTGACTGTCACTCACAATGAAAAGCACTGCAGAAATAGCCCTTGATTGAATACAGATGTGGTTTGGTCTTCAGTTTCTCTTCTTTATGATAATGTTGTCTGAAAAGAGATTCCAGTATTCCAGTCAGTGCTATGTCAGTGTCTCCCAGTCTTGTGTGACCTGAGACTCTGTAAAAAAGGTACCGTGTTCTCTATGTATTTAAAGAAAATAAAGGCCCCACAGTTACTTGTTTGTCCATGATCCTTCCTCCAAGAATTTGGTGCGTCTCGTACACCTTCAGAGGTGGAGGAGAAAAGAGTTCCAGCACAGAAGCACTGCCAGGGAGCATCAGCTCTTTGTCTTTCTAGAGCTGCTCTCTTTGCACCTCCATGATCTCCTTCCCAGTCCTAGTGCTGGTGGAAGGTCTGAGTGCTCTGAGCTGGGTCACTCTCTTGCAGTGTGGCCAGGTTGTGATTACAGGCAGGGACACGCAATGGGCACCTCTGTGACTGGGATGTTGTCCATGGGGTTGCTGTGAAGGCCTGTGGGACAGACAGAACCTTGAGGTCACTTCACTTTGAAAGCAATGTCCCCTGGGAACTGCCTGAGTGCAGCATTGGGATGTGCTTCCTTGGACCGAGGTCTCTATCTCCATTCCTTGTGGCATGGGGCATCTCAGATGAGTACAGAGCAGGGTGACCAACCCCAGCTCTGGGAGTGGCAGCAGGAGAACAGAGACACTGTGACTGCTGCTGTGCAGCTGCTGCATGAGCACAGGGAGGGTCTGTCTCCGATCACTCTGTGTGTGAGATGGGGGCACAAGTTGTCCCAGTTCAGCCCCTGTAATCTGGCAGCAAACAATGAGAAGTGGTTGGTTACCCTTGTCTCCCCCTTAACCACAAAGGGGAATCAGGAAAGGAAAAAACTCCTGAAGGTTGAGAGAAAAAGATGGATTGGGAAAAAAAAAAAAAAAAAAAACCACACACACACAAACAAAAAAAAGGTCACACTATTCCTATCAGTAGCACTCACACTAACACTCATGCTGATGCCAGAGCTTCTTTTAGTATCAGTGATAATGGTAGAATCATAGAAACACATCACAGAACTATGAAATGGTTTGTGTTGGAAAGGAGGTTAGAGATCATCCAGTTCCAACACCCTTTTCATGGGCACGGACACCTCTCACTGGATCAGGGTGCTTACAGCCTCCTCCAACCTGGCCTTGAAATTCTCATTACTAAAACTAAAATTAATACTAATTCAAATATCCTGATATCAAGACATTTAGCCAGATTTTAGATCAGAAACGACCAGCAATTGTCCCCTGGACAACCTGGGGTTGCTGGACCAGGGACATCATCCCTGATGAGCCCCATGCAATGACCATTTCCATGTCTGGTTGCACCTCCCAGCCCTGAGGAGGGACTTTCACTGAATGGTCACCTCTGTCCTCCTCCTTTGCTAACTGATGTCCAGCTCCACAACCATTATTAATGACAAGGGAACCTGTTTCCTACTGACATTTCTTGCACACCATTCCCACAGCTCTTGCCACTGCTGGTCTCTCAGCCAAGCCCTTTCTCACACAGCTCCAAACACATCAGGGACTCATGACCTTGGCTCATCAAACACTGAAAATTCCATGGATTGGGATCCCCCAGCTGCCCTGCGTCTTTGCTCAGTGTTATGCCCTGGAAGGTTTCTCAGACCCCAGCTCTCCCATCCTCTCCTTGTCCATGATGTGCTCCAGCCTCAACCATCCTTCTGGCCTCAGCAGGACTCACTCCAGGCTGGGCAGGGTATTCCTTGTGCTCGGAGCCCTGTACTGGACACGGCAACCCTGATGTGTCCTGGGGTGGGTTAACCTCAACCAACAGCCGGATCCCCCTAGGTTGCTCTCTTCCTGCCCAGAAACAACGGGACAGAGGGAGAGAACGAACCAGAAATCTTACTGGTCAAGAGAAAGCAAAGGAGGTTCAGTGACCAATGACTGTCACTGGCAAAGACATGTGGACTTCCCAAAGTTTGATTTAATTAATTGCCAGTTAAGAAAGGTTTGGATTGGAGCAACAAGGACAAAATATTAAAGCTCGTTCCCTTCCCACTTTCTCCCAGACTGAATTAGCTCCATGCCTCACAATTACTCTGTCCATCCAAATCCCAGGAGGAGAAAGCGTATGGAGATGAGGGGATTTAAAGTACGAAAGGAACATCTCTGCAGCTCCTTCCTCCTCACAATTTTCCCCTGATTTAGTGTGGCTCCTCTTCATGGGATCCCATCATATTTGTGGTCAGGAGTCTGCATAGTTCATTCCTTCCTCTCTAGCCATGGGGCAGTGTCATGGCCCTGAGAACATCCATGGGCCTTCATGACCCTGACCAGCATCTCCTGGGCCTCCACCCACCCCTCTGTCCATGGACCAGAAGACAAAGAACACAGGACTGAATTTTAACAGCAGGTTAATCTGGGCTGTAGGTGTGCAGACACAGACTCAGCCTGGCCTCTCCATGGACCATGTTGAGTCAGACTTGCAGAGCCACTTCCCAGCTCGACTCTTTATGGGGTGTACAGTGGAACGACATCATAGCTGTCAGAGTTCCAGACCCCAGGAGATACACAGAGGCCTGGGGCCATTCTTATTCCTTTCTTCCCATCAGCTCATCAGGTTTGAGATGTGAGGCAGAAAAGCAGGTGTTATTTCAGGGTGCAGCTGATGGAAAGGGGAGATCAGAGCCATCACATGACATGATCTAAACTCAATTTTTTTTTTTTTTAATTATTCTCTTCCTGTCATGGAGCTCTTAACCTGGAAACTCCGAGATGCCTCTTCCTTTACCTCTTTGAGAAATTAAGGTGACAGTACCAATGTCATTGTGTTTGAATTCTCTTTCCAGCCCAAAGCACCCCATGAGCTGCAGATGGGCCAGGAGACTGGTAAGAGGATCCCACTCCTCTGGACAAGGAAGTGGATGTTCCCAGGTGTCACAGGAGGTCTGGCTGATGTATAGCTGTGTCCATGGAGCAGGTCAAATGCCAAAATCCTTTCTTTTAATTGTGGTCACAGTGCTGTGTTGATGTCTAAAGTCTCTCTGTGGATGCTGACATGGACTGAGCAGCCTGGTCTAACCTCAGAGCTGGCCCTGCTTGAAGCTGGCATTGGACTAGAGATCACCTGAGCTCTCTTGTTCCCTAAGTTCTTCTCTGAGTATAAGATGTAGAGACACATTTACCAGGTTGCCCCGAGCCTCCCAAAGCAGAACAAATTGTGTCTTCAACCCTCATGCTGTGGGCCCTAACTCCATCCTGACAGACCTCCTCCAGGGCCTCTCCACTTTCTCCATTTCCCTTTTGAAATGTGAGTCTCACTGGGTCCTGTGGCATTGTCCTGGTGCCAGAAGAGTGAGGGCAGCGATTGTCTCCTTTGTCAGGTGTCAAGAGTTGTTCCCTCTGCTCCTCCCAGTGAGTGTCTGGGGGTGGGCAAGAAGTGGTCAGGGAAGCACAGGCAGGAGAGCTGATCCCAGCTGAGCAGAGGAAGATCCCATAACATGGATGCCATGCTCAGTGATAAAAACTTTGCCAGAAGAAGGAAGAGGTGGAGACTTTTATTGTTCAAGGTGATGGGTGGTGAAAGACTGGTAGGGTGTGAGTCTGCTTGAGGGAGGTTTCAAGTGATGGCATTTGCATTTGCTTTGGGTTCGGTTCATGTTGGGTTTTATCTTTTTTCTGTCACATATTAAACTATATTTGTGTCAACCCACAAGTCAATAAACATTTCCATGGAGCAGCATGGGCAGAGACCTGGCTGGCTGAGGAGTGCCCTGAGACCTCCACCAATCCTATGCACTTTCAAAAGAGATTTTCCAAAGAAATATTGTTCTTCTCCTCCAAATTCCTCAGTGTGGAGAAGAGAAGGCATTAAGGAGACCTTATAGTGACCTGGAAGTACCTGAAAGGGGTCATCAAGAAAGCAGGGGAGGGACTTTTTCTGTGAACATGAGCGACAGGACAAGGGGGAATGGCTTTATATTGGAAGAGGGGAGATTTAGATTAGACATTAGGAAAGAATTAGTCACAGAGAAAGTGGTGAGGCAGTGGTCTGTGTTGCCCAGGGAAGCTGTGGATGTCCCCTCCCTGGAGGTGCTCAAAGCCAGCTTGGATGGAGCCTTTAGCAGCCTGGTCCAGTGGGAGGTGTCCTTGACGCTGGAGATGGGGTCAGAACTGGGTGCTCTTTCCAGCCTCTTCCAACCCAAATCTGAAAAGTATGGAAATATAATCTTTAAATGAAGACATGTTTTTTCTTAGGTGCACTTGGAAATGTTCCTCTTAACCCACCCTGGGAAATGACTCCAAGGAGCTGTGCAAGGCTTGATGACCTGAAGAAATCTCCAGGCAGAGAAAGAGCTCGTTAAGGCTTTCTCTACTTTAATGAGACCCGGGGTGGATTTGCTGATGAGTTTTTGAACCTCAGCTACTGAGAGGAGATTGAAAAAAGCTCTCAAGAAGTTCAAAGCAGAACTCAGCGTAACTTGAAGTATTAATTGGTTTCAGTGAGTATTGTTACTAACAAATTGTCCCTAGGGACTCATTAGAGCCAATAACTGGAGGACATGACTGAAGGAGAACAAAGGCACAATGCAGGCAGCTGTGATGCTGAGAAAAGCCTGGGTTTACTTGAGGAAGTAGGAAGGCCAAGCCCTGACCCCAGACCCTGGGCAGGAAGTTATGGCTTTGACCTCAATGGTTCTGGTGTCATGAACATTTTTGCTAGTGTCATTCACGTGGCCAGATAAAATTTGCAGAAGTTATTCCATGTAATTCCAAACACAGACCTGTAGAATGACAAGAGATGCCAAGGTTCTCGCACACAGCTCCATGCAATCGCAGAAGAGTTGGGTCATAGGTGGGTAGGGTCATAAAAGGGTTGGGTCTTAGAAGAGTTACAGAAAACTTGGGTGTGAGAAGAATCAGGTGATAGAAGAGTTGAGTCATAGAGATGTAGCAGAGGAGTGCACTCATTGAAGGGTTACAGAAGTTTTGGGTTATAGAATTCTCAAAGCAGAACAGGGTTATAGACCGTTCAAGTCATAAAAGGCTCATAGAACATTCAGACCACGCAAGAGTCGAGTCATAGAAGTGTGAGTTTATTTGGGTTTTAGAAGAGTTTATTCATAGAAGGGTCACAATAGAGTTCCTTCATAGAAGGACTGTGTCATAGAAGAGACATAGAACAGTCAGATAATGGAAGAGTCTGGTCAGAGAAAGTTCCTGGAAGAGTCAGGTCATGAAAAACAGCATCATAGAAGAGTCAGACAAGAGTCAGGTCATAGAATGAAGTGTTGTGTCATAGAAGGCGTAAGTCATGGAAGGGCCTAGTCGTATAAGAGATGGATCACTGAGAAGTTGAGTTATAGATGAATCAGGTCATAGAGGAATAATAGAAGTGTTTAGTCACAAAAGGTTCATAGAAGTCTCAGGTCACAGAATTTTCGCGTAAAAGAAGAGTCAAGCCACAAAACCAGGAGAGTTTATTTGGATGATTGAAGTGTTTGATCATAGAAGGGTCATTGAAGACTCAGATCATAGAAGAGTCAGATCATAAAAGAGTTGGGTCATGTATTAGTCGGGTCCTAGAGGAGTCAGGTCATAGAAAGCCACAGGAGGATGATAGACGATTTGGGTCATAGAAGGCTTGATTCTTAGAAGGCTTGATTCATAGAAGGCTCAGACTCCAGATGAGTCATAGAAGAGTGAGGTGGTAGAAGAATTGGTTCATAGAAGAGATGCATCTTAGAAGGCTCACAGAAGGGTAGAATTGTACAAGGGCTGTGTCACTGCAGTGATGGGCCATAGAACCACTAGGTCATAGAAGGGTCATAGAATTGTTGGGTCATTGAAGTCATGAAAACACAGCTGGTGGCTCATAGAAGAGTCAGGTTGTCCAGGAGTCAGATCACAGAAGGTTCAGTTAATAGTAGGTTTGGTTCATAGAGCAGTTGGGTGATAGAAGGGTTGGGATTTAGAAGAGTCAAGTTATAGAAGCGTCAGAGGATAGATGGTTTATGTCACAGAGAAATTATAGGAGACTTCGGTCATAAAAAGTCATGTCATAGGAGAAAAGAGAATACTTCCATCATAGAAAGTGATAGAAGGTTCAAGTCACAAAAGGGTCAGATCATACAAGACATAGGTCAAAGAAGAGTCAGTTTATAGATGAGTCAGATCATAGAGGAGTAATAGAAAAATTCAGTCATAAAAGGTTCATAGAGTTGTTGTGTCAGAGAAGTCTCAGACCATAAAAGATTTGGGTCACGGAAGAGTCAAGTCATAGAATCATGAGAATTTAGTCAGGAAAAGGAATGATTGGGTCACAGAAAGGTCTTAGTAGAGTTAGGTCCCAGAAGTGTTGGGTCATAGAAGAGTTGGGCCAAAAATAGTTCAGGTCATAGAGGATTGTGGTAATGAGTCACAACCTGCCCAAGGGAAACCCAGTCCCCTTCCCTTTCAGACATTCAGAAATAAAATGGAAGAGGAAAATGTGTGGGGCACAGCCTTCAGCTCCCCTGATCATCTCTTGGCCATTTCTGGAAAGGACAGGCAATGTAGGAGCGATGCCAATGCTCAGGGCATTTTCTTAGTCTCCATGACTGTGTGAAGGTGATGGAGAGTGGCCTCACTGGGACATTGATCTGCTCACTCTGCTCCCTGGGATACTGCCCCTCCTGTCCAATAAATTGGGAAGGATTTTGTTTGTTCAAGGGATCCCTGACTTGATCCTCACTCCTGGCTTGTCCATCTCCTCCAGAGTCCTGCCCTGAGTCGCAGAGGTCTGGGAGACCTTGATGGAGAAGACAGGGACAAAGAGGAAAAAGGATCTCAGATCTGTCTACACCTGTTTCCTCTGACACCCAGTAGGACCCACACAGGGTCTTTGTTTCTTCTTTAACTGTTCCTGAAGAGGCAAACACTCATCATGAGGCCTTTCAAGTTCAGACGGAATCACAATCTAGACCCTTGTGAATCATGGAGGATGCTGTCCTTGAAGAGCACCTACCCTGAGCTCTGTGACCCAGCTCTGTCTCCCACGTGAACAACTCCAGCTCCTGCTGCCTGTTCCCCTGGCTGAGGGCATTGCTGCCCATTGGGGCTGAAAGCCTCCACCTGTTGCACCAGGCAAGCTCATCCCAGCCATGAGGAAACCAAGTGTGTTGAAAGGCTTTGCCTGGAGTAGGGACATGTCAAGGACAGAAGAGAGTTGAGTGTCTTTCTAGTCCCAGGTCTAAAGTGCTAGCATGAATTACCTAAATTCTGTCAGTGGAAAATATTCTCCAGCTTGGAGAAATGAGATCATTCCCAGTCACCTTTCTGCTGCCCTATCTAATTCTGAGACAAATAGACAGTGATTCTCTTGTTCAGCTTTTTTTTTCTGAGAGGAGCAATGAGAGTGCAGGACAGAAGTGTCTCTCCTAGATGACAAAGGTGACATCAGGGATGGCTTCAGCCTGTTTCTCAGTAGGTTCCCCTGGAGCCCCAGGGACACCTCGAGGGAGCCCAGAGAGAGCAGAGAAAGTGTTGCCTTCGTGTGCTTCTCTGCTGCTGAGCTGGGCTGGGCTCCTGGGACAGAGTGAGCTCATGATGAGACAGGAGTTCATAAAAGAGCCAGGTCTGTCCAGGAGCAGCCCCTTTGCAAAGCCCAGCAGGGCTGAGGGCACTGTCTGCAGGCAGCGAAAGGAGAGGAGGGAGCAGATAAAGGGAAAAGTCAGGGTGGGGTGGGAGGAGAGAAGAGGTTTCATCTTCACAGCCCTTGTCCAGGTGAGTCTCTGGGTGCAGGACAATGGAGACATCGTTCCTGGAGGGATCTTCTCAAGCCAGCACAGCCACAGCCTGTGGGATATTTCAGGAGGGCTCTTGCAGTCTCTCTAGCAGAGAATAAAAACAAGGTCCGTGCTCAGCCTGCCCTGGGAACTCCTGATGGTAGAACAGACAGAAACTGTTGTGGGGGAAAGAAGCAGTTCCTGGGAGGAAAGGGTCTTTCTGCTTGTAAGAGGGTCTGTGTGAGTCAGGGCTGCTCACAGCTCCAGATCACCCTGGGATACTTGTAAGAGGACATTTCAAAGGGAAAATTGGGGCAGGGATTACATTAGAGATAAAGAACTTCTCTGAGTCTATATTTTCAGTTTCCTACTCTTGGGGATTTTCAGCAGAGGAATGGAACGCTCACATTCCTTAACAAATTACTGAGACTCCTCAGCTGTGTCCTTGAGTGGTCAGTAGGTCTGATAGGAGCCTCCGAAAGTGTCTCCAGCTGCTTCTCTCCCATGGACAGCAGCAGCATCACCTCTGCTGAATCCATCAGGTTCAATCTGTCTTGCCTTTGTCTGTTTATAAACAAGACCCTGTGCCCAGCTTGTCACAGAAAACAGGCAGGTTAGTGTGGGGCCAGGGAAGTGAAGAGAGAGTCTGGTGGGGTCTGTGAGCACTGACAGGGAGAAGACATCTACAACAAAGCAAATCTCCAAGCAGAAGGGATAGGATCAGAGAACTTAAGAGAGAGCTGCTGAGGGAAGGAGAGTTCATACAGCTCTCTGTGATCTCCTCCAGTGCAGACCCTTCCTCTCAGCAAGTCCCTTTGACTCCTCTCCCACTCAGCAAAGCCTTTGCCCTCAGGGCTCTGGGCTCCAAGGCTGAGCCCCCTCCTCTGCAGCCACAGCTCCACTGTACTCTCCAGAGCCCGGGGGCTGAGAGCAACTGCCCAGCAAGGTTGGTATGTGGGAGGGGGTTTCTCCCCTGGTCTCTGTCCTTGCTGTTGATCTTTTGTTCATGCTACCAGGCTCTCTGGGGATAGGAGTTGCCGCAAATGAGTCAGGCACTGATTTTCTGATTCTTCCCATGCCGGTATGTCCATGGGAAAAGAGAGTCCAAGCTTTCATCTCATTTGTGGGGCATTGGTCAGTGCAGTTTGTGTCATTCCCTAGCGAATAAGCTGACTCTCCCTTAATGTGATATTTCATCATTATGATGCCAGGTTATCTCCTGGAGCTTTCCTCCCAAGCTGTGAGCTTCCCTGCAGGATGCAAGCCTGTCCTGTCACATCTTTGTGGTACCTGAAAGCCCCTGGGAACAGCGCAGAGATGGTACAAAAGAGAATATGCAGTTGGTTTTTGAAATGAGTCGTGTGTGTCCAAGGCTGGAAATGGGGGATGACACCTTAGGTAAGGGTGAAACATTGAATACTCAGCAGTGAGGTTTTCATCTCTCAGCAGTTCCTGGTGGCTTTTTAGGTTAACTTGAAAGTTTCAGGCTCAGGGCAGCTGGGAACAAGAGTGAGGGACAGAGCAGCTCCCCTCCCTCTGCACTGAGACACAGGCAATGCTCTCGCTTCGCAGGACTCCTTGTGCTGTTCCTCAGTGCAGCATTGATGCTGAGAGATTCTGACATCCAGGAACACTGCTGCTCTGGCACGTTCAGCTGGCATCAGGCAGGGCTTGAGACACGGAGCTAGAGGAAGGGCTGTGAGAAAAGGGACAGGGTGTGTGCAGCAGAGGAAGGGGAATGAGAAATGGCTTTGATTTGGCTCAGAGAAGTGCCTTAACTTGTCTACATCTTTTCCTCCTGTGACAGTGTCCCATGCCCAGAGGCAGCAGATGTCCAACAGCAGCTCCATCACCCATTTCCTCCTCCTGGCATTCGCAGACACACGGGAGCTGCAGCTCTTGACCTTCTGCTTCTTCCTGGGCATCTACCTGGCTGCCCTCCTGGGTAACGGCCTCATCATCATCACTATTGCCTGTGACCACCACCTCCACACCCCCATGTATTTCTTACTCCTCAATCTTGCCTTCCTTGACCTGGGCTCCATCTCCACCACTGTCCCTAAATCCATGGCCAATTCCCTCTCAGACACCAGGTCCATTTCTTATGCAGGTTGTGCTGCCCAGGTCTTCTTTTTATTCTTCTTCTTTGGTGCAGAGTATTTTTGTCTCACCATCATGTCCTATGACCGCTACGTTGCCATCTGCAAACCCCTGCACTACGGGACCCTCCTGAGCACCAGAGCTTGTGTCCACATGGCAGCAGCTGCCTGGGGTGCTGCGTTTCTCACTGCTCTGCTTCACACAGCCAGTACATTTTCCCTGCCCCTCTGCCAGGGCAATTCTGTGGAACAGTTCTTCTGTGAAGTTCCTCAGATCCTCAAGCTCTCCTGCTCACACTTCTACCTCAGGGAGGATTGGCTTGTTAGGTTTACTGTCTGTTTAGCTTTTGGCTGTTTTGTATTCATTGTGGTATCCTATGTTCAGATCTTCAGGGCTGTGCTGATGATCCCTGCCGAGCAGGGACGACACAAAGCCTTTTCCACATGCCTCCCTCACCTGGCTGTGTTCTCTCTGTTCATCAGCACTGGCATGATTGCCTATCTGAAGCCCCCCTCCATCTCTTCTCCATCTCTGAACCTTGTGGTTTCATTTCTGTACTCAGTGGTGCCTCCAGCACTGAACCCCCTCATCTACAGCTTGAGGAACCAGCAGCTCAAGGATGCTGTGTGGAAACGGGTAACTGTATGTTCTTCATCAGCAATAAATTTCCCATGTTCTTCTGCATAGCAATTGTAATGTAACTCATTGCGTGTCCAGCGGGTCATATTTATTTATTACTTATTTTGGTGGTTTATGTTCAACCCTTTCAGCTCCATGTAGAGCATCAGAAAGCACTGTCGCAGTTTAACTCCAGTAACAGTTCAGTAATATACAGACACTAACTCTTTCCCCCATGGTGTCATGAAGGAAAGAATTGGAAGGGAAAAGCGAGAAAAAGCATGAGTTGAGACAAAAAACAAGTTAATTGCTAAAGCAAGACTGTACTTGCAAGCAAAACACATCAAGGGATTCATTCACTATGAACAGTGGACAGGAAGGTGTTCAGCCTTCTCCAGGACAGCAGCTCTCCATCAGCAGTAAGAGTTTCTTAGAAAGGCAAAAGTCATCATTCTGAATGACCTCAATATTTTCTTTTTATCCCAACTTTAATTGCAGAGTGTGGCATCCTATGTTACACAAAGTCCCTTTGGTCGGTTAGGGTCAGCTGCTCCAGCAGTGTCCCCTCCCAGCTTCTTCTGCTCCCCAAGTCTATCCCCTGGTGGAGCCGTGTGAGGAGTAGAAAAGACCTTGATGCTGTATAAGCCCCGATCAGCAATAATGAAAACCTCCCTGGGTTATCAACAGCACAAATCCAAACCTCAGCCCCATTCTGGCCTCTGTGAAGAATGTTTACTCTACCCAAAACAAACCAACACAACAAGCCAAGTGACTTCTCATCCTTATAACCCACATGGCAACCAGTGACACCAAAAGCACCATCTCAGACCATATTCCTTCTCCAGCCCGTTCCTCACTCAGCCTTGAGGGACAACACTAGAAGCTATAAGACCCTGGCCCCACTCTCCAGTCCTCTCATTTACTCAGCCAGTTGTGACCTCACAGCCACCTGCACAAGCCAGATCACTTGTCCCACCCAGATAGCTGCTCAGGCCAAAGTGACGTAAGCAGCAGATGCACCAGCCCAGTGTCTGTTCATATCCAAAGAGCTCCTCAGCGACAAGATACCTAAAAAGTGCCCACACAGTCAAGATTTCTGCTCCTGCCCCTCCACACACTCAGCCACCTCTAACCTCACAAGGGCCATCATATGTCAGGACACTGCTACTGATCTGTGACATAATGAGATCAATGACATCATAAGCCCCTGTGGAACACAAGGGCCTGGCGTGAACCTACAGGGTGTGGTGGTACCAAAGACATCCCATGTTCCTGTGCAAGGCATGAGCCTGCTCCTGGTCTGAGACCTCCTCAGCCACCAGGGGCATCCCAAAGCAGCAGCACAAACTAGGGCTTTGCTCCTCGCATGCCACCCTCTTTGGATGCTGAGACGTCAAACGCACCCTCACAAGCAAAGGGGCTGCTTCTCTGCTCAGACCTTCTCAGCACTTCTGGCCTCAGAAGCACCTGCACAGTCTGGGGCATCTCATGCCCTCCACCCACTGACCCAGACATCAGCAAAAGGCAGGGGCTGGTCCTTCCCTAGAACATATTTAAGGATCTGTGACCTCACAGGGAGCACCACAAGCCAGGACCCTGCTGCTGCCCTCTGATCAGTCAGGGGTGACATCCCAAGCACCAGCCCAAACCAGCTACCTCCTCCTGGCCTATCAGTCCCTCAACCATCAGAGACAATGTGAGCAGCTGCACAGACCAGGGCTCCTATCCTGCCTTACTCAACCACATGGGACACCACAAAAAGCTGCAAAGCCTCATGCCTACCCCTGTCCTACTTGCTGCAGAGCCACCAGTGACTTCATAAGGATCTGCACCACCAGCTGCCCATTCATACCCAGTCAGCTCCTGAGGCACCAGGGCCAGCAGAAGCAGCTGCACAAGCCAGGGACCTGCTCCTGCCCTATTAAACCACCAACACCACAAGCACCTGTGGGAGCCAGGGGCATGTTCATGCCCTAAAGTGCTTTTGACAGCACAAGTTCATGGTGAGCCTGGTGCACCTTATCATGGAGTCACAGAATGGATTGATTTGGAAGGGAACACAAAGCCCATTCAGTTCCCACCCTTTCCATGGGCAGGGACACCTCCCTCTGGATCAGATCACTCCAAGACCCATCCAACCTTGCTTTGAACACCTCCATGGATGGGGCAGCCACCACTTCTATGGGCAACTTGGGCCAGAGCCTCACCACTCTCACAGGAAAACATTTCTTCCTAAGATCTCAATCTCCCTTTTCCAGACTAAAAACATTCAGCCCCACTTACACCTCCCCCCATTCTACCCATGAGCTCCCTGATCGAGAACCCCTCCGCAGCATTTCTGGAGCCCCTTTCAGCACTGGAAGCTGCTTTAAGGTCTTCCTGCAGCCTTCACTTCTCCAGGTTTAGCAACCCCAACTCTCTGATCCTGTCCTCATAATCGAGGTGCTCCAACTCTTTGATCAACTGTGTGACCTCTTGTGGATTCACTCCAACAGGTCCATATCCTTCTTGTGCTGAGGACTCCAGAGCTGGACATAGGGCTCCAAGGGAGGTCTCAAGAGAGATGATAAGAGGGACAGAATATCCTCCCTAGTTCTGTTGATTCCACTGCTTTGGATGCAGCCCAGGACATGGTTTGGCTTTCTGAGAGGCAAGCACACATTGACAGCTCACATGGTGCCTCTCAACCCCCAGTCTTTCTCCTCAGGGCTGCTCCGAATCCATTCTCTGCCCGGCCTGAATTTATGCTTGGGATTTCCCTGAGCCAGGTGCAGGAGCTTGTTGGTCTTAATGAGGTTTACAGAGCCCCACCTCTCCAGACTGTCCAGGTCCCTCTGGATGGCATCCCTTCCCTCCAGCATGGTGACTGGGACACACAGCTTGGTGTCATCAGAAAACTGTCCATGTCTGTGACAAAGGTGTTAAACAACACCAGTCGCAATACTGACCCCTGGAGAACACTCGCCACTGGTCTCCATGTGGACGTCAATCCATTGACCACCATACCTTGAATGTGACCTCGCAGATATTTCATCTAGTTCCCAACAGGACAGTCCTTCTACCTGTCAGGTTTCCCCTGAAAGGCATCCCTAAGAACAGGAATGGGGCTTTGAATTTAGCATCCCCAAAAATTGTCATGACAGCTGCTTCCTCTTAGACTTGAATACAGTTGGTCAACTGTACAGGGCTCAGGAGAGTCCTCTGTGCCACCTCACCAAACTCCAGGGTGTCCCCTGGCCTCAGGGGCTGCTGTGAAGGAAGTTAAACCTATCCCAACCAGAGCCAGAACACAGGAATGGGGCCCAGAGATGGACACCACTGTGTCCTGGTTGCATGGCAAGGAATGAGCTGGGAGGACAATCACTTTCCTCCCTCTTTTGGTAAGCTTCCTCTTTACACACTCCAGGGCACTGCTGGACACATGACTGGACATCCTTCTGCCTTCTGTTCCCCAGTAACACCAGAGACTTTTACATATACCTGCTCTCCAACCACGCACCCCCATCCCAGGCCCTGCAATTGCATGATTTCAGTCTATCTCAGGTGCAGACCCTGGCCATGGTCTTTTTTTCATGAACTTCCTGAACAGACAGCCCTTGCACCCATCAGCTTTCCCCTGAAAGGCATCCCTAAGGCACAGGAATGGGTCTCCCAAGGGTGTGTCACTGAAAAAAGGGGTGAGAATTGTATCCTCTGTGCATGGATCCGGGTGTTAAACTGCACTAGGATCAGGAGAGTCCCCTGGGTCACCTCACAAAACCTCCATGTGTCCTATGGCCTCCAAGTAGAGTACGGCCCCTTCACCACTGCTTTCTCAGCCTGAACATCCAAGGCAGCCTCATCAGGGACAGTTTGTGCTGAGCATGGCAGAGGGGAGGGAAGTTTCCTATTGATTAGAAAACCTCATCACACTTTGCTTTTCTTCTCCTGCAGAGCTGCGTGCAGCCAGGTCTGTAAGGAAAGGAGGGGGAGATGGTGCCTTGGAGATGTAACACTCAGCTCTGGGGTGCAGGGAAGTCTTATGGAAGGAAAAGGGTTGCAAGTGCCAGGGGGACAATGAGAGCAGTGGTGGGGCTGGGGAGGTGAGGAAGAAGGCTGTCCATGCAGGGTCAGACCTCAAGGGATGTTTCTCCATAGAATCATAGAAGCACCAGCTTGGAAGAGACCCATTAGATCATCGAGTCCAACCATTCCCACCAATCTCTAAACCATGCCCCTCAGCACCTCATCAACCCGTGCCTTAAACACCTCCAGGGAAGGTGAATCAACCACCTCCCTGGGCAGCCTGTTCCAATGCCCAATGGACCTTTCTGTGAAAAACGTTTTCCTAATGTCCAGCCTAAACCTCCCGTGGTGGAACTTGAGGCCATTCCCTCTTGTCCTGTCCCCTGTCCCTTGGGAGAAGAGCCCAGCTCCCTCTTCTCCACAACCTCCTTTCAGGTACTTGTAGAGAGCAATGAGGTCTCCTCTCAGCCTCTTCTTCTCCAGGATAAATACCCCCAACTCTCTCAGTCTCTACTCATAAGACTTGTTCTCCAGACCCCTCACCAGCTTCGTTGCTCTTCTCTGAACTCACACCCCTTGTTGTAGTGAGGGGTCCAGAACTGAACACAGGGTTCAAGGAGCGGTCTCACCAGTGTAGAGTCCAGAGGGAGAATAACCTTCCTGGACCTGCTGGTCACAACATTTCTGACAACGGCCAAGATACCATTGGCCTTCTTGGCCACCTGGGCACACTGCTGGCTCATGTTCCATGGTGCCCAGACCTCCTGAGGTGACACTTGGCATCGATGTCCATTGAAGAATATATCTGTCACCTCTTCTGTGAGCTGAAATGTAAAGAAATTGAAACTTAACATTAAAACATAATTTCCACTGGTGAACTTGGAAATCATTCTCTTTAACAGCACTAGGAAATAACTTCAAAGAGCAAGACAAGGTTTGAAGACCTGAAGAAAACTGTGCTTAATGAGACAAAGTGCTCATTAAGGCTTTCTGTACTTTAATGAGACCCAGGGTGGATTTGCTGATCACAGAATCACAGAACAACCAGGTTGGAAGGGACCCATCGGATCTTCTAGTCCAACCATTCCTATCTAACACTAAACCAAGTCCCTCAAGACCTCATCCACCTGTGCCTTAAACACCTCCAGGGAAGGTGACTCAACCACCTCCCTGGGCAGCCTATTCCAATGTCCAATGACCCTCTGTGTGAAAAACCTCCTCCTAATCTCCAGCCTAAATCTCCCCTGGCGGAGCTTGAGCCCATTCCCTCTCATCCTGTCCCCTGTCACTTGGGAGAAGAGCCCAGCTCCCTCCTCTCCACAACCTCCTTTCAAGTACTTGTAGAGAGTAATGAGGTCTCCTCTCAGCCTCCTCTTCTCCAGGCTAAACAACCCCAGCTCTCTCAGCCGCTCCTCAGAGTGTCTGTTCTCCAGCCCCTTCACCAGCCTTGTTGCTCTTCTCTGGACTTGCTCCAGAGCCTCAACATCCTTCTTGTGCTGAGGGGCCCAGAACTGAACACAATATTCAAGGAGCGGCCTCATCAGTGCTGAGTACAGAGGGAGAATCACCTCCCTGGACCTGCTGGTCACACCATTTCTGATACAAGCCAGGATGCCATTGGCCTTCTTGGCCACCTGGGCACACTGCTGGCTCATGTTCAGTCGGCTGTCGACCAACACCCCCAGGTCCCTCTCCTCCTGGCAGTTTTCCAGTCAGGCTTCTCCCAGTCTGTAGTTCTGCATAGGGTTGTTGTGCCTTAAGTGCAGGACCTGGCATTTGGCCGTGTTAAACCTCATGCCGTTGGACACTGCCCAGCGGTCCAACCTGTTTAGGTCCCTTTGCAAAGCCTCCCTGCCCTCCAACAGATCGACAATTGCACACAGCTTTGTGTCACGTGCAAACTTGCTAAGGGTACCCTCAATGCCCTCATCCAGGTCATTGATGAAGACATTGAACAGGACTGGACCTAGATGATGGAAAGGGGTTTGGCCAATACATCCGCCAGCTCCCTCAAAATCTATGATGTATCCCATCTGGTCCCATAGACTTGTGGGTGTCCAGTTGGCCAAGCAGGGCTCTGACCACCTCCTCTTGGACTATGGGAGCCTCGTATTGCTCCTCTGTTTCCCGGGTATCTACACAGAGGGAACAGCTTTCTTTACAATTAAAGACTGAGGCAAAGAAGGCATTAAGTACCTCAGCCTTCTCCTCCTCCTGATGAGTCCTTGAACCTCAAGTCCTGAGAGGAGCCTGAAGAAAACGCTCAAGAAGTCAACAGCAGAATTCAGAGTACCTTGAAGTATTAATTGGTCTCAGTGAAGATCATTCCAGACAAGGGCTCCCAAGGGACTTGTTAGAGTTGATAAATTGAGACCACGGTTGCAGACAGGCAAAAGCACTGTGCAGGCAGCTGTGATGCTGAGAAAAGCCTGGGTTTTCTTCATGAAGCAGAAAGGCCAAGTCCTGACCCCTAGACCCTGGACAGGCAGATCTGGCTTTGCCTGCAATGACACTGGTGTCATGAACAATCTCATATGACCAAAACAAATTGGGAGCAGTTATTCCATGTAATTCCAAATACAGACTGGTAGAGTTACCTGAGATTCCAAGGCTCTCACACAGCTCCATGGATTTGCAAAGAGTTGTGTTACAGGTGATAGAAGAGTTGGAACATGGAGTAGTAGTAGGGGTGTTCAGTCATAGAAGGTTTCTAGAAGTGTTGGGTCATAGAATTCTTATGGAAGAATTGGGTCATAGATGATTCAGGTCATAGAATATGGAAGGGTCGAGTCATAGAAGTGATAGTTTATTCAGGTTTTAGAAGAGTTTGGTCATAGAAGGGTCTCAAAAGTGTTGGTTCAGAGAAGGGTTGGGTCATAGAAGAATCGTAGAACAATCAGGTCATGGAAGAATCTGGTCACAGAAGGTTCATAGAAGAATCCAGTCATGGAAAATAATATCATAGAACAGTCAGGTCATAGAATGAAGTGCTGTGTCATAGAAGGCTCAAGTTATGGAAGACACTGATCATATAAGAGATGGATCACAGGAGAGTTTAGTTATAGATGAGTCAGGACTTAAACGAATAATAGAAGTGTTCAGTCATAGAAGGTTCATAGAAGGCTCAGGTCACAGAATTTCTGGGTAATAGAAGAGCTGAGTCACAGAAACATTGAAGTTAATTCAGAGAATAGAAGAGTTTGGTCATAGAAGGAACATCAAAGGTTCAGGTCATAGAAATGTCAGGACGTAAAATGCTTGGGCCATAGATTATGGAGTCAGGTCATAGGAAGACAAAGAAAGATCATAGAAGAATTGGGGTATACAAGGCTTGATTCATATAAGGTTCAGACTCTAGATGAGTTGGGTCATAGAGGAGTCATAGCAGAGTGGTGTGGTAGAAGAGTTGGCTCATAGACGAGATGGGTCATAGGAGGCTCACAGAAGTGTAGGGTCATAGAAATACTGTGTCATTGAAGTCTGAGGTAATGGGAGCATTAGGTCATAGAAGGGTCAAGTTATAAAAGAGGTAGCTGGTGGCTCATAGAAGAGTAAGGTCATACAAGAAGGGTCACTTAATAGTAAATTTTGTTCATAGAAGAGTTGGGTAATAGAAGGGGTGGGTTTTAGAAGACAGAGATTATAGGAGTGTCAGGACATAGATGATTTACATCACAGAAGAGTAATAGAAGACTTAGGTCTTAAAAAGTCCTAAAATCATGTCATAGAAGTGTCAGAGAACAGTCAAGTCCTAGAAGGTCATGATCATCTCAAGTCACAATGGAGTCTGATCTTTTAAGAGACAGGTCAAAGAGGAGTTGGGTTATAGATGAGTTGGATCATAGAGGAGGAGTAATAGAAGAATTCAGTCATAAAAAATTGATAGAAGTGTCGGATCATGAAATTCCTAGGTCATAAAAGATATGAGTCATAGAGGGGTACTAAAATATTTGTGTTATGGAAGAGTTGAGTCATAGCAGCATGAGAGTTTAGTCAGTAAAAGTAAGCACTGGGTCATAAAAAGGTCTTAGAAGACTCCGGTCATAGAAGTGTTGGGTCATAGAATAGTTGAGTCATAAATTATTCAGGTAATACAGGAGATGAGTCACTGAAGAGAGGGGTTATAGAAGAGTGAAAGAAGAGACTGGTCATAGAGAGAGCTGTCTGACAGTGACTGAACATGAGCCAGCAGTGGTCCAGGTGACCAAGAAGGCCAATGGCATCTTGGTTTGTATCAGAAATGGTGTGGCCAGCAGGTCCAGGGAGATTTTTCACCCTCTGTACTTGGCACTGGTGAGACTGCTCCTCGAATCCTGTGTTCAGTTCTGGGCCCCTAACACAACCTTTTTTTTTTTTTGTTTTTCTTTTCAATATTTAATTCCTCGTCCATCAAGAATGCAGTTAATCAGATTCCTTTCCTTCCAAAAATATATCATCTATTCTTCACAAACCTGCACTGAAATTTTTTAATCATCTTTTTGGAGGATGAAAGCCACAACAGATCCAAAGTCTTCCTCTCCTTGACTATGGCTGTTTTCTCTGAGACTGATACGAGTAAAGAAGCACCTTATCCTTACAGCACCAGGGTCTCATGGCCTCCTCACCCCAACCCAGGAGCCTGGAAGGTGTTTTTCTATAGTCCAGCCCTTGGCATTGCACATCCTCCCATCCCACCGATCAGGAAGAGCCCTGAGGAATGAGTGAGGGACAGGATCTCCCTCCTCAGGGCTTGGCCATTTGTGTGTAGGGTCATTGCTTGACCCTTTGCATTCATGAAACACATGCAGATTGACTCAGCATCAGAAACACCTTGCATTTGTAAACTTTACATCACTGCCTTCAGTTTTCTGCTCTAACTGGACCCTGGAGATGCTTTCTCAGCAGTGCCCTCAGTGAGAGCCATTAAACCACAAAAAATTTCGGAGCTTGAATTTGAGTTTTACTTCTTGAGAAGTTTGTTCCACTTCCTCTCAGGGTGTGAGATTCATGAACACAGCATCCAAACCACCAGAGGGGTCATTAAAATACCCTGGGCTGCTCCCCTGCTGCTGAGCTGGGCTGGGCTCCTGGGACTCATGGAGCTCATGGCAATTGGAAAGAGCTACAAAGAGTGAGCTCTGTCCAGGAGCAGCTCCTCTGCAAAGACAGCAAGAAGGGAACATCGAGGGTTTGGATTGTCTCAGAGAGACAATCAAGGCAGAGAGAGCTTAAAGGTTGTCAGAAGGATGACTGAGAGCTGACTGGAGGAGAAATCTTCACAATCCTGGACACAGTAAGTCTGGGTGCAGGGCAAAGCATGTATAGTTGCTGGTGTCATCTCCTCAAGCTGGCACAGTCCGCATCTCATGGGTTCTGTGAGGAGGGGGCTCTTGTGAGGCAGTTTGGAAGGCCTGTGAAGCCAGGGGATGCATCCAGGGGTGCTCTGGGCTGTCCTTGAGATCTGGGTCCCTGCATCCCATGTTCTGGGTGTAGGGCAGGTACTCTATTGCCTGCCAGGATAAACACTCAGCTTCCTGGGAAGCTCCCCGGGAAACTGTGGGTGGAAGGAGCGACTCCTGAGAGGACAAGGAAGGATTCTTCTGCTGTCAAGAGGGTTCTCTCTGCGTCAGGGCTGCTCACAGCTCCAGGTCAGCACCAGGAAATTTCCCAGGGGACGCTTTGAGGGGAATAGAAAGAGACTTCCTGAGATTGTGTTTTCAATTCTCTCCCCTGAGGGCAGACACAGGAGGAGGGTGAGGGAAAGAGAAATAGAAAAGGCACTTTTCAAGTTTGAAAAATCCTTGACACTCCTGAGCTGTGTCCTTGAGTGGTCAGTAGCTTTGTTAACAGCCTCCTGAAGTGCCTTCAGCCACTCCTCTGCCCATGCACCAGCAACACCTCTGCTGGGACCATCAGGTTTCTCTGCCTTTTGGAACCTCCAAACAGGATCCTGCACCCAGGCAGTGCCCTATAAATGGACAGGTTTATTTAGAGGAATGCCCAGAGGCTTGGAGGGGTCTGTGAGCAGGAAAAAGACAGGGGACAGGGACGTAGCTCCAAGGAGGGAAATATCAACACACCAGGCATAGGATCAGAGATTGATCAAACCAAAGATGTTGTGCAGGGGAGAGTTCAGAGTTCTGTGTGATCCCTGCAATGCTGACCATTCCTCTGAGCAAGCCCCCCTTGCCTCCTCTCCCACCCAGCAAAGCCTCTGCCCTCGGGGCTCTGGGGTCCAGGGCTGAGCCCCCTCCTCTGCAGCTGCAGCTCCAGTGCCCTCTCCAGAGCCCAGGGGCTGAGAGCAACTGCCCAGCAAGGTTGGTGTCTGGGAGGGGGTGAGCACAGCTGGGGAAGGGGAACACAGTCTGTGTGTCTGGCTGCCTCTGCCCTGTCCTCTCGCAGCCAGACCCTCACTCTGTTCCTCCCTGTTTCCCTTCTGTCTCTGTTCTTGCTGTTGCTCTCATGTTCTCACTGCCAGGCTCTCTGGGGATGGGAGTTCCAGTTGCAGAGTCACTCACCGACCTGGTGGCTCCTTTCCTGCTGTTGAGTCCATGGGAACCCATGTCCCAGGTTTCCTGTAAGCTGTGGGGCTGTGGGCAATGCAGTCAGTGGGACTGGGGAAGGAGCTGAATCTCCCTTCATCAAATGCCATCATGATGACAGTTGACTCTCCTTGGAGTTTCCTTCCAAGCTGGGAGCTTTGCACTAGGATGCAAACCTGTTCTATCCCATCTTTGTGTTACATGAGAGCCCCAGGGAGAAGTGCAGAGATGCTTTGAGAGAGAAAATGTTCTTGGGTTTTTGAAATAAGCCATGTGTGTTCTGTGTGGAAAGTGGGGTGCTGAAACCTTAGGCAAGGGTGAGCCACTGAGTGGTGTGAGGTGCATCTCTCTGCTCTCAGAAGGGCCTGGTGGCTTTTCAGGGTGACACGGGAGTGTGATCCCCCTCTGTAGGCATAAAGATTCCAGTACTGCCTGCATGCTGGGGCAAGCAATGGATGCCTTGGTGTACCTGCAATATTAACAGCAAGCAGGGAGCAAACAGCCAATGTTCTCATGCTCACTAGCTTGTTGAGACCGTGGAATCTTTATTAAGACCGGTGGTTAAATAGGAAAGGAATGCACTAGGCAGAAAACATGAAGATAAGGGGCACATCTGTGGAAAACAGGGGGTTGCACTCTGTCGCTGCACTGAGGGATTTTCACGGGTGGAAATTCACTGGGATAGATGTTACTGGACACAGAGGCACTTCATAAGGTTTGCATTCTCTAAATAAAGTTCAAGATGATTGTCATGCCCATCAACAAGGTCCATGCTTTAATTGCTATATCCCTCCATCTCAGAAAGGTGAAAGTCCTGGGAAGCTAGGAACAAGGGTGAGGGACAGGGAAGCTCCCCTCACTCTGCACTCTCCACCTAGCAGGACTCCCTCTGCTGTTCCTGAGTGCTGAAGATGTGCTGAGGGTTTCTGACACCCAAGAACACCATCCAGGGTGGGAGCAGGAGATGCGAAAAGTATATTCAGCCTTCCCTCTGCCCTCTCAGTTTGTCATCCCTGGCTGTGAAAAAGCAGACAGGCCCTTCTGCACAAGGAGTCTCCCACAGGAGAAAGCTGAACCCCAGCATTATCCCCTGTCCCCACCATCCCCATGACCCACTGCTGCAGAGCAGGGCTGATTCCTCACAGCCAGTGGGCAGAGTCCCTTCTCCTCCCGGCACATTCTGCTGGAACTAAGCAGGGCTGCAGACATGAAGCTGAAGGAAGGGCTGGGAGAAAAGGGACAGTATGTGGGTGTGCAGGGGGAGGGACAATGGGAAATGGCTTTGATTTTCCCTGGATAAATCTTCCCTAACTATTCACTATCTGTCTCTTTGTTTTCAGTGTTTCACATCCAGAGGCAGCAGATGTCCAACAGCAGCTCCATCACCCACTTCCTCCTCCTGCCATTCACAGATACACGGGAGGTGCAGCTCTTGCTCTTCTGGCTCTTCCTGGGAATCTATCTGGTGGCCCTCCTGGGCAACGGCCTCATCATCATCACCATTGCCTATGACCACCACCTCTACACTCCCATGTACTTCTTCCTATTCAACCTCTCCCTCCTCGATCTGGGATCCATCTCCACCACAGTCTCCAAATCCATGGCCAATTCCCTCTGGAACACCAGGGCCATCTCCTACTGGGGATGTGTGGCCCAAGTCTATCTATTTGTCTTATTCATTTCAGCAGAGTATTCTCTTCTCACTATCATGTCCTATGATCGCTATGTTGCCATCTGCAAACCCCTGCACTACGGGATCCTCCTGGGCACCAGAGCTTGTGTCCACATGGCAGCATCTGCCTGGGGTGCTGGGTTTCTCTACGCTCTGCTGCACACAGCCAATACATTTTCTCTGCCTCTCTGCAAGGGCAATGCTGTGGAACAGTTCTTCTGTGAAATCCCACAGATCCTCAAGCTCTCCTGCTCACACTCTTACTACAGGGAAGCTGGGCTTGTTGTAGTAAGTGTCTTAGTAGCACTGGGCTGTTTTGTTTTCATTGTGGTGTCCTATGTGCAGATCTTCAGGGCTGTGCTGAGGATGCCCTCGGAGCAGGGACGGCACAAAGCCTTTTCCACGTGCCTCCCTCACCTGGCTGTGGTCTCCCTGTTTATCAGCACTGCTGCCTTTGCTAACCTAAAGCCCCCCTCTGTTTCCTCCCCATTCTTGGATCTGGTGGTTTCAGTTCTGTACTCAGTGATTCCTCCAGCACTGAATCCCCTCATCTACAGCTTGAGGAACCAACAGCTCAAAGATGCAGTGTCTAAGCTGATGGTTGGACATCATTGATCAACCCATTTTCTTCTGACTGTCACTCACAATGAAAAACACTGCAGAAACAACCCTTCTTTGAATGCTGCTGTGGTTTGGACTTCAGTTTTTCTTACTTATGATAATGTTGTCTGAAAAGAAATTCCATTATTCCAATCATTGTTGTGTCAGTGTCTCCCTGTCTTGTGTGACCCAGAGACTCTGTAGAGAAGGTACCTTGTTCTCTGTGTATTTAAAGAAAACAAAGGCCCTGCAGTTACTTGTTTGTCCATGATCCTTCCTCCAAGAATTTGGAGCTTCTGGGATACCTTCAGAGGTGGAGGAGAAAAGAGTTCCAGCACAGCAGCACTGCCAGGGAGCATCAGCTCTTGATCTTTCTCGAACTGCTCTCTTGGCACCTCCATGATCTCCTTCCCAGTCCTAGTGCTGGTGGAAGGTCTGAGTGCTCTGAGCTGGGTCACTCTCTTGCAGTGTGGCCAGGTTGTGATTACAGGCAGGGACACGCAATGGGCACCTCTGTGACAGGGATGATGTCCATGGGGTTGCTGTGAAGGCCTGTGTGGCAGACAGAACCTTGAGGACACTTCACTTTGAGAACAACACCCCCTGGGAACTGCCTGAGTGCAGCATTGGGATGTGCTTCCTTGGACCGAGGTCTCTATCTCCATTCCTTGTGGCATGGGGCATCTCAGATGAGTACAGAGCAGGGTGACCAACCCCAGCTCTGGGAGTGGCAGCAGGAGAACAGAGACACTGTGACTGCTGCTGTGCAGCTGCTGCATGAGCACAGGGAGGGTCTGTCTCCGATCACTCTGTGTGTGAGATGGGGGCACAAGGTGTCCCAGTTCAGCCCCTGTAATCTGGCAGCAAACAATGAGAAGTGGTTGGTTACCCTTGTCTCCCTCTTAACCACAAAGGGGAATCAGGAAAGGAAAAAACTCCTGAAGGTTGAGAGAAAAAGATGGATTAAAAAAAAAAAAAAAACACACACACACACACAAACAAAAAAAAGGTCACACTATTCCTATCAGTAACACTCACACTAACACTCATGCTGATGCCAGAGCTTCTTTTAGTATCAGTGATAATGGCAGAATCATAGAAACACATCACAGAACTATGAAATGGTTTGTGTTGGAAAGGAGTTTAGAGATCATCCAGTTCCAACACCCTTTTCATGGGCACGGACACCTCTCACTGGATCAGGGTGCTTACAGCCTCCTCCAACCTGGCCTTGAAATTCTCATTACTAAAACTAAAATTAATACTAATTCAAATATCCTGATATCAAAACATTTAGCCAGATTTTAGACCAGAAATGACCAGCAATTGTCCCCTGGACAACCTGGGACATCATCCCTGATGAGCCCCATGCAATGACCATTTCCATGTCTGGTTGCACCTCCCAGCCCTGAGGAGGGACTTTCACTGAATGGTCCCCTCTGTCCTCCTCCTTTGCTAACTGATGCCCAGCTCCACAACCATTATTAATGACAAGGGAACCTGTTTCCTACTGACATTTCTTGCACACCAGTCCCACAGCTCTTGCCACTGCTGGTCTCTCAGCCAAGCCCTTTCTCACACAGCTCCAAACACATCAGGGACTCATGACCTTGGCTCATCAAACACTGAAAATTCCATGGATTGGGATCCCCCAGCTGCCCTGGGTCCTTGCTCAGTGTTATGCCCTGAAAGGTTTCTCAGACCCCAGCTCTCCCATCCTCTCCTTGTCCATGATGTGCTCCAGCCTCAACCATCCTTCTGGCCTCAGCAGGACTCACTCCAGGCTGGGCAGAGTCTTCCTTGTGCTAGGAGCCCCGTACTGGACACCTCAGCCCTGATGTGTCCTGGGGTGTGTTAACCTTGGCCAGCAGCCAGACCCCCACCAGCTGCTCCCTCCTTGTCTGTAACCAACAGGACAGAGGGAGAGAATGAACTAGAATTTCTCATAGGTCAAGAGAAACAAAGGAGGTTCAGTGACCATGGACTGTCACTGGCAAAGACGTGTGGACTTGCTGAAGGTCAATTTAACTTATTGACATTTAAAAAATGTTCAGATGATGTGACACAAGGACAAAATATTAAAGCTCATTCCCCTCCTACTTTCCCCCAGGCTCAAACAACTCCATTGCTGCCATTTTTATTGCCCACCCAAAATCAGGAGGAGTATGGAGGATGGTGAAGAACATCTCTGCTGCTCCTTCCTCCTCACACTTCCCCCTGATCCAATGTGGCTCCTCTCCATGGGATTCCATTGTATTAGTGGTCAGGACTCTGTGTGGTTCATTCCTTTCTCTCTACCCATGGGGCAGTACGAAAGCCTTGAGAGCATCCATGGGGCCTCCACCCACCCCTCTGTCCATTGCCCAGGAGACACTGAAGACAGGACTTAGTTTTAGCCCAAAGTTAATCTGAGCTGTGGGTGTTGGGGCCTCCAGACACAGACAAAGACACAGCCTGGTCTGACCATGGACCTTGTTCATTCAGACTCATATAGTCATTTAAGGGTTTGGCTTTTTGTATGGTGAACAATGGAGTGACATCATAGCCATGTGAGTACCAGACCCTGGAGGATTCACAGGGGTCTAGGACAATTCTTCTCCCTTTCTTTCCATCAGTTAGTCAGGTCTGAGAGGCAAGGCAGAAAAGCAGGTGAGGTTTCAGGGTGCAGATGAAAGAAAAAAAGGGAGCAAACCCATCATGTGAGAGACACTGTGCCCTGTGGCATCGTCCTGGTGCCAGAAGAGTGAGGGCAGCAATTGTCTCCTTTGCCCAGCATCAAGAGTTGCTCCCTCTGCTCCCTCACAATGAGTATCAGGGGTTAAGCAAGAAGTTTACAGGGGGACAGATCCAGGAGAGCTGACCCCGGCTGAGTAGAGGGAGATCCCAAACATAGATGCCACACCCAGTGATAAAAAATATGCCAGAAGGAAGAAGTGGAGACTTGATGATCCGGTGGATCTCTTCCAACCTGCTTATTCTATGATTCTATGATTCTATCGTTATTGTTCATGGTGATCGGTGGTGATAGACTGGAGGGGTGTCAGTCTGCTTGAGGGAGGTGGCAAGTGATGACATTTGCATTGGTTTGAGGTTTGGATCATAGTGCTTATTTTTTCGGTCACCTGTTAAAGTATTTTCAGCTCACCCCAAAAGTCAAAAAGCATTTCCATGGAGTATCATGGGCAGAGGGACCTGGCCAGCTGAGGAGTGCCCTGAGAAGAAGGACCCAGGCACCAGGATTCTTGGTTGTCCTCACTCACAAGAGACCTCCACAAAGGCCATGCCCTTTAAAATGTTTGGTTTTTTTGGTTTTTTTTTTTGTTTTTTTGGGTTTTTTTTCAGAAATATTACTCTTCTTCTGAAATTCCTCAGCCTGGAGAAGAGAAAGCATCAGGAATAACTTATAGTGGCCTTCCAGTACCTGAAGGGGGTCACCAAGAAAGAAAAGGATAGAAATGTAGAATTCAAAATAAAACATATTTTTCTAGGTAGATTTTGAAATCTTCCTTTTTGACCACACTGGGAAATGACTCCAAGGAGCTGTGCAAGGCTTGAAGACCTGAAGAAATCTCCAGGCAGAGAAAGAGCTTGTTAAGTCTTCCTTTGTTTTAATGAGATCTCAGCTTCTGAGAGGAGATGGAGCAAAGCTCTCAAGAAGACAAAAGCAGAACTCAGAGTAACTTGAAGTATTAATTGGTTTCAGTGAGTATCGTTAAAGACAAAATGTCCCCAGGGACTCATTAGAGCTGATAATTGGAGGCCATGATTGCAGAAGGGCAAAGGTGCTGTACAGGCAGCTGAGATGCTGAGAAAAGCCTGGGTTTGCTTGGTGAAGCAGAAAAGCAAAACCCTGACCTTTAGGCCCTGGTCAGGGAGATCTGCCTTTGAGTCCAGGGACAATGTTGACATGAACATTCTCAAATTGCCAAATCAAACTGGGAGCGGTTATTCCATGTAATTCCAAATTCAGGCCTGTGGTGTTATGGGAGATGCCAAGGCTCTAAGAGCTCCACGCAGTGGCAGAAGAGTTGGGTCATAGAAGGGTAGGATCATAAAAGAACTGGGGCATAGTCAAGCGTTAGAACACTTCAGAGTGATAATTGTCAGGTCATAGAAGGGTCAGATCATGGAGGAGTAACCAAAGACTTTGGTTGGAGATGGTTCATAGACATATTCTGTCACAGAAGTCTCAGAGCTAGGTTGGGTCATAGAAGTTTCGTAGCACAGCTTGGTCATAGAAGTCTTGGGTCATAAAAGATTGAGGTCATAAATGGGTCATAGAATGTTTTCAACATGGAAGAGTTAAGTCATTGAAGTGGGAAAGTTTATTAGGGGTTTCCAGGGGTTTGTTCATAGAAGGGTCATAGATTGTTCAATTTGGAGAAGCATAGAATCATAGAACAACCAGGTTGGAAGAGACCCATCGGATCATTGAGTCCAACCATTCCTATCAAGAAGAGTTGGTTCAGAGAAGGGTCAGGTCATAGGCAGGTCATGCAACCTTGTACTCATAGAAGAGTCATAGAAGAATCAGGTCATGAAGAGTGGGGTGACAGAAGAGTCAGCTCATAGAAGTTTTTGTTCTGGAAGGTACATGGTAGTGTTGGGTCACAGAAAGTTTATATCATAGAAGTGCCACGTCAGAGAAAATGCAGTTCATATAAGATTCGGGTCATACAGGAGTTTGGAGGATTCACATCACAGCAGGTCAGGTCAAAGAAGTATCAATTAATCATAGGGTCCCAGAAGAGTCTGGGTCATAGAAGAGTCTGGTAATAGTTGATCATAGAGGTGTTGCAGGATGGATGATTCATGCCATAGAAGAGTTTGGTCCTAGAAACTCATGTCGTACAAGAGTCAGATATTCTCTGAAGGTGATAGAACAGTTAGATGAAGGAAGGCTGGAGGCATAGAATGACCTGGTCGTGTAAGAGATGGGTCACAGAACGGTTGGGTTATAGATTATTTGGGCCATAGGGGAGGCAGGCCATAGAAAGTCATAGGAGAGTAAGAGAAGGATGGGGTCATAGAAGCCCTGGGTCATAGAAAGCTCAGTTTACAGAAGTGTTGTGTTGCAGAAGTGTGAGATCATAGAAAAGCTGAGTCACAGAATGGTCATAGAAGTGATAGAGAAGTATCATTTATTGTAGAGTCTCGTCATAAAAATTTTATAGAAAATGTGGGACGTATAAGGGTCCTAGAAGAGTCAGAAAATAAAAGGCTTGAGTCATAAAAGAGTCATAGAGGGACCATATAACTATTGGGTCATAAAAGAGCCTTTAGAGGAGTGAAGTCATGGAAGGTTGAGGCCACAGAAGAACTGGGCCGTCTTATATAAGTGTCTGGTCATGGAGGAGTCAGGTCATAAAGAAGTCATGACATAGAAGTGCTGGATCATAAAAGGGCCAGGTCATAGAAGAGTCCAGTAATAGGAAGATGGTGAGACAAAATCTGCTCAAGGGAAATCAAGTTCCCGTCTCTTTCCAACATCCAGAAAAGGAACCAGAGTGGGCAAGGTCTAGAGCACAGCCTTTCTCTCTCCTGCTCATCTCTTGGCCATTTGGGCCAATGCAGGAGTGATGCCAGTGGTCAGGGAGTTCCCCCAGTCTCCATGACCTTTGGAAGATGATGGAGAGTGGCCTTACTGCCCTCTAGACAGGGAAGGATTGTGGTTACTTAAGTGATTCCTGACTTGATCCCCATCCACCACTCACAGATCTCCACCAGAGTCCTGCCTTGAGTCACAGATGCCTGGGAGACCTTGTTGTGTAGGCTGGAGAACAGGAAGAGAAATGGAATCTCAGATCCGTCTCTTATTAAATGTAGCAGTGGCCACTCAGTATATGGTTCTTCTTTAATGGTTCCTGAAGCAGCAAAAGCTCTGTCACCAGCACTAACAGCTCAAGTTCCTCCTGCCTGTGCCCCTGGCTGAGGGCATCGCTGCCCATTGGGGCTGAAGCCCTGCAGCTGTGGCACCAGGAAAGCTCATCCCTGCTAGAATGAAACCTGCGACCAAGCGTCCAAGACCCCGTGTGTGCAAAGGCTTTGCTTGGAGCAGAGACATGGCTGGGACAGATGAGAATTGAGTGTCTTTCCAGCCCCAGGTCTAAAGACCTAGGATGAAATTCCTGAAGTCACTCAATGGGATACAACCTCACAGCCTGCAGAAATGGGATTATTACTTTTAATCATCCTGGGGTCCTGTCTAATGATAAGAAAAGAAAAAATAATTCTCATTCCCTATCACTTTTCTAACAGCAGCAATGACACCGCAAGAAAGAAGTTTGTTTCACCAGCTTAGGGAAGGAACGTCAGGGTTGGCTTCAGCCTGTTTCTCAACAGGTTCCCTGGAACCCCAGGGACACTTCAAGGGAACCTAGTGGAAGCAGGGAAAGTGCTGCTTTGGGCTGCTCCTCTGCTGCTGAGCTGGGCTGGGCTCCTGGGACAGAATGAGCTTATAATGAAAAAGGAGTTCATAAAAGAGCCAGGTCTGTCCAGTAGCAGATCCTCTGCAAAGCCCAGCAGGGTTGAGGGCGCTGCCTGCAGGCAGCAAGGGCAGAGGAGGGAGCAGAGAGAGGGGAAAGACAGGGTGGGTGGGAGGAGAGAGGAGTCTTCATTTGGAGACAAATCCTCACAGCTCTTCTAAAGGTGAGTCTCTGGGTGTAGGACAATGCAGTCGCGGTTCCTGGAGGGATCTTCTCAAGCCAGCACAGCCATAGCCTGTGGGATCTGTCAGGAAGGCACCTGCAGTTTCTCCAGCTGAGAGAAATCCAGGGTTAGTGCTCAGCCTTCCCGGGAGGCTCCCTCCCCATGGTGGGACAGGGACAAGCTGTGATAGGGAGAAGCAATTCCTGGGAGGAGACGGTCTTTCTACTTTCATAGAATCATAGAATCATAGAATCACCAGGTTGGAAGAGACCCACTGGATCATCGAGTCCAACCATTCCTATCAAACACTAAACCATGTCCCTCAGCACCTTGTCCACCCATCCCTTAAACACCTCCAGAGAAGGTGATTCAACCACCTCCTCTGGACAGCCTGTTCCAGTGCCCAATGACCCTTTCTGTGAAAAACTTCCTCCTAAAAATTAAATGCAGTAAGTCAAGGAGGACATCTTAAATTTTAAGTGAGCTTTGAACAATTTTTCTGAATGAGGAACAGAGCTAAAACCTGAAGTTTAACCTGACATTAAAGACATTTCTGCTACACATGTAAATTTAAATCTGGTATCTGTAGCTTTGGGATTTAATCAAACAGATCTGCAGGCTATAAAAAGATGACTGATAAGTTTTCCTAAGGCTGAAACATCAGTTAAGAGTACAAGCTCATAAAGATAAATACTTTCCATGTTGCTTTTCAACGTATCCAATGAAACTAAGGGCTAAAGCTAAAGATTAAGGTATAAATATCCACTTTTCTAAAGTCAGGATGGTTCTGATGTCTAACTAGAACAACTGAATTAAAACCTTTGAGATGGAACCTTCTGTAATTATTATTTCAAATAATTCCAGCTACCTTTGTGGCTGTTTTTCTTAGATCCAGGTACTGTTCTGAAGCAAGCAAAAGACAGCAAAATAAACTGGGGCTGTTTCTTTTTTACATCTCTAAATACTTGTGGATACAAAGGCAGAGACAATGTGGTAGGAAAAGTAACGTTTCAAGAGGGTGCTTTGTCAATCAGGGCTGCTCACAGCTCCAAATCAACCCAGGACATTTCTGAAAGGACATTTTAAGTACAGGAATTACGCTAAAGATAAGGAACTCCCCTGAGTTTGCCTTTTCACTTTCCTTCTCTTAGGGAATTTGAGGGAGGTAGGAATGCAACAAGAGGCTCTCATGCTTGAACAAATGACAGATACTCTGGAGCTGTGTCCTGGAGTGGACAGTAGCTCTAATAGGAGCCTCCTAAGGTGTCTACAGATGTTTCTCTGCCATGGACAACATGAGTATCACCTCTGCTGGACCAATCAAGTTCTGTCTGTTCTGTCCTTTTCTGCTTATAAACAAGAACCTGTGCCCAGCTTTACCCAACAAACAGGCAGGTTTGTGTAGGGCCAACAGGATGCAGAGAGGGTCAGATGGGGTCTGTGAGCACTGACAAGGAGAAGACATGGGACAGGGAAACACCTCCAGTGAGGAAAATCCCCGGGCAGAAGGGATAGTATCACAAAATGTGAGGAAACATAAAGCAGAGATGTGTGGAAGGGCAAATACAGAAACCTCTATACAACTGCGTCCAACGCAGCCCCTCCCTCTGAGCAAGCCCCTTGCCTCCTCTCCCACCCAGCAAAGCCTCTGCCCTCAGCTTGGGCTCCAAGACTGAACCTACTCCTCTGCAGCCACAGCTCCAGCAAAGCCATGGTGCTGCTCTCTAATCATGAGTTAATTTTCCTGAGGGGGCAATACTGCAGCACATTTTATGTTTCAGAGGAGTGGAGAAGAGCTGGGTTAGAGCTGTCCTGAGTGCCTGGCTGCTTCTGCCCTGGCTTTTCTCGGCTGGTTCAGCTTTCTTTCTTTCTGGCATCTTGGTTTGTCTGTGTTCTTGTTGTTGTTCTCTTGGTCTTTCTGCCAGTATCCCTGGGTCCAGGAGTTTCAGCAGTCAAGCCAGGCACTGATCTTCTGATTCCTCCCATGCAGGTGTGTCCGTGGGAATGCACTGTCCAAGCTTTTGTCTCACCCGGGGGCTGTGGGCAGAGCAGTCTGTGTCATTCCCTGAGGAAAAAGCTGACTCTTGCTCACTGAAACACCATCATTATGATACTCGAACAGTTCTCTGAGGGTTGTTTTGCTTTGTTTTGTTTTCCCAAGCTGTGAGCTTCTCTCCAGGATGTAAACCTCTGCTGTCACAATTTAGTACTACTTGGATGACTGTGGAGAGCTACAGAGATGCTACAGCCAAGGAAAGGCTTCTGGGTTTGTGAAATAAGCCATGTGTGTCCTGGGCTGACAGTGGGGAGCTTAGACCTTTTGAAAGGGTGAGACATTGAGTGGTGTGAGGTGGATCCCTCTGTGCTCAGAAGGATCTGATGGCTTTTAGGGTAACATGGGAATGTGATCCCCCTCCATCTCAGACAGGGGCCAGCCCAGAGCAGCTGGGGACAACAGCAAAGGTGAGACAAGCTCCCCACCCTGTGCACTGAGCCACAGTGCTTGCCTTGCAGGATTCCCTCTGTTCTCCCTGAGTGCAGCAGAGATGCTGAGGGTTTCTGACATCCAAGAACACTACTCAGGGTGTGAGTAGGAGTGGTAAAACCCAAAAAATATCAGCCTTCTTCTGCCCTCTCAGTTCCTCATCCCTGGCAGTTCAGATACTGACATACCCTTTGGCACCAGGAGCAGTTCCACAGGACAAAGCTGAACCCCAGCAGGGTCCCCTTGTACCCACCGTCTGCATGACCCTCTGCTGCACAACAGGGCTGACTCCTAATAGTCAGCGGGCAAAGGTCCTGCTCCTCCTGGCACATTGAGCTGCCACCAAGCAGGGCTCCAGGCATGGAGCTGAAGGAAGGGATGGGAAAAAAGGGACAGGATATGTGTAGCAGGGGAAGCTTTGATTTTGTACAGAGAAGTCTTCTTTAACTTGTCCCTGTCCTTTCATTTCTGACAGCATCCCATGACCAGAACCAGCAGATGTCCAACAGCAGCTCCATCACCCAATTCCTCCTCCTGGCATTCACAGACACACGGGAGCTGCAGCTCTTGACCTTCTGCCTCTTCCTGGGCACCTACCTGGCTGCTCTCTTGGGCAACGGCCTCAGCATCATCACCACAGCCTGTGACCACCACCTCCACAACCCAATGAACTTATTCCTCCTCAGTCTCTCTATCCTTGACTTTGGTTCCATCTCTACTACTCTCCCCAAATCCATGACAAATTCCCTCTGGGATATGAGAACCATCTCCCAGGCAGGATGTGTAGCCCAAGTCTTTCTGTTTGCCTTTTTCCTTTCAGCAAAGTTTTCTCTTCTCACCATCATGTCCTACGACCGCTATGTTGCCATCTGCAAACCCCTGCACTACGGGATCCTCCTGGGCACCAGAGCTTGTGTCCACATGGCAGCAGCTGCCTGGGGCGCTGGGTTTCTCACTCCTCTGGTGCACATGCCCAATACATTTTCCCTGCCCCTCTGTCAGGGCAATGCTGTGGAACAGTTCTTCTGTGAAATTCCCCCGATCCTCAAGCTCTCCTGCTCACACTCCTACCTCAGGGAATCTGGGTTTATTGTGGTTAGTGTTTTATTAGCATTAGGCTGTTTTGTTTTCATTGTGGTGTCGTATGTGCAGATCTTCAGGGCTGTGCTGAAGATACCCTCGCATCAGGGGCAGCACAAAGCCTTCTCCATGTGCCTCCCTCACCTGGCTGTGGTCTCCCTGTTTGTCAGCACTGCAACGTTTGCATTCCTGAAGCCCCCCTCTGTCTCCTCTCCTTCCCTGAACCCCCTCATCTACAGCTTGAGGAAACAGCAGCTCAAGGATGCAGCGTGGAAACTCCTATCTGGATGGTTCTTTGAAACAAAGAACTGCTCATCACCTTCTGAATGGCGGTTATCATGGCAAGTCCAGACTGGCTTCTTTATTTCTTGTTTGTGATACCTAATTTTCCTTTGTTGTAATCTTGTAACTCTTTTTTTTAAGTCATTTTGTTCTTCGCTTTTCTTACTGACTAGCTGTGTAAATGAGGAGCTCTGCTCTCTGCATTTTTGAACAAAATAAAGGGTTAGTAAATGACTTTTTTTTTTCTGATGCCTTTCCTCCAAATATTTCTGGCACTGTAGGGACAGTTCCTGTGTACTCAGCTGGAGGGAAAAAGAGTCCCATCATGGCATCACAGCCAGGAATCAACACTTGATCTCTCAGAGCTGTTCTCTCTCCACTTCCATACTCTCCTCCTTACCCCTTGTCTTGCTGTAAGACCTGAGGGCTCTGAGCTTGGTCCCAGCCGTGCTGCATTTCAGTGCTGTGCCCGCAGGCAGAGACAGGCAGTAGGCACTTGTGGGACAGAGCTGCCTCCACAACAGCCTCTCCATAAAACAAGGGCATCTATTCACAGCAGAGCCTGAGGCTTATGGCTTCTTACATTTCTGTGAGAATGTCCATGAAAGAGGCCTTCAGTTGAAAACACAAGTGTAGAGATACACAGTGTGGATGTGCAGGGTTGGGGCAAATAGCTCTGGTCTCTCACAGCCAGGTCTCCTCTATGGGTAGAGCAGCATCTGGTCTGTGACTGTGTGTACTGGACACCCTGGAAAGTCTCTGTAGGGTAATTTTTGTGGAGTAGCCCCTCACAGTCACAGTTCCCAGCACTGGCTTGTCAACACAGCTTGGAGTTCTTTGTCCCTCCCTGGAAGGATACAGAATAGGTTTTAGTCTTGGTCTCAAACTGAGAAGTGTCTTTCTCTCACTTCCTTATCCCAGTTCTAGAGGCAGGAGTGGGGATTCGGTCTAAAAAGTATCACATTAAGCAGCTGACTAAGCTGGGCCAGGGCTAAACCATGACTAGTGTTACGATGCCACTGGTATCAAAGAAACTCATAACCTGCTAGGAAACATCTGGCCATGAAGGGGATGGTGAGGTCAGTTCTGCCTCTGGAAGTGACAGGGCAGCAGCAGGAACAAAGCTGGGAAAGGACCTCTGCCCAAGGACATAAATGTCCAACAGCAGCTCCATCACCCAGTTCCTCCCCCTGATTTTCACAGACACACGGGAACTGCAGTTTCTGACTCTTCCTGAGCATCTCCTGGGCAATGGTCTCATCATCACCACCATTGTCTGTGACCACCACCTCCACACCCCCATCTACTTCTTTCTCCCATCTCTCCCTCTTTGACCTAGGATCCATCTGCACCACTCTCCTCAAATCCTTGGCCAGTTCCCTGGGGGGCACCAGGGCCATCTCTTATGTGGGATCTGCTGCCCAGGCTTTCTTTGTATTCTTTGTGTTTTGTGCACAGTATTCTGTACATACCCTATGTGCAAATCTTCAGGGCTGTGCTGAGGATCCCCTCTGAGCAGGGACAGATCAAAATCATTTCCATGTGCCTCCACACTTGGCTGTGGTCTCCTTCTTTGTCAGCACTGGCATATTCTCTCACCTGAAGCCCTGCTCCCTCTCCTTCCCATTCCTGGATCTTGTGACGACACTTCTGTATGCAGTGGTGCCTCTAGCAGTGAACCCCCTCATCTATCTAAATCCATCTCATTCTATCTGCAGCCCTCAACATCTTCTTTTTAAATCAAAATTAATTACAGAGTGTGGCATCCTATGTTACAGAAAGTCCCTTTGGTCACTTAGGGTCAGCTGCTCCAGCAGTGTCCCCTCCCAGCTTCTTGTGCACCACGAGGCTACTACTTGGTGGAGCCGTGTGAGGAGCAGAAAAGGCACTGATGCTGTGTAAGCCCTGATCAGCAATAATGAAAACCTCCCTGGGTTACCAACAGCACAAATCCAAACTTCACCCCCACTCTGGCCACTGAGCAGAATGTTGACTCTACCAAAGACAAATCAGCACAATAAACCAAGTGACTTCTCATCCCCATCACCCACACGGCCACCAGTGACACCACGACCACCATCTCAGGCCAGATTCCTTCTCCAGCCTTGTTCCTCACTCAGCTATCAAGGACACCACAAGAAGCTCTAAGAGCCTGGCCCCACTTTCCAGTCCTGCCCCTCCACATTCTCAGCCACCTCTGACCTCACAAGGGCCATCAATAGCTACTGCTCTGTGACATAATCAGGCACCAGTGACATCACAAGCCCCTGAGGAACACAAAGGTGGCTGCAAGCATAGAGGGTGTGGTGGTAGCAGAGACATCCCATGTTCCTGTGCAAGGCATGAGCCTGCTCCTGGTCCCAGACCTCCTCAGCCACCAAGGACATCCCAAAGCAGTGGCACAAACCAGGGCTCTGCTCCTGCCCTGCCGCCCCCTTGGGATGCTGAGAGATCATCACACCCTCATAAGCAAAGGGGCTGCTCCTCTGATCAAACCTTCTCAGCACTTTGGCCTCAGAAGCACCTGAACAGCCTGGGGCAGCCTGTGCCCTGTGCCACCCACCAACCCAGGAATTAGCAAAAGGTAGGGGCTGGTTCTGCCCTAGAACATTGTTAGGGACCTGTGACCTCACAGGCAGCACCACAAGCTAGGGCCCTTCTCCTGCCCTCTCACTTATTAAACCACCAGCATCAGCACAAGTACCTGTGGGAGCCAGAGGCCTGTTCCTGACCTAAAGTACTTTTGACAGCACAAGGTCTTGATGACCCTGTAGTACCTTATCATGGAGTCATAAAATGGTTTGATTTGGAAGGGACCTCAAAAGCCTTTCAGTCCCAACCCCCTTCCATGGGCAGGGACACCTTCCAGTAGATCAGGTTGCTCCAAGCCCCATCCAGCCTTGCTTCAACCTGGGCCAGGGCCTCACCACCTTCACAGCAAAAATTTCTTCCTAAATCTCATCTCAATCTCCCCTTTGTCAGACTAAAACCATTCCCTCCTCATCCCACCCCTGAGCTCCCTGATCAAGAAACCCTCTCCAATATTTCTGGAGCCCCTTTCAGCACTGGAAGCTGCTTTAAGATCTCCCTGCAGCCTTCACTTCTCTGGTTATCAACCCCAACTCTCTAAGCTTGTCCTCATATCCGAGGTGCTCCAGCTTTCTGATCAACTCTGTGACTTCCTGTGGATTCACTGCAACAAGTCCATGTCCTTCCCGTGCTGAGGACTCCAGAGCTGGACATAGGGCTCCAGGGCAGGTCTCAAGAGGGTAGAAAAAGGGTCCAAATCCCCTCCCTTGCCCTGTTGATTTCACTGCTTTGGATGCAGCCCAGGACACGGTTTGGCTTTCTGAGCTGCAAGCACACATTGCCGGCTCACATGGAGCTTCTAAACCCCCAGCGCCCCAAGTCCTTCTCCTCAGGGAGGCTCCAAATCCATTCTCTACCCAGCCTGAATTTGTGCTTGGGATTTCCCTGGCCCTGGTGCAGGAGCTTGTTGGTCTTCATGAGGTTCACAGAACCTCAACTCTCCAGCCTGTCCATCTCCCTCGGGATGGCATCCCCTCCTTCCGGATGGCATCCCTTCCCTCCAGCATGGTGACTGGGACACATAGCTTGGTGTCATCTGCAAACTTGCTAAGAGATCCTCAATCCCACTGTCCATATCTGCAACAAAGGTGTTAAACAACTCCAGTTCTGCTACTGACCCCTGCAGAACACCACTCGTCACTGGTCTCCACATGGACATTGATCTGTTGACTACTATCTGTTGACTTGAGTGTGACCAGCCAGACAGTTCATTAATTTCCCGACAGGACAGTCCTTCTACCTGTCAGGTTTCCCCTTAAAGGCATCCCTAAGAACAGGAATGGGGCTCCCAGGCATGTATCACTGAAAAAAAGGGGTAAGAGTTGCATCCTCTAGGCATGGATGCAGGTGCTCAACTGCACTAGGATCAGGAGAGTCCTATGGCCCCAGGTAGAATACGGCCCCTTCACCACTGCTCTCTCAGCCTGAACATCCAAGGCAACCTCATCAGAGACAGTTTGTGCTGAGCATGGCAGGGAGGAGGGAAGTCTCCTATTGATTAGGAAACTTCATCACCCTTTGCTTTTCTCCTGAGCCCTGTGCAGTTGGCCAATTGTATTAAGTCTAAGAGGAAGCAGCTCTTACAGTATTTTTTAGTGATGCCTAATTCAGAGCCCCATTCCTGTGCCTTAGGGATGTCTTTCAGGGGAAACCTGACAGGTAGAAGGACTGTCCTGTTGGGAACTATAACTTTTTTGTGTGGTCACACTCAAGTTATAGATGTGCTTGTGCTGATGCTGGTGGTTTAATAGGTGAGAGGGGAGGAGCAGGGTCCTGGCTTGTGCAGCTGCTTCTGCTGTCCCTGGTGCCTCAGGAGCTGACTCGGAATGAACAGACAGCTGGTGGTGCAGATCCTTATGAAGTCACTGGTGGCTCTGCAGCAAGTAGGGCAGGGGCACATATGTGGCTTTGCAGCTTTTTGTGATGTCCCAGGTAGCTGAGGAGGCAGGAGGGAGCCCTGGTCTGTGCAGCTGCTCACGTTGTCACTAATGGGTGAGGGGCTGATAGGCCAGGAGGAGGCATCTGGCTTGTGTTGGTGCTTGGGATGTCACCCCTGACTGATCAGAGGGCAGGGCAGGAGCAAGACCGTGGCTTGTGGTGCTGTCTGTGAGGTCACAGGTCCCTAAAGATGTTCTAGGGCAGAACCAGCCCCTGCCTTTTGCTGATTCCTGGGTCAGTGGGTGGCACAGGGCACGAGATGTCCCAGGCTGTTCAGGTGCTTCTGAGGCCAAAGTGCTGAGAAGGTTTGATGAGAGGAGCAGCCCCTTTGCTTGTGAGGGTGTCTCGGCATCCCAAGAGGGTGTCTGGGCAGGAGCAAATCCCTGGTTTGTGCTGGGGCCTCGGGATGTCCCTGGTGGTTGGAGAAGCATCAGACCAGGATCAGGCCCCTGCCTCATGCAGGGATGTGGGATGTCTCGGATGCCACCTTGTAGGCTTGCAATATGATCCTGGGTTCCACAGCAGCTCGTGGTGGTGTCTGATTCCATCACAGGGCAGCAGTAGTGCCAAGTTTTGATGGCATTTGTGAGGTCAGAGTGAGTGGAGTGGTAGGAGCAGGAATCTTGCTGGGTAGGCACATTTTAGGTGGCTGAAGAGCTGTTTGGATACGAACAGACACAGGGCTGATGCATCTGCTCCTAACGTCACATTGGCTGGAGCAGCTGCCTGGGTGTGACAAGTGCCCCGGTTTGTGCAGGTGTCTGTGAGGTCACAAGTGGCCCAGAAACTGATAGGGGCTGGTTCCTGGAACTGCTGGTGATGTCCCTCATGGCTGAGCGAGGGACTGGGCTGGAGAAGGTACCTAGCCTGAGACAGTGCTTGTGGTGTAACTGGTGATCATGTGGTTGGTGGGGAAGGGAATTCACTTGGCTTAATGTGCTGATTTGGGCTGGGGTAGGGCTAAACATAATCCATAGCAACCAGGATGGGTCTGCGATTTGGATTTGTGCTGTTGGTGACCCAGGGAGGCTTTTGTTAGTGCTGAGCAGGCCTCATACAGCATCAATGCCTTTTCTGTGTCTCACACCACTATACGAGGGAGCAGATGTGTGGGGTACAAAAAGCTGGGAGGGAACACAGCTGGGACAGCTGACCCCAACTGACCAGTGATATTTTGTGGAACATAACATGCCACACTCTGAAATAACATTTTGGTTAAAAAGAAGAAATGGAGGAGGTTCAAAGTGATGGCATTTGTCTTTCTAAGAAACTGATCCTTGTGATGGAGCCCTGCTGTCCTGGAGACAGATGAACACCTTCCTGGTGACTGGACACAGGGAATGAATCCATTGATTTGATTTGCTAGTGATAAAAAAGATTTTGCTTTACCAATCAAAATGTTTGTTTTGTCTAGAACTGTGTGTTTTCTCACTTCTATCCTTCCAGTTGTCTCCCCCTGTCTCACCATGGGGGAACGAGTAACTGGAGGTGTGTTGCTGAGCTGCTACTGGAGTTAAACCATGACAGACCTTTCTGGTGCTGTACATGCTGTTCAAAGGGTTCAACATAACCTACCACAACAGCCAAAAAATACAGATAACGGGCTGGACATGCAATGAGTTCCATTATAATTGGTATGAAGAAGAATATGAGAAGTTTATTGTTTATGAATCACATCCAGTAATCAGTTTCCACACTGCATCCCTGAGGTGTTGATTTCTCCAGTTGTAGGTCAGAGGGTTCAGTGCTGGAGGAACCACCACTTACAGAACTGACAGCACCAGATCCAGGGAAGGGGAGGAGATGGAAGGAGGCTTCACATAGGCAAAAACAGAAGTGATAACAAAGAGCAAGACCACGGCCAGGTGAGGGAGACACATGGAAAAGGCTTTGTGCTGTCCCTGAGCAGAGGGGATCCTCAACACCACCCTGAAGACCTGAACATAGGACACCACAATGAAAACAAAACAGACAGATCCTACTAAAGCACTGACCACAATAAGACCAAACTCCCTGATCTCAACACCAGAGCAGGAGAGCTTGAGGATCGGGGGGATTTCGCAGAACAACTGTTCTACAGCATTGCCCTGGCAGAGGGGCAGGGAAACGATATTGGCTCTGTGAAGCAGAGCATTGAGAAACCCAGCACCCCAGGCATCTTAAGAAACAGCCAGGAACTACTGAGAGTGGAGAAAACCACTGCTAAGCTCTGACTACACCTTCCTTTCTCCACTTTTCTCAGCATCTGTTTTAAGCCCACGACAGACATAGCTCATTTCACAAAGCCAACAGCATTTTCTCCCTTAGAGCATCTCTAAACATCTCCATGGGGCTTTCAGGTCACACAAAGATGCCATAGGACAGGCTTGCGTCCTGCAGGGAAGGTCTCAGATTAGAAGGACATCTCAGGGAGAGCCAAGTGTCGTCATGATGGCATTTCTTGAAGGGCAATTCAGCTCCTTCCCCTGCCCAACTGACTGCAATACCCACAGCCTCACAGCTCAGAACAAAGCTGGGACATGGGTTCCAGTGGACAAAACTACAGGAAAGGAACCACCAGGTCAGTGGATGACTCTGCAGATGAAACTTCATCCCTTGAGAACCTGGCAGCGAGAACAAGAGAACATCAGCAAGAAGAGACATAAGAGGAGAAAGAGAGTGTGGGCATAACTGTAAGAAGCCACGGAAGAGGCAGCTGGGCACACAGACAGCATTCCCCATCCCTAGCTGTGCTAACCCTCTCTCAGACGCCAACCTTGCCAAGCAGTTACTCTGAGCCCCTGGGCTCTGCAGAGGGCACTGGAACTGTGGCTGCAGAGGAGAGAGCTCAGCCTTGGAGCCCAGAGCCCAAGGTGCTGGGTGGGAGGGGAGGCAAAGGGATGCTCAGAGGAAGGAGCCGAACTGGAGGGGTTCACACAGAGTTTTCGGAATTCCTCCCTCACAAATCTGGAATTTACTTTCCTCTCATTCCCTGATCCTATCTCTTCTACCTGAAGTATTTCCTATGTCAAGATGTTTTCTTGTCCTGTATCGTTCCTCTGTCAGCATTCACAGACCCCTTCCCAGCCCCTCTGGGCTCACCTTGGCCCTACAGGATGCTACCTGCTTGCAAGGCACTGCTGGACATGTGTTCCTCTTTGGAGGTGGAAAAGGACAGGTCAGGACAACCCTGATGGTTCCAAGAGAGGGATGCTGGGGCTGTCCATAAGTGGAGGAATGCCTGAAGGCTCTATACCAGGCTCCTGGTCAACCTGCTCTTCTTCACTCAGAGCTGCAGTTCAACAATCTCAGTTACTTGTGAAAAACCGAGTGCTTTGTTTGTGCTTTTGCTGTTCTCTCCTCCTCCCTGCTCCCCTGGAAAAGGAAAAAGCAGTCCCTGCATTGACCTTCTCCCTGAGACATCCTTTTGGAAATACCCTAGGGCTGATCCAGGACTGTGAGGAGCCCTGACCCACGCAGCACAATCTTGGAAGCAGTGGGACCCTGCCTTGTTGGGAGCTGTTCTTTCCATCCACAGCTTCTCCCCACACCATTGGCATCAACTGCCCTGAGGGATGAGTGTCGACCGTGGAAGGCTGAGAGTCTCTGTCCCAGTGCACTGAGACACAGAGACTCTGTTTGGAAGGACAACCCTGGGCAGTCACAGGTGCAGATCCATCTTTGCACAACCACATCCAGCAGAAGAAAGCAGTGGCCGTGTTCTGTCCCTCTGGCAGTGAACAAGACAGTCCCTAATCTGCAGCAAGTCCTCTGCATTTGTGAAATGGAGAGGAGTATTTAGAGATACCGTGAGGTGTGGAACGAGACAGCTTTGGGAGACCCCTCCAGGAACCTCACCTGCATTATCCTAGTGCCAGAGAATCGCTTCATAAAGGGCTGTATGGTTTCTCCTTCAGTGAGCTCTCAGCGTCTTCCCAGCTGTCCTTGCCTTTCCCCTCTCTCTGCTCCCTCCTCTCCCCTTGCTGCCTGCAGGCAGTGCCCTCAGCCTTGCTGGGCTTTGCAGAGGAGCTGCTCCTGGACAGACCTGGCTCTTTTAAGAACTGCCCCTGATGACCAGCTCCCTCCTTGCCAGGAGCCCAGCCCAGATCAGCAGCAGAGGAGCAGCCCAAAGCAGTGTTTTTTCTACCCAATCTGGGCTCCCTCAAGGTGTCCCTGGGGCCCCAGGGAAACCTGCTGAGAAACAGGCTGAAGCCATCCCTGATGTCCCCCCATCCTTATCTGGGAAGAGAAACTTATTTCCTATAATGTCATTGCATTAATTGTGAAGGAGAATCACTGGGGAGGAGAAGGAGAAGGCGTTGTGCCACCAGGAAAGTGACAGATAATGACCTCACTTCCCCAAGCTGTCAGAATGGAAAGGGAAGAGGACGTAAGGAAAAGGGATGCAAGTCCCATGTGGTCACTGCCAGAAAGGGTTGGGCTGGGGAGGTGAGGAGCAAGGCTATTCATGCAGTGTGAGACCTCAAGGGGTACTTTTCCATGCTGCCCAGACCTCCTGAGGTGACATTTCATCAATGCCACTGCAGAAACTTCTCTCATCTTTTCTCTGAGCTGAAAATGAACAAAATATAAACTTTAAACATAACGTATTTCTTTCAGGTGCACTTTGAAATCTTCCTCCTTAACCACTCTGGGAAATGAGTCCAGGGAGATGTACAAGGCTTGAAGACCTGAAGAAAACAAAAGGAAGACAAAGAGCTCGTTAAGGCTTTCTGGATTTTAATGAGACCCAGTGTGGATTTGCTACTGAGTCCTGAACCTCAGCTGCTGAGAGGAGATTGAGGAGAGCTCTCAAGAAGTCAAGAACACAACTCAGAGTAACCTGAAGTATTAATTGGTCTCAATGAGCATTGTTACTAACAAAGCCTCCCCAGGGACTCGTTAGTGCTGATAATTGGAAGCCATGATTGCAGGAGAGCAGGAGCTCAGTGCAGGCAACTGTGATGCTGCAAATAGCCTGTGTTTGCTTGGTGAAGCAGAAAGGCCAAGTCCTGACCCAAGGCCCTGGACAGGCAGATCTGGCTTTGGCTACAATGACACTGGTGTCATGGACATTCTCAAAGTGCAAAATCAAATTTGGAGCTGTTGTTCCATGAAATTCAAAAAAGAGGCTGTAGAGTTATGGGAGGAGCCACGGCTCTCACACAGCTTATGTGGTTGAAGAAGACTTGGGTTAGAATGACTGGGCCATAAAAGGTTGGTTCATAATAGAATGACAGAAAATTTGGGTGTGAGAAGAATCATGACACAGAACAGTTAGGTCACAGGGGAGTAGCAGAGGAGTTCACTCCTTAAAGATTCACAGAAATGCTGGGTCATAGAAGATTCTGGTCTTGAATGTGTCATAGAATATTTGGGTCATCAAAGTATCAGGTCGTAGAAGTGTGAGATTTAGGCAGGTTTGAGAGGGGTTTGGTAATAAAGGGGTCAGTTCAGAGAAAGATCAGGACCTAGAAGCGTCACTGAAGAATCAGTTCACTGAAGGGTCACAGAAGTGTTATAGAAGAGTCAGATCATAGAGGCATCAGATCATAGCTATGATGGGTCATAGGATGTTTTGGTAACAGAATATTGAAGTCATACAGGAACTGTGTCACAGAAGAGTCATAGAGAAGTCAGGTCACAGAAAGTCATAGAAGGATCAATGAGTTGGATTGGGTCATTCACGGCTTGCTTCAGATAAGACTTGTGTCTTAGATGAGTCAGGTCATAGAGGGATCATGAAAGACGGGTTAATAGAAGAGTCAAGTCCTGTAATTGTTCACTTTGGAAGGAGCACAGAAGTCTTGGGTCGCAGAAGGCTCAGGGGTTATGGAATATTCAGATTAAAGAAATGTTGGGTCATAGAAGAGATGTCTCATACAAACATCAGACCATAGAAGAGTCATAGAGGAGTCAGGTCATAGGAGGGTCAGTTAATAGTAAAGTTGGTTCATAGAAGTTCATAGGGTTGGGTCCCAGAAGAGTTGTGTCATAGAAGAGTCTGGTCATAGATGTGTCTGGTTATAGAAGTCATAGGGCACGGGTGATTCATTGTACAGAAGAGTCAGGTCATAGAAGAGCCAGGGAAGAGCTGGGTCACACGAGGTCATAGATGTGTTGGGTAATAGAAAGGTGATAGAACATCGGGGTTGTGGAAAAGTTGAGTCATAGAAGCGTGAGGGTTTAGTTGGGCAATACAGGGCTCATAGCGTTGTCAAATCAGAGAAGTCCTGTTGATATAAGGATTGGGTCTTAGAGTAGTCGGGTCATGGAAGAGTTAGGTTATAGAAGAGTCCTGGAGTCGTCAGGTCATAGAAAGTGATAGAAGTCTCAGAGAAGTGTTGGGTCATAGAAGAGAGATCATAGAGCATCCTGGTCATAGAGGAGTCACAGATGAGCCATGTCATAAAAGGATTGAGTCATAGAAGAGCTGAGTCATAGAAGTGGTGGGTTATAGAAGGATGGTGAGACACAATCTCAGCAAGGAAAGTCTAATCCTCTTCTCTTTCAGACATCCAGAAATGGGATTTGAGGGCCAAGGCCTGGGGCAGATCCCTCTTCCTTGGCTGACCATTTCAGAAAGGAAACTGCCAAGTGGGAGTGGTGTCAGTGGTCAAGGAGATGTCTTAATCTCCATGACCTTTGGAAGATGATGGAGAGAGGCCTCATTGGGACATTGTCCTGCTCACTAAGTTCCCTGGGATGCTGCCCCACCTGTCCCACAGACTGGGAAGGGTCCCATTTGCTCAAGTGACTGCTGACTTGATCCCGACTCACCACTGGTTGATCTCCTCTAGAGTCCTGCCCTGAGTCACAGAGGCCTGGGAGACCTTGCTGGGGAAGACAGGGACAGAGACGACACATGGAATCTCAGACTTGTCTACACCTGCTCTTCCTAAATCCAGCAGAGCCAAAGTGTGTGTCTTTCTTCTTTCTTTCTTTCTTTCTTTCTTTCTTTCTTTCTTTCTTTCTTTCTTCTTTCTTTCTTTCTTTCTTTCTTTCTTTCTTTCTCTCTTTCTCTCTCTCTTTCTCTCTTTCTCTCTTTCTCTCTTTCTCTCTCTCTTTCTCTCTTTCTCTCTTTCTCTCTTTCTTTCTCTCTTTCTCTCTCTCTCTTTCTCTCTTTCTCTCTCTTTCTCTCTTTCTCTCTT